>JAESVK010000807.1:2619913-2719315 GCA_017140935.1 Hamamelis virginiana | reverse complement strand
TATATATATATATATATATATATATATATATATATATATATATATTTAAAAAAGAGAGAGAGAAAAGCCTCAATGTCACCTAGAATGATATTAGAAATGCTACATGTTCTCATTTTTTTTTTTAAATCCTACAAAGAATCCTATAAAGTGAAATGATCTAGTCAGCTAATGCCGACTTAGATCTAAGTCAGCTAAGACTTATGGCCGTTGGATCATCTCATGAATGGAGGCTTTTTAAGTGATGAGATGATCCAATGCCCATAAGTGCTTAGCTGAAGCTGACTAGATCATTACTCATCCTATAAATAACACTAAAATGACATATTAACTAATTACAAACGCTACGTTAAACTCAATTGTTTCATATTCTTCAGTCATCAAATGTTCCTCATGGCTTTGGCTTGAGATTACATCTTTTAATTAGATGAGGCAAGGATACTTCCTGAAGAAACCAATGCAATTAATGTATGAATCTTCGCATGTTGTCTAAAGTCAATTTTGCTTCTTTTATCTCATTTCTTCCCATATTGCTCCATTTTGTGAAATGTGAATATATCCGTTTTCTTTTTTCTTTTTCTTTTGTTGTTCTGGTTGTTGTTGTGGTTGTTTATGTACATGGGTCAAGGTTGGTATGTTGCTGGTTATCCTACTGAGAGGAAAGAAATTATTTAAGTCCAAGTTAAATGGTTGATGAAATGTTGGTCAACATGACATAAGTGGGGGTCTTAATTGATGAGGAATCAACATCATGTGCTCCTCTCACTTTGAGACTTAAGTTTCTTTAGTTAAGCCCCATAATAATCTCCTCAATTATCACATGGAGATAAGCATCATGATATGAGCCTCAAATGTATTTTTAAAATACAATTTAAATATATTCCTTGGTCATACTCCATTGTATCGTGATCTTTCTCTCATTCTTCATACTAGTTTCTTATACAAATCAATAAATAATATGGTCTTTGCAACCCCTTCTCATTGAGGTCATTTATTTTTTCTTTAAGATAACAGTAAGATTGAAACCCAAATCCATCTCCCATGCTAGGATGGCTTTGGCCAGAACGTAACCTGTTGAGTTGCTATTAATGTAGAAAAAAGGCGACTAGAAAGAATTACATTAACCATAATAGTTGTATCTTTGCAGGTTGATACAACAGCATGTTTGTGTAGAGTAGATGCAGGCCTCAAAACTGTTGCTGGAGCAAAGAAGTACGTCCCTGGGACAAAGCTCTGTCTTCAACCTGATATCAAACCATCCATTCATCCTTCTAGGCACAAACCGGCACGCGGCGACAGGAGCCGAAACCAATCTCCTCTGCTTCCAGGGCTCCCAGATGATCTTGCCATTGCTTGCTTAATCCGGGTCCCAAGAGTGGAGCATCGAAAACTCCGGCTAGTCTGCAAAAGATGGTACCGTCTTTTGGCTGGTAACTTCTTTTACTCACTTCGGAAGAGCCTTGGAATTGCGGAAGAATGGATATATGTCATTAAGAGAGACCGAGACGGGAAAATCTCGTGGCACGCTTTTGATCCCATATACCAGCTTTGGCAGCCCCTCCCTCCTGTCCCTAAAGAATATTCTGAAGCCCTCGGGTTTGGATGTGCTGTTCTCAGTGGATGTCACCTCTACTTGTTCGGTGGCAGAGACCCACTTAAGGGATCAATGAGACGAGTCATTTTTTATAGTGCCCGAACTAACAAATGGCACCGTGCCCCAGATATGCTTCGCCGGCGACATTTCTTTGGCTCGTGTGTCATAAACAACTGCTTGTATGTAGCCGGTGGTGAAAATGAGGGGGTGCACCGGTCCTTGAGATCAGCTGAAGTTTACGATCCTAACAAGAATAGATGGTCCTTCATTTCAGATATGAGCACAGCAATGGTACCCTTCATTGGGGTCGTTTACCATGGCAAGTGGTTCTTGAAGGGGCTTGGGTCTCACCGACAGGTTCTGAGTGAAGTCTACCAACCAGAAACTGATAGCTGGTGCCCTGTTTATGATGGAATGGTTTCAGGCTGGAGGAACCCTAGTGTTTCCTTAAATGGGCAGCTCTATGCTTTGGAGTGCAAGGACGGTTGTAAACTTAGGGTTTATGATGAAGTGACTGAAGCTTGGAGCAAGCATATTGACAGTAGGATGCATCTGGGGAATTCTCGGGCTTTAGAGGCAGCAGCACTCGTTCCACTAAATGGAAAACTCTGCATTATTCGGAATAATATGAGTATTACTTTGGTTGATGTTTCAAAATCCGAAGATCTGAGGGGCACAACTGCTGAACATTTGTGGGAAACTATTGCAGGGAAAGGGCAGTTCAAGACCTTGGTCACAAATCTCTTGTCAAGCCTTGCTGGTCGCAACCGTCTTAAAAGTCACATTGTTCACTGCCAGGTTCTTCAAGCTTGAAGAATGTAAATTATATCAGGACTGGCAGCTTTATGGTTTCTATAATTTTTAGTATCTCTTGATCCGATGGACCGTGGCATGCATAGAAAAGAAAGGCCGAGAGCTTGCTGGATTGATGACTGGTGAGCAGAGCACTCAAAATCCATCAGTGTAGGTGAACTTGAAGTCCAATGATGACATATCGTGAGAGGCATTAGATCGATAAGGATGTTTATTTTGCTCTTTTGTAGACTTTAGTGTTACAAATATTTATATGATACACGGTTACATATTCTGAAAATTGATGAGCCCATCATCGAACTGACCAGGTTTTGTGCTTCTTGTATGTTGCTGCTAATGTCTCCATCGAGTTCGTTAATGTATGAGGCCATGAGCAGGTCTTGGATGGTTGATCTTTCACCGAGCCATCTGGTACAGGGATTCAAAATCAATTTGACACAATGGTAACTCTCTCTCTCTCTCCTGGCATGCAAGAAAAATTAATGAAAATGAACTGTTTTCAAGAAAAATTCTCAGAAACACGTTTTGAAAAAAGTTCTTTGCATTGTTTCTATTTATTTGGAGGGTATCCTTTCTTTAAACCTTCCAACCCTAATGATGGTGAAATTCAACCCAACATCTCTTGTACAATCACTTAAAAATTTCACCACTAGTCAGCATCTTCGAATAAATCTCTATTTGTATATCAAATCATTTTTCCTATTAAATTTTTGGATGACTTTAATCACTGTCATTTGTAGTATAGAATGAATTGTTAAGCATCTCCCTCCATGGATAATATAACTTGATTTGTGAGTAGAACCTGGTTTTTTTTCTCTATATGCCAACTTTTAACAAGAACTCACATATACCCAGTCTTGAATGCCAAAAATGTTGATGATACAAAAAATAAAATAAAATAAAAACAGAATTCTGAGAATAAAAGGTGAAGAAAAAATTCAAAATAAAACTCAGCTCTGATCTCTGTTAATCTGTATACAACTCGTCAATCCTTGGTTGAGTATTTGTTTTCTTGCGAACCGACCATAGTCCACAAAAGTGTGATCTCTTTTTTTTTTTCTATTATGTTTAACCTAGAGGATGTTAGAAGATTAAGCCTCCTTAAGGGCATCATAAAAAGGGATTCTCCTAGCATCATCAAAGGGGAAAACAAAGCACCTTCCAGGCTCTTGCAAATGAAAACGGATGAAATCAGAAAAGAAATCGGTGAGTACCCAAACTTTCAAACATAAATGTCGAACCAAAAAACAACCGTTGAATTGATCAAATATGTTCGAGTTTCAGGAATACAAGAGAATGCAATAGCGGGCCCTAAATCGGCTATTATTTGTTCAAACTATTTTTCCAATTTTCCAATACATGGCTATAAAAGAATATGGTACAAGAATATCTAACTAGAGGACTCGAGGACCTCTCCCTATGATTTAACCAACGACATACAAAGGCCTGCGGGGTGATGTGTAGAAGAACAGAATTTACCCAGTCCCAGATCCAGAGAGGTAAGATCGCGCCCGGGAAATCCATTCCTCTTTCTGCCTCTTGTACTCATTGTATCGCAGAAAAAAATACCCAAGATAATCAAACTCGATTGGGGACATCTTTGCCTATAAACGATGGACAGACATAAACTAACATTAATGGTCCATGTTATGGTTGCCGTTTTTGGGCTTCAATGGCTAAGCTGGAGGAATAGAGAGATACCTGAATCAGTGCCCATAGCGCCCAGTACAAGTGTGAACCTAACATAAAAGTATTTGTCTCAACATAGAGGGCTTCGAGATCTTTGTCAGTCACCTGTTGCCAAAAATTATATATAGAACAAAAAAGGTAAATCATAATCTGGTAGGGCTCTGACTGTAAACATGCATATCACTGCAGCAAGCAAGCTTTCTTTTCAATAAAGATGTTGAGCCCACTGTAAAACAAAGGTATAGCTAGTTAAGCGGCCATGTGGTGCCAGGTATGATATGGTCCAAGGGTAGTCTTTGAACCCCACGGCTACAGTAAATTAACTTATAATTCTCAATTTGATTTTAAAAATATTCAATAGATTTTTTTTTTTTTTTTTTATATAGTATATCTGTGTATTTCTCTCTAATATATGCACACTGCGGCACAAATACGTTGTAAGCCGTATTTGCAAATACGTTGTAAGCCATACAAATACGTTGTAAGCCTATGCCATGTCTAACTTGAGTATTTGGAATCCTGGAAACTGGAAAGATCTACTGCCTTCATAAGAACAATTATGGTATATCTGTAGTAGTGGTAAAAAAAACAATCAAAGTCAAAGCATAATAACTAATCAAATTAAATTTTGCACTACATGTGCAAAAAATAAATTAATAAATAAATATATTTCAAGTAACATAAAATGGGTAGGTCTCCATGGTATAAGTTATGGCCTTGTACTGGCAAGTGGTCTCACCATCCCAAGAAATTTAAAAAAAAAAATGTAAGTAAACTTCCAGAGCCAGTCAACCTACATTTTAGGAATAAAGTACCCAAGTCACCATAGGCCAAATTTTAATCCGACTGTACTAAAGTAAAACTATTCTGCATCTTTACTATGCTAGAAGGGAAAGGATTATTGGAAATTAGTAGATATTTTTTTAGCAAGGCTACTAGAGGAAGAAACTATATCACTCAATGATAAAAGATGTACAAACTAACAGTGAAATCTATAGTTCCAAGAGCAATATGACCTAAGCCTATCAATGGCATCAGTATACATATGGCACAAAAGCATGGAGTTGACACCACCAATCTGAAGGTCCGACCAATGAGATCCCACAGAGTAAATGATTTGAAGAAAATTAAATATTTTTGAAGATTAGAAAAAGTAATGAATCCAGTTAAAAATGCCAAAACACTATAATTAGAACTAATAAAACAAACCAACTTTATACTACAAGACCTTTGACAAACCAACCATGTCATAGTGGGTCCTTTTATGAGTGATATGGCACATCACTGTAATGTTGCTCAAGCAGTGGGTCTTTATGACTCCGCTTATGCACATTTAGTTCATTATTTTCAGGAAATGTCTTACATTTAGGTCAATATATATATACAAAAGTTTGATACCTCCCTATAAAAGCACAACCTATGTTCAATTTCTGAAGCTGTAAGCACAACGAGTTTGCCATTCTTGCGTACCTGATATGGTTGGTCAGGATCTAAATAGTGCCTGAAGAAGTGATATTGTTCATCCTTATTCGGGTATCTACAAGAATACCATGTTCAATAATCAATAACTTGTATTCTTTGCATGCCATCATCATTAAAGATAAGGAGGTGCAGCAAGTTGAAAGATAACATACAAGCTGTAGTCGCAATCATAGCCTGCATATTCACTGAAGTGGTTTCCAATGTCGAAGCCTCTGTAATTATATGATCCATACTCAAAATCAATGAAGTAGAGTTTCTCTGGATATCACGAACAAACAATGAGGTCAATAGGAGGGGAAAAATCAATATCAGCTAATTTAACAAAATTAATTTGGAATAACCTATCTATAAGACTGGCACTTTTTCCCTATATAGGACACCATTTTAGGCACTGATATCCACATCACATCCCATTCTGTTTTGATGTCACCATCTCAGATTCTCAGGCACCTAGTATCTCAATGTCAAGTACCAAAAATCATGTCGCTGCCCTTGTAAGATAGCTTTAAGTTAATAGAAAAACTTGTAGCTTTAAGTTAACAGAAAACCAAGCACCCATCAGTTCAACAACATTCTTTAAATTGGTTTGGGTGAAGTACTTATAGGAGCTTCCCCCATCTTCTAATTGGTCCTACCAGGGAAATCTGCTTCACTATAACTCCACATAATGGTAAAGTCTTATCTCCAATTACGTCAGATCCATCAATCATTTTGTGATATTATGTCAGGTCCATCCTCAAATAATCCCATACTTTGAAAGAAACCATCAAGTATGGGATAGTAATCCACTACATGTTTAGTATGTGCAAGGTTGGGGTGTTACAAATGGTATCAGGGCCAAACCTACCTCACAGTGGTGGGTCGTTCCCACACAAAGACGTGTGGCCCTTAATGGGAGGGATAGAGTTTACCAAGATATGTGGCCCTTAATGTGAACAATATCTTATATGTTAAAGGATGGGGTGTTACAAAGATTCCCATGGTTCATATGAAGTGCACAGCAGTACAGCTGTACAACAGGTTTGCTTATAACTGATACATAAATGATATAAATACGAAGGAAAATGTGTCTTCAACTTGCACAACTAAAGCTGCCACTGTAAAAGGCTAATTGAATAAGTTATTGAAGTACAAGAATTCAAATCTTTCATTCCTATCTCTATTCATGTCCTGCTTCCTGTCATATGCAATTTAAGGTTTCTCCTTTCTGCTAATCTGCTTGAAAGCAGGCAGCATGAAACACCAAGAACCTTCATCATTTTCTTAGTATTCAAAATAGTTCTTGGCCAACCTAATCAGCGCACAAAGCCAATTACATTAATTCCTTTTCACACTTATATTGGAATATCAATTAAACCAAGACACATTTCTCTGTCATCCTTCTTCAAAGAATCCTTCATCTTTTATTTAAGTAAATTTCCATAATACCTTCAAAAAGAATTTGCTATCAAAACAACCCATCAAATATATGTTATTAGTCAAACCCCAAGTAAGGACAATAGTATAAGTGAAAAACCAATTAGAATCTGCTGGCTTAGTGGTGATTTCTGCAAGTCTATCACCAAAGCAAATTTGAAGTATACAAACCAACCTAGATGTCACTTCCTCAACAAGAAGTAAACATATTTTGAACGTGCAAGACCACTTCAAGCACACCTCATGTATACAATTTTGCATTGGAGCTAGATGATGATAATGTGATTTCACCAAGTAGAGAAATAGATTAACCCTAAAGCCAGCAGCCAAGAACTTCTTTAAGTTGTCAACACATCATTTACTTCTGTGGCATGCTCCTGACCTCAATAATTTTCCATAAATGTTTTACAGCAGGGCCAAAATTTCCCTCAAAGTTCAAAACCTGGCAATTTCGTTACATTATGGTTGGATGGCATCAAAGCACTCACATTGAGTTGCACCAAGTTCTTTCACAGGTCAGAACATGTAAAATTTACAGAGAGACAAACAACATTGAAACAGAATTAACCCCCCCCCCCCCCCGGCCAAAAAAAAAAAAAAAAAACAGAGGATCAGATTATGGTTACACCAAAATCAGAGAGACCAAAGAAAAGGTGAATGGACTGGAAATAAGGTTGCACATACCTTCATCATCATTGAGCATCAAATTCCCAGAAAGCAAATCGTTGTGAGCAAACACCACAGGAGCATTGAACAGGCTTGTTAATTCCTGTTC
Organism: Hamamelis virginiana; assembly: GCA_017140935.1. Taxonomy (NCBI): domain Eukaryota; kingdom Viridiplantae; phylum Streptophyta; class Magnoliopsida; order Saxifragales; family Hamamelidaceae; genus Hamamelis; species Hamamelis virginiana. The sequence goes on along the minus strand of JAESVK010000807.1, from coordinate 2,711,549 downwards.
CATAATGACAAGATAATTCTCCTTAAATGATCAGTTTAAAGATTACAAAGGCTCAACATAAAATCAGTATATGACAATTGGAAACCAACCAAGAACTAAAAAATCCATTAATCCACCACCACCATATCCGTTTTCTAAGCTCATCTATGGGTCGCCTCAAAGTGCAAGCATTGAGAAGAACTCCAAAATATTATCCTTAATGAAACTTTGCCAGCAAATGTTCTGCCATAAACAATTTTGAGGCAGAAAAAGAAAACCAGAAATAAATAAATAAACAAAGCTAAGGGACCCTAACTCGTCCCTTAGATCTGAATTTAGACAGGGTACTGTGTCTAAACTTTTCTATTCTAGGATTGTTAGTTGGTTCAGGTTAATCATGCCATAGGCAAGGTGATCAGGGACTGGGAAGATGTCAATAAGAAGATCTCTTCAGCAAGTTAAAGTAGCTCAAGTTCGGCTCGAACAACAGCGAAGCTACAAGGACGGCTATTATTTAAGCGGTCCTTGGCTGGCTTTTTGTGAGGACGGCTGGCTTTTGCTCACAAACAAGCTTGAACGAGCCCTTAACAAGCCAATCTCGAGCACCGACAAGTAGTTTGGTTTGTTTCAGCCCTACTCCCTGCCTTTGGTGTACCTAAGGCTTATCCCGTGCATGCTTTTAAAAACAACAAGGAATGAGTCCCATGAAAGAGGCAATTCATGCAAAAGTTAAGCTGCTCAAAAGTTTGTGATCTTGAGATTGGATTAATATTTATCCCCCCCCACCCCCCCCAAAAAAAAAAAAAAAGAAAAAAAAAAAGAAAGGAAATAAAAGAGGAAAAAAGGGTCATTGAATATGTTGGGTGAGAAAACCTCTAGATGAGTGGCAGATGAAAGGCAGCAACAGGAGGATTGCTTCTCCTCCTGCTAAGAATTTCCCAGACTTCAAATAGAAAAAAATAAAATAAAATAGATAACCAATAAAAAGACACCAATTACAAGCATGTCTATGAGAAGAGAGACAACCTTGAGCACAACAACCTCACTGCGAACCTCTTCAAATGAAATTGTGTTGTACTTCCTCTGCTCCTCACTATCATCAAATTTAAGATTGGATGCTGTAACAAAAGGTGGCAACTCAAACATGAGAAAGCAATCAATAAAATTCATTTAGGATGAGAAAAGGCAAACATAAAAAGGTAAAAAACCTCAAATAGCCTAAATTTGGAAGTCCATTTATACTTCTCCAATGGGGAATAAGTAACACCAGAATCCAACAAATAGGATAGTCATTAATCAAGAAAGAACCTTTCTCAAAGAACTTGAAGATGTCATTCCATAGTTGTGGTTCTTTAGAACCTGGAATTTCCACCTGATGAAATTTATGAAGTTGCTTTGCGGTTTCAGCAGCCAGCTGTGGCTTTCTCATGTCTGTCAAGAAGATAAAAGAACAAGATCATGTCAGTTGATTCAAACGAGAATAGCCTTCCGCTTCTATCTAAGTTGTCCTACTGTTGCAACAGAAGCAATATCTTCAAGGACTATTCAGCAAACAAAAGTGTTGGTAATATTAGGGAGACCATGATATGTGTGTGAGCGTGTGTGTGTGTGTACAATAACCAAAAGAGCAATCAGACATGGAAAGAAAAGCCTCTTAGGATCAAATGTTAGTGATGGACCCAGTGCTATACAATTAAGGAATCAAATTCCTTCAAGGTTTTGTAGAAGAATAGAATTCACTCTATCCCACATCGCCTAAATAAATGACTTCTTGTAGCTTCATATACCTGTATTGGGCCCTCTACATACAAGCTTAGGCTTTTAGGTTGGAAACTTAACATAATATTAGAGCATTGGTTATCCATGTGACAAGGCCCAAACGACTGTGCACATGAGGGAGAGTGTAGAAGAATTGAATCCACTCTGTCCCACATCGCCTAAATAAAAGGCTTCGCGAGCTTCATATGTCTGTATTGGGCCTTCCACCTACAAGCTTAGGCTTTTAGGTTGGAAATTTAACAGGTTTAAGCTTAAATTTGTAGCAGGCTTAAAATTTAAGAAATATTAGGGGCACAACACCAGAAAAACTCCACACATTAAATTCCATGACAAATACTACAACAATAAGTCACTCCCCCTTTCAGTGCCCAATCAAAGCTTTTGAATTGTGTGAGTAGTAAGTTTAGATAACATTAAAGTTTCATGTGTTTGAGTTTATAGGTTAAATTCAAATGCCTTCATTTCAAGAGTAAACTATTCATCACTTATTAAAACATGGCTCATAAAAACGGCTAGATTTATTTCACGTTTCAAAGTCTTTGATCATTATAATTTATAACCAAGTCTTTACTTTTAAGAAACTGTATTCCATGTATTATATACAAACTAATACCAACTATTACAATGTATAACATTTATTGTATGAAATCTTATCGTACACTTAAGATGATGATATATAGCTAACTTAAAAATCCACAATTGTCGACTTTAAATTTTAACTTATGCTCAATCATTTTCATAATGATTATAGATTTAAAACTAAACTGATTTCAAGGCCTATATTACAGAATCATAACAATAGCTACTATCAAACCAGTGGCATTTAGGTCTCTTTCAACTAAGTGATGCCTACTTTGCTTTTCATTTGAGCCCGAGAGTATTTCCCAAGTGCACATATGGTATCCAGCCATCAAGCTATAAATGCAACCTACCTCACAGTAGATGATTCATGGAACAGGCCAAAATACTTTCAATAATAATACGTAAGGAGTCATTACTGACTCTCATGAACTCGCCCTAATCCTGACCCAAAAAGCTTCTAATTTGCAGAGTCCTTCACTCGCATAGTCACATGGGCCACATTTTCTGACAAAGGAAGCCAGTTACTCCAATAAAAAGGTTTGCAATAATTGAGTTAAGGATATTTTGCAATTAGAAACCCTTAACACACAGAAAGAAAAGAAACAAAATCAACCACCAACAAGGAAACCAAAAGCATTGTGCTTTGGCTGGATCAAAGCTGATTTCTAGGTTTAAAAAAAAAAAAAGAAATATCCAATAATTCATTCTTAGAGGAAATCCATCATTAGTCTTACTCGATGTATGATCTTTATAATGCTTACCAGATGGAGTTAGTGTACGTGCATTGATAAAAGACTGCACCATGCCATTTCCAAAAACTCCAAGCAACTTGGCCCCAAATCCTGCAGCTGACAGGTACTTTATGGCCTAAACACAACATGTAGTATGCAATTACAAAGTAGAGCACACAGCCAAAAGGTAAACAACTATATAGAACACAATAAATTATGGCCTAAACACAACACGCAGTATGCAATTACAAAGTGGAGCACACAGCCAAAAGGTAAACAACTATATAGAACACAATAAAACTGCAATAACCTTGGAACTGTAAATACATCAAAAGGAAGATACGATGAGAAGTTATCTTAGTATGGTTGTAATTTTCCATGTGATCTATAATATTTTTTTCACCAAAAGCTTTTCAGTTACCTTGGGTCAAAAGGAAGATTTGCATAGCAAGTAAGTAAAACATGATATTTTGAGTGAATCTCTTTTTAAGGAAGTCCAACAAAAAGAGTATTTTTATTTTACTTCCAAGATATTAGTTGATGGCATCAATCATTTGAAGCTCCACATATTTGTGATTTTAGAACAATATTATGTTTTTGTAACTATGCAATTTATATAATAAAGGAAACATACAGGTAAAAATATTTAACATACCGATGAATTTTGAAGCAAAAGAATAATTATGTGGTTAATTCAAAGTTACATTGTTTGGAGTGAAAATCTGGATGAACTATAAAAGCTAATAACTACAAGTCTACAATTGAGCCTTGTGAAAAACATTTGGTGTCTTGATTGCTAAGGTAATTCTGTATTTGACTATCAATAATGACATTAATATCCTTAACCCGATCACATAAACTCCATCACTCAAACTGATATTGTATTTAATTCTTTTTTGTTAAGCTGACTAATCAGACTGTTCTGTAAGAAAAATATCATAGAGATTGAACTAAGTTTCTTGAGCCACAGGCAGAACAAATGCAACAACTTTTTAGGGATCTAGCAACCCATGAATTGTCAACCTCGATAGTAAGTGCTTACAGAGAGTTGTACATTTTATCAGTTCATCAGTTCAGACTATAAACAATTAACACAATAATAAAAATAAAAACAATCAATAAATTGCATCCAGTGAATAAAAATTGAGATCTTATTATTAAATTTGCAAAAAAAAAATAAATAAATAAATAAATCAATATATTGAATCCAGTGAACAAAAAATGAGAAGACCTTATTATTCAATTTGACGTGAGATGTATTTCTATTGACATGAAACCTAAACAAAAATGCAACCATTCGTTGTTTGACTTATTTCCAATAAAGTTCAAAGAAGTTACACTCGAACCAAAGAGAAAGCACTCTTAAAGTTATGAGAACTTTATACCTAAACATGTGTCAAACAACATGAGTTATAGGGACTCACCATCAGTTCTCGTTCGCGATTTATAACATATTCAGTGTTAGGGCCATACAATCTAACAGTTACAGACACGATATTTCCATTTTCTTCCCTCACAGATACCTTCAGCACTGCACAAAGGAATGACAAATATTTCTTAGAGTCTACTGTTAGGATGATAGGGTAATCAAGGAACTTGAAATTATTTTAATTGGCAAGACACCTCAGAGAAAGAGCAAACTAAGATTTTTCTTGGTTTGATGATATATCAATGTTTTCATCACAAATGCAGTAATTTGAATGATTATAGCTTCATTCAGCTGCTAAACAAAGCTTACGTATGAAATTATGAATCCAATCGGATATGAACCAAATCAAATACTCACGGAGATTTGTGATGCCACCAGAAATAGTCTCAACGGAGAATTGTTCATCGTCTAATTCCGACCATTTCTTGAACATATCTTTGCATAACTCTCTGTCGAGACGAATTGAACCGAAATTGTTAGAGAGAGAGAGAGTGGAGATGTGAGAAGAAGACGCCATAAGAACCGAACAAGAAAAACCAACAGAAATCAAACAGGAGATAACGTCAAATACTAGGTACACTTCGTTTAGATACCGAGAAAACCGAGGAAAATAAAAGAAAATGAAATTTAAATTTGCTTATTTTCCATTGATTTGCCTCGCAATAATTAGAGGGGAAAAAAAAAACAGCTCGCACTAAGCCTTGTACAATAATTATCTTGAATTGAACTTTTCGTTTTCTTTGAAACAAAACAATATAAGACGTGAGGCATCAATTCTTGTCCTTCATTTCCCTCACATTTCTATACAGCCAAACAAATCATTACCCTCCGTTTAGTAGCTGAGGAAACCAAACCGACAAGAAAACAAAACAAATTTTAACCAGATTGCTGAATTAGGCTTAACAGTAGCAGAAAGCGGGTTTTTGTTCCCTCAGGCCTTCACGATAACTATAAAATTTTTCAAAACAATAATTTATTTTCTTTTCCCACACTTTCTCATCAACCAGGTAAACCAAAAAAAAAAAAAGATAGAGAAAAATCCTACTAACAGACATCCATTCAAAAACTAAGCTTGAAAATCGAAAACAACAGAAAAAACTACCTACGTATAAACGAAATGCACGAGATATAGACATAGACATAGAGAGAGAAGGAAGGAGAAAGAGACAAACATGATACGAGGCTTCATAGCAGGGAGAGGGAGAGAGGAATCAACGGTGAGAGATGATGAATGGATATCGGAGCTACTGCTCTCTCGAGCTTCCTCTGCAACTTCCATGGCGTTCCAGATATTCACTGCGCCCATTTTTATTTCTCTTTATTTCAATTCAAATGCGAAAGCTGTGCGAACTTTGGGGGAATTCTTGATTGAACAAACAATGATGCCGGGAAATTCTTATTGGATGACAATTTGTAAGGACGGTTATGTACCCCGTTAATTCTTGAAATGGCAACTATGTCCTCTTCGTTGACTTTTCTTCCAATCGAAATGGTCAATGATTTAATTTGATTTGAATACCGGTTTAACTTGTCCGACAAAACAAGGGATATTAATTTTTTTCAATTTATTTGATAAAAAATTAACGACTTAATTAAATAATAAGATTGATGTAAAGTTGTGAACTCAATATTCTAATCCAACTTTAGTGGATTATGTTCTTCCAACAAACATAGAATACTAACTTTTTTTTTGGATAATTATAGAATACTAACTTTGATTGCTCATTATTCCTACACTTTCTATAACATGTATACTAACAATTTTGTGTTGATGTACATATTTCGACTGTTGATTTTGAATGCCGACACCCAAAAAGATGGGACATTCAAAATGAAATGTCAAGATAAAGATTACAACAACAACAAATATATATATATATATATATAGAGAGAGAGAGAGAGAGATATTTTGGATGCCGACACTCAAAAAATGAAAAGACGGGACATCTAAAATGAAAGGTCAAGACGATGATTAAAACAAATATATATATATGATCAATTGGGGTCTCTTTTTACGGTCCATTCCTCACTGGGATAGTTGGGATAGGTATTTTGAAAAATCGACCATTGGATTAGATACTCCTATTACGTATGTTATGTCTGTCAAAAATCATAGTGATCAAACGGTTGGTTCATTAGAAAACTATCTGTGAAAAAAACTAACACTTTAAAGAACAAAAAAATGCAAATTTTTTCACAATTAATTTTCTCATAAACCAATCGATGGATCATTGTGATTTTTGGCAGTCATGACAAACATAACAGGAATATCTAATCCAAAGGTCAATTTTTCAAAACATCCATCCCAACTATCCCAGTGATGAGTAGACTGTAAAAGTGGAACATAAAAAGGGATGCCAATGAATCATATATATATATATAAAATATTGCAAAGATATATTAAATTTTAAACCTACAAAACAAATATGAAAAAGAATGCAGGAGTATAAAGAGAAGAGACAAATGAGGAGTTAGCAAATGCGTAAGAGAAAGAAGTTTGTAATCAAGTACTCGTATTATGCGTAAAAGAAAGAAGTTTGAGAATCAATTATATTCCACTTCATGTCATTCTAAGTAAGAAATTTGATACAAAATAAAATTACAAATAAATTAAATTTTAATTTTTAGAATTCCAAACGAAGTATTAACTAAACTTTTCAGATTTCATCATATTCTGTATCAGTATGTTAAGGTGATCAAGCTTTTTTATTGATTAACTGTTTGAGAAACAAAGCTCTGTTTTAGTAAGTTATTTAACTAAAATCATAAGTGAGCATCTAATGGAATAGATTATACAAGTCTAAAAAATGCTAAACAAATTGCTCTTATTGTTACCATGGTATATATCAGTGTTAGTTGTTAGTCAAAAATACGAGAATTGAACACATAACCTCCTAGATGATAGACATTGGCCCTGGCCAACTGGAGTAATCCCAGTTCGTTATGTGCTTTGCAATACTTGTCAAGTTAAACCTCAAGTAGATCATGTTGATTATGTTTATGGATACGACCGACCATATATTGAGCTAACTTTAGACTTTCCATGAGATCCAAATTTATCATTTTAATATATGTTTCCAAACTGCCACGCATTCCATATCTTACACACGCAATGAGGAAAACATAGATAAAAGATTTTGCATGTGGTCTCTTGATTGAAAGCATTGAAATTGTCAAATTTGATGGTGGCTGGCATTGATTGGTTCAAACCAAAATTTGGCACGATAAGTGTCTGGTTATGATTGGTCGAAAGGACTCACCCTCAACTTTCCTTTTGTCTAGTTGTGCAGCCTTAAAAATTTTCCCACCAACCAATCAAATTTGTTTGATTATTACAAGTTCTTTAAAGAAATAATAAATAAATTATTGAATCCACTTGAAATTCTTTCTTTTAATGTTTTTTACAACAACTTGTTACAGAGAAATTCAAATCCAAATGTACGATCTATTAGGTCGTGAGATGTAACATCCAAACTTCTCAAAGTCAGATACTAATGTAATGCATTATTGATCCTTTCCAGTTGTGCTAATGGATATAAGTTGATAACAACTCGATCAAAGAGGAGCCTACTCTTCTAAGGTCTTGGTTCATTTGCGACATGCCAAAAGGGTAGGTTTAGATACTGTCTTCTAGATGAGTTTGAATTTGCTCTTGATTTTCGTCGAATGTGTAATGTCTGGGTAAACTTGATAGTTCAATGTAAGCGGAAATGGATAACAAAATGCATTATGTAGGTTCGTTCTTCAACCATTGGATCCCCAATTCCATCTACATGGCATAGTTTTCATCGATTTGATTTAATCCTGATCTTTAGATCATGAATAAATTCAAAAGCTAATACCTAGCAACTAAAGTGAATGTATGAATGCACATGACTTTTTTTTATATCAAGCAAATATTTGATTAGTTGACAAAAGGGTGTAAACTGCCACAAATTGATAGTACAATGATTAATGTGTCACAATTAATGGTTCAAGGATGCAATGTATTTTTCTCTGATAGTACAGAGAATCAATTTGTAATTTTTTTTTCTAAATTATATTGACACGTGGCAATTAACTGGATCAATGAGATCAAATATAAAATTATTTTCTACAAAAGGTTAAATATAGAATAATTTTATTTCAGAATATTATTTATAAAAAAAACTTGAAAAAAAGAGCATACTAGAAAATAACGTTTTTTGGATGGATTAATTTTAGAATTATTTGCCAATAAATTTTTGCCATAAGCATTTATCTTTATGCATTCACGCCATTTGAACTGTCAATATCAAATTTTAACACCTAAATGTTGCAATGCAGTACCATAATTAAATGTTAATGTCAAATTTTAATAATAGTAACTCGATTGGTATAACATTGAAGATGCTCTTAAGTTCAATAGTCAGTTTAAAATATAAAAAAATTAAAAATTAAAAATTTAAGTTTGCCCTCAAAGAATGTTACAAGGCTCAAGAAGCACAAATTATGTACTTCTTAAGTTTGCCCTCTATCTTTCATTAACCTTATAGTCCGCACAATTCAATTTAAGTTTTAGATATAGATCACATAGCAATTTTATTAGTAAGATAACCTACACATTGAATCATATTTAAGAGAGATTGGCTTTTATTTTTATATTGCCTTTACATTATTTTTAGTTGAATAATTATTTAAGTCCCATTTGGTTAAGTTTTATCTTCCTTCTTTTCCTTTAAAAGTAAAAGAATAATGAAAGTTTTGAGTATGAAAAATTTTGGTATTTACTTTTGAAAGTTGAAATAGTAAGAAATTATTGCTATATCAATTTTTAAAAATAACTACCAAAATTTTGCACTATAAAAAACTATAATTTTATTTTACTTTTTAAAAGTAAAAAATAGGAAGTAGAAGTCTATCCAAACCGATCCTAGGCTGCGTTTGGATAAGCTTCCACTTCCAATTTTTTACTAGCGGAAGTAAACTCTGAGCGGCCCACTCCTCGAATCCCCGGGGATGCAAAATTCATTTTTCACTCAGCAATCTCTATTTCCCACGATCCTCTCTCTCTCTCTCTCTCTCATTCCCATTGCCCTATCTTGCTACCAGAACCCATCTCGGTGTGAGAGCTCGCCGTCGCCCCCGCAACCTGCTCGCCGTCGGACTGCACTTTCATTGTAAGTTCACCCGATCGTCCATCTTTCTCAAGAATATTTTCTATTTCGTTTTCCCTTTTGCCTCAGATTCCCCTGTAATCAAACGTGGGGTAAATGGTCATCAATGCTTCCCTCAGATTTCTTCTCTTTTCCTACATTTGGCTTCTGGGAAATTGTAGGAAAATAGAAGAAATCAAAGTTTTGAATTCTGACCTAGGAAACGGAACACCTCTACCCAAAGTAGCACAAGACAAACAGTTGGCTGATTTCTCTGCAAATGAGAAATCATGATACTCTTTTACCGAAAAAGAGAGAGCAAGAGGCTCAAAATTTTATTTTATTTTCCTCTGATTTCTCTGCAATCGAAATGATCAAACTACTGTGCAATGATTTGAGCTCATTTAGTTTTATGTTTGTTGGTCTAACCTTGATATTTTCTATGATGATTGTACTTTTCCTTGATATATTTGATCTTATGTTGCATTTTAACTTGCATCGATTCGATTCAATGTCATATTTTAGTTTTGTTGCTTTGATTATTGCATGATTAGATGATAAATTATGTGAAAGGATTTGGAGTTAAATTGTGACCCGATCTATTTATTTGTTTAAATTGCTAGAAAAATTCTTATATTTTTGGAAAATATACATTTGAAATTATGGTTTAAAATATTTGCTGAACATTTCAAGTGTGGATGTATGGAAGTCTGAAGGAAGATCTATATCTGATGATGGTGCAATTACCATATTCTTGTCATGCTGAATTAGTGCTCGAAAGTTTTGATGGTCATGTATTTCAACAGCCTCCTTTGTGTGATATTAATGGAGTTCCTATGATATATTTTTTTTTTTAAAGTTTGAAGGGTATTAGACAAAGAGCCCCATTATCCCAACTGTTGTTCATTTTGGTTATGGAGGCTATCAATAAATCACTTGACATGGTTGTAAATGAAAAGTTAATATAGAGCTTTAAAGTAGTGGGGAGGAGAATAAACGGGGGCTATCACACCTTTATATGAGGATGGAGCTACATTATATTTTGTAATTCAAATAGAAATCAGTTACCTTATTTTAGAATGGTGTTACTTTGCTTTAAAGTGGTCCTGGGGATGATTATGGGACGAATGACATTGACCCACACAGTGACGCACATGTAGCAGCTAGCACATCTGAAGACAATGTTGAGAAAAATGTTACCCAAACTCAGTTAAGTTATATGGCTAGTATTCACGATGAAATTGCCCAAGATATGTGGGCAGCAAATCAAAATGGTCATGTGTCATGAACATTCTGGAATACATCATGTTGTTATTTGTAGTTCTTATTTATTGCGCTTTGACATATATGTATTTTTAATCTTGGGATGGACCTTTTTAGTTGATGAATGATTTTTAATGTATTTATAGCATCTCCTATTTTGTTATATCCAAACATGCATTTTGTTTTTTGTTTTTTGCTTTTTAAAATAGGTAGCAATTTTGGTTATCCAAACGTACTTCTTACTTCCAAAAAATTGATAGTTGAAGCAAAAAGTTGCTTCTACTTCCAAAATTAAAAAAACAAAAAAATGGTAGCTTATCCAAACGCCATCTTAATGTTGGTAGAAAATACATTCACGTGAACAAACTTGACTTTCTGTCTCTTAAACAGATGTTTGATTAGCTTATAAAATAATATAATCTGTCACAAATTGATAATACAGGAGTTAATGTGTCACAACTCACAATTAATATTTCAGGAGTGTAAAGTATTTTTCGATATTTCAGAGGTGTAAAGTATTTTTCGCTAATAGTAAAGAAGTCAATCTGTAATTTTTCCCATTTAGAATAACAGTTTTAACTTCAAGCTAGTTAGGTGAATGAGGTTATATGTTGAAATATTCTTTTACAGAAAATTAAATATGAAATAAATTTATTTCTGGAAGTCATTTGGAAAAGACTCTTCTCTTATGTGTCCTTTCTCTGCAAAGGGTTTTGAGTGTTCCTACAATCACATCATTACAGCAAAACAGAGACGAGCTGGGGAGAGGTACAAGGAAGAGGATTTAGAGGTAAGGGTTTTGGGGGAGAGTTGCCATCTAGCTTCTGTAATTAAACAGGACTAGTTACCTGTTCGCGGCCAAATCCCCTTTTGAAAGCGATGCTGAGATCATTCTTCGTGAAGACATCTCTGAAACCAAGCACCCTTCAACTTCCCCAATTCAATCCACAGGTTTCTTTTTTTTTTTTTTTGGTTTTGCTTTTATAATGTATAGCATTATTCTAGTTATTTATTTATTTATTTATTACAGAGAGAGATGCATACTAGAAATAAGAAGGCAATGGAGTTCATAGCAAAAGGGTGGAGTGCTTTGAAAGAAGTTGATAGAGTCATAGATTATACAGAACTTAATGATCGCCGTCTCATCCCTCTCTTAAGGGTGAGATAATTGACATTGAAACCATGTTTCTTAATTATATAGTTTATTTTTCATGCAGTTTAGCTATAATATTTATTTGGGTGTATGTCAATTTTCAAATGTTAATGTTACATCATGCCTCATAGTTGTTTGATGCCTTTAAATCACATGTTCCAGAATTTTATGCTTTTACCTGGGCATTTTTGCATATTTACTTGAATTTATACATGCAGATAACGATGCATAACTGCATATATGGATGTATACATGGCATAGCTTGAGAGTTGCTCTTTTTGATGTGATTTTTATAATGAAATCCCATGTATTTTTTCTTCCCCAACTCTACTAATTAACGGATGCCTTAAGTATTCAGGTTCCTACCATTTATTTATTTAGTTTAAATTTTCTTTCAAGTATCATGTGTTTAATTGTAAAATTTGACAATTGATTTTCATCTAACGAGTTCTTATTTATTTTTTTATTTTTTCATATATGAGTTTAATATCAGACGGCAAAGGAGAACTTTGAGATGGCTTTGGAGGCAGATAACTCAAACACCCATGCTAGATATTGGTTGTCCAAATTGCACCTCAAATACCATGTTCCAGGGGCATGTAAAGCAATGTATGTGAACTTATCTCTGCCCTTAGGTGATTCTTTTCTTTGTTCTTTCTTGTCACTGACCTGATGGTGCTCTGCGATGCATACATCATTGCTATGCTGACCTATCAAAAGATGTCTAGGCCATCATAAACGGAAAAGCTTTACGGACTCTCCCCCAAAAGTATCGATTTGGACTAGTTTTGTTACACACTGAATTTGCTGGTTGTTGTTGGCTCCCTCATCTGACATTACATAGCTTTTAGATGTGGAAATTAATTGAGACCTTTGGATGTTTTTTGAACCAAAAAATGTTGGAAAAAATATATATATATATATATATATATATATATATATATATAATCCTTTTTGACTATGTGGGTTAAATGACCTTCTTGCTCTGGTGTTGTATTCTTATCATCACTTTTCAACTTACGAAACACTTCAATATGCTTCTACTACCTGTTTATGTTTATCTACACATGGGAAATTGATACAGTCTGCTTCTTTCTTTTTTTAATTTTTTTTTTTTATCATAACAGTGGAGCTGCTTTGTTAGTGGAAGCAGCAGATATGGGTGATCCAGATGCACAGTATGAATTGGGGCGTCGTTTGAGAGTTGAGGTTAGGATCTTATGCTCAATATTGTGACTAATAGTTGTTGAGCAGTTTGTATTTAAACTTTAAAGCTGTGGGCTTTGGTTCTATTGCATTAGTGCACTCTTGAACTTTCAATGAAAGCTTCAGCATCATGCTTGCATCATGAGCAGCCTTGGTTGATATAATTCTTATTTCTTTTGCACCACTGAAAGCTCTAAGAAAGTGTTTGTGTACATGTTTTATTAATTATTTGGCAGCAATAATTGTCTTTCCCGCATCACAGATGTCACATGTTTTAGAATTCACACATTGCACCTAATTTTGTTTCGTTTACTTGCTTTTATATGTTAATTTATTTCAGTTTATCCTCTCTTTTTTTTTTTCTTTTTTTTGTTGTTGGAGAAACTGTTTCCCTAGTTATTCTTCAGTCATATAGTTTCTAGATAATTATTATCATTGGTTCATAATATTCTTCTACTTGGTATTTGGATAGAACGGATATGTCCAATCAGATCAACAGGCATTCTATTATTTGGAGAAGGCTGTTGACCAGGTATGTTTCTATGATGCATGTATAAATTAACAATGCTTATGTCATGTCTCAAAACCTAATTTGAGCTTGCTATATTCTAGTTGCATCCAGGTGCGCTTTACCTTCTAGGTGCCGTATATTTGACAGGAGACTGCGTGAAGAAAGATATTGCATCAGCACTATGGTGTTTCCATAGAGCATCAGAGAAGGTAATATAAGCTGATCAGGCAGTTTTTTTTACAAATTGCAACTATTAATCATTTTGTGAAAGGTATTTTTATGGTTCGAAACTATTCATTAGTCATTAACGGTGTTCTTAATTTAGAAATTGATTGGCAAATTAGTCTCCTCAATTTTCCAGGTTCAAAACTTTTGAAACTCTGTAGCAGGGAATATTTGTTCACAAAACTATCAACTGGATTAAATAGTGTAACCCATTTAGATGCCAGACATCTATATGAAAATTTAGTATTCTATTGCTCAGCTCGAACATTGTTAGCTTGATATACATTGTTGACCCATTCTCTAATAATTTAAGCTTTTGGGATTAAGTAATAAGTCTAACATGGTATCGGAGCTTTGGTTTCTTGAGGTATTGGATTAAAGTCATGTTATCTTCATCTGTTTATTTCCCCCATCAGTTTTTCTGTATTTTGTTGTTGTCGTCATCTATCTGTTTGTCTCTTCACATGCCGGTGGGGGGCCCGCATGAGGTGGGGTGTTAGCTTCATATGCATTGTTGACCAATTCCCTATTAACTTAAGCTTTTGGGGTTAATTGGTAGTCTAACAAACATGATGATTTCTAATTGGGATATCTTTAACAAAACAAGGTTGAAGGGCTAATATGCTCTCACTTATATTTGAACCTAAGGGTGGAGAACTCTTGAACCAAGAGTCATTGAAACACTTTTCACAAGATTTTGTCAAATAATGAATCAAGTGTCGGATCCCTGTCGCACCCAAATGCACTGAAGTGCCACACTGACTTTCCCAGCTGATGTAGCTGGGGCAAGCTAGTAATTCATAGAAAATTAAGCCTCTTTTTCTTTGAACTTGAAGAAGAGTAATGGGTGCCACATCAACCAGTGGATGATTCCAGTAACAATTTCCAGTGGATGTAGGAGCACTCATTAATTTGTTGGTTAGTTTCATTGATTTGGGTTAAATTGTGTTCTGTGAGGCCATGAGTGTCCAGGTGGATTCTGATGCACATTCTTCCTATACTTACATATGAGCCACTCCAACTCGTAATACCATTATGTCAATCTAGTGGGCAATTTGGACTTTACATAGTAAAGTACTTATAAGGCTCCAATGCTATAGCCTATAACAATGTATAATCAATATATATATGCTTGCTTACATTGTTTTCCAAAAAAAACAAAAAGAAGAGGAACAAAAATATATGACATAATTAGAATCTCACTTTTTATTGAAGTGGGCACCTATTTTGAACAGTTCTAATCTTGTACTCTTTATATATGTGCAGGGACATGCTGGTGCAGCTATAGCCTATGGATCTCTTCTTCTTAGAGGTTAGCTCTTCCTACCTTTTTATGTTTTTCTTATGTGAACATGTGAGGATAGTTTCCAGAAGATGCCTACAGGTTCCTTTTAAATAATTCTTTACTGACTATGTCTGATTTTTTATATGTCTGATTTTTTATAATTTATACATGTGCCTGTAAATTTAGAACATTGATGAAAAGCTTATAGTATATCATGTTTTTTGGATTGCCAAACAATGAACATTGCACAATTATTTTGATACATTAGAGTGCTAATAGACCGTACACAGGTTGGTTTTGGGTTCTTTTCTATTACTTCAATTTTCTCTTTTGTCCTAAGAGATCTCCCATTTGGACCTAGCAGTCTGGACTGCAAATTTGCACCACCCTGAATCAATATATCATGTTCATTTTTGTTGTTCCCCTTTTGATGGAGATCTCCCAGATGAACCTAGTTAATGGTGGATTATCGGCATGTCTCAGGTGTTGAAGTCCCAGAGTCTCTAACAAAATTTAATTCAAAGAGGCTTTCCTCAACCAAAGCAGTGAAGAAGAACGCGAAAAGCACAATGATGAATCCAGTAGACATGGCAAGGGAACAGTTCCAGATTGCTGCAAAAGCAGGATGTGATCTTGGATTGAAATGGTTGAATAGACTTGAGGAGGAGGAGAAAAGTCTGTTGAATGAATAGTGTGTTGAGTGCATATAACTTGACAGATACTCTCCCTCATAGATTGAATCAGTGTGTCCCAAATAACAGGTTTGAGCTTAAGGTAAGTCGGTTTCTGTAAGAGACTCCACCATACATCCTGTTGGGATATCTAAGCTGAGATGTTGGACTAGGCTGCTGTCGGCGATGTAGTTCAGGAAAATATTAGTTGGCTCACATAGATTTTGTTGCATCAACATGTTGGTTTAACCTTTTTGTATATACTTATTAGGAAGAAAGGCATTTTCAACTTGCGATGTGTTGCGCCCCTAACAGCTAGAACTGCTTGTATGACTGGCTTATGGAATGCAATATAAACATTCAAGCTGTTGAGAATATATGTAGCTAGCTATGTTTAATTTAATTTCCATGGAATATTGATGCATACCATAAGTTAAAAATAAGCCGCCAATGCATTTCGAGTCATTACACTTGTTTTGTGTATCAATTTTAATAATAATTCCATAGCATCATAGTTCGTTTTTTTGGTAAGATTCATAGCATCGTTGTCACCATGAGATCCCGGGCATCAATGCACCCTTTTTCCTGTTTTGTTAGTTTTTTGAAAACTCGAAATCAACCAACTTTCTAATACTGAAGGCAAATTAGGTTCAACTAGACAATGCATGATGGCTAGAGTTTCCATTTCCTCCCATCAAAATCCTTCTACTTTGACAAAAAGGATCCTTGCATCACAGTGGAAATTTCTCCTCAAATGAAGTAGATGTCTCGGGTTTGAGTTGCTTGATGTATTTGGCTAAATTAAGTGTACTTTTTCATTTCCTATTTGCTATGTTTGTTTCTATGGAAAAAGCGAGCTTTTGGTACGTATGATATTAATCGATCGATGCCGATAATTTCACAATAGAGGATGGTTGATTTTAATGTTAGGCTATTTGTCAACTTGACAAAATTAATAATTCAATATTGTTAAATGTTTATACTTTTTGTATTTCTAATGCATCTCTAGTATTTTTTTTTTTCTTCTCAAATAATTAATAGAAGCTATCCGTGTTGAAAATTTTCGTTGGTCCTCCCTTTTTGTCCTCCTTCGTACATCTGACTAACTTGGAACAATTATTTTGAAAAACTGACCGTTAAATTTAATGCTCCACTTATGCGTATCGTGAATTCAAAAAATCACATTTATCTAACTGTCGATTTTTAAAAAAATATACTATAACAGTTTATCATAATTTTTTCATTATTTTTTATAATTTTTTCAAAATTGCAAAAACCGAGGCATATCTCTAAGTAGCAATATATTTTCATTTGCTCGAATTTGAAATATCTTTTTCAAATATGGGGATATATGCCATTGGACTACAAGACCAGAGACATGCCCTAATGTGTTCAAACCATCAATTTTTTAATAAAAAAATAATAGTTAAATTAATAATTTTTCAAAAGCATCTTGAGTTACAACTTATTATTATTTTTTTTTTAAATGACACATAAATTTAAAAAATGGAAGTCATCCTCTATTTTATTGGCTACCTTTACATCTGACGTTACTTGTTATTTGAATTGTTTGTTGAATCTATCTATTATATTTATAGAGTTCCGAGTTAGTACGCATATGTTGACTTTCGTGAGAGTCGGCACAAAGTTTATAAAGAATTATGGGATGCATATTTTAAAAAATTGACCGTTGAATTAGATACATTTGTTAAGGATGTCACGTTTGCCAAAAATTACAATGATCCGATGTAGGCATTTCAAAATACAGACTTTAAAAAATTTTGACCTATGAAAACTGTAACAGTTTTTATCAATGGCATATATAAGAAACTGACAATAAGATCACTATGATTTTTGGCATGCCTAACATACATGCATAATATCTAATTGCTTGCCCATAAAAAGTGTTGTTCAATCCTAAGCGTAGGATCTATCTGTTGCAAGCATAGTAATTCATGAGAGTAACCATGGTCATATCCACAGGGATAGGAAGTCGAAAAAAATTACAAATTCCTTTGAAGATTGCTCAAAATTGAGAAAAAGAAAATAAAAATCATGGGGGTTTGGTTTGAAAGTTGTTTATACTAAACACATAAAAGTTAATTAATATTAAAACAATTAAATAAAAGAGCTGGGATTTAGAGTTCAACTTGTTCACATCCTTGGTTCTAATTTCTCACACTTTAAACATATCCAGAATACATTGAAGAATGGTCTGGATAAGATATTTAGCAATAAAAACCCAAAATATTTACACGCCCAAATTACATTGAAGAATAGTTTGGGCGGAAGATTTAACTTTAAAATCATTTGGAACGGAATTCATCATCTAGGATCCATTGAAGAACGGTCTTTGATGGAAGATTTAGCGATAAAAACCAACTAGCATGATAAATCATTACCTTAGATGTAGATCAAGAATTCCCCATTAATCCTAGCTGTTTAAACTTCGCTACCCATAGAATTGAAAGTACGCAGCTTTAAAAGTAAATTAAACTGAAGAACTTGATTATAAATTGAAAACTATGAAATTAAATTACATAAACTAAAATTAAAATAAAGTTGTTCTATTACAAAGAAATAAAATAAGAAAAATAAAATTACATAATGAAAATTAACCAATTAACTAAACTATTCTAAAACTAATTGAAAGAAAATGAAAAGAATGAGAAAAGAAAAAGAAAATTAAAAATCCTTAGCTAATGGAGTAATGGGAGTAGTAGTGGGCGTCAATGAGGAAAGGAGAAGAAGTAGTGGATGCGTCCAGGAAGCTTCAAAAAGTAAAAAAAAAAAAAAATCTTTTAAGTGAAAAGACCAAAATGGCTTTGAAAAAGCTTGCTTAATGGCTAAGCAAAATGCATTACCGATAATGCGAAATTGAAATATCGGTAATGGCATTCTACGGATTTTGGAAAATTAAGAATTGATGCTTCATTACCGATAATGCGAATTGGCACTATCGGTAGTGGTGCAATTCTTGGACAAAATGAGATTGGATGCATGGTAGCATTACCTATAGTCTAAAATGGAACTATCGGTAGTGGTGCAACTCTTGGACAAAATGAGATTGGATGCATGCTAGCATTACCTATAGTCCAAAATGGAACTCTCGGTAGTGCATGCATGCTGAAATTTGATGGGCCCAAAATGCCATGGAGCATTACCTATAATGCTTATACTACTATAAGTAATGAAGATTTGCTCGGTAAAATGCTATGACTTCAAATGCTTGTATCTTTCTCGTCCGGAGTCGGATTTGGATGATCTTTATATGCACGCGAAGCTTGAGAAGTCTTCTTTCCAACCATGGTAGCCTCATAGTCTGATTCAATCCGGAGAAAATCAGTTTTACCAAAATGTCTAGATTTGTCGCTTTTTTGTACTTCATGACTTTATTTTCCTATATCTCCCAAACCACTTGGAATTTATCTTTGAAATTTGATATGAGACATCAAGACACACTTAGAAATATGTCATAAAAGTCTCATGACTTTTGAAAACTTCCAAGGCTTGAATCCAAACTCTATCTTTACATGCAAAAGCATCCACTTTATGGCACTTTACCTACAAAACGGAAAAAACATGAAAACCATTAAAACTATATATATTCACTAATATAATGGCTAAAGTATGCACAATATGGTGGGAATAATGCAATAGAAATATGCAAATATATGATGCAATCACTAATTAAACGGTCTGTTTTTTAAAACATGTATCCCACAATCACCTATGAATTTCATGCTGACTTTCACAAAAGTCCAGATCATATCTTTAAACTTTATATACATAAATATAAACGTTATCGATAGGGATTTGAGCAGAAATGATCATTTAAGGACCGGTCCTTCAATTAAGTTAAGGTCCATTCACTATTTTATCATATAGGATATGTATTTTGAAAAATCGACCATTTAATTAAATAATTTCTCATGTATATCATTTCTATCAAAAATCACAATGATTTGACCATTGATTTGAAAGGATATTCGAATGAGATGTGTTTGCAGCGGAAGACTTGCAACAAAACTTTTTTAACAAGGGAAGATCCCATCATCGAAATCCAGATAGGATTTGAACAAGCATGGGGTTATAAGTTTATAATACAAGAACATATATTTATCAAACATAAATCATACTTACTTAATTGACTTTCAATTTTGAGATTGTCGAACTCGAGCTTCAAACAGATGAAGTCTCCAACGATATCTACACGAATCCAAAACTTGAATCCTCTTGCACTTGATCACCTCTTGAGCCAAAGCAAGAATGAGATGGAGAGAGAAGTCACGGCCAAGGGAGGGAACTCCTCAAGGTCACGGCACCTAGGGTGATAGGAAGGTGGCTTCACTCTTCTCTTTAGGGTTTGAGAGTTCTTAGTGCTAGCATGCACCCTAACCCTTGTATTTATATAAATACAAGAGTTTCTAATATTGCAACTAAGGACCTCTTTTATTAACTATTAATAAAGTGTCATTTTAAGTTGCATTTTAATTAGAAATTTACCCCTTTAAGATTAAAAAGCTCTCTTGAATTCTATTGTGTGTGACCCTTTGAATTCATTGCAACCTAACAGTGGACAGGGATATCTCTGTGTCTCCTAAAATAGAAACTTTCTATTTTAAGGTTCAATTGGAACGATTTCAATTATACCCTCATTGATAATATTTTATCAATAGGCTTTCACTGGTCATGAGTGGCGTCTAGCAATGTGTTATGACGTGCTTTAGGTTTGGATGAATAGTAGAACTATGTGAACCCTTATTGTTACTTAATCCTTCATCCCCTAATGTCACAGTTAAGATAATTAGGGTATGGATATAAGTCAAAACTCTTATCTTAACATCTTGTCATATGTTCTCCAAAATATAATCTCAATAAGATGAACCCAATGAAACACTTTCACAGTTCACCTATTACTCTGGCCAGAGATTCAGATTGAGAGTTATCTTTGAGAACTGACATTGACATTCTCTTGTATACTAATGAGAGTGGTGATTCCTTATTGACCACTAATCCATCTCCATGCATGACTTATTAGAGCCAATGAGTATCGATTACATCCTTAGGGTTAAGGCTGTATAAGATACTATCAAATCCTAATAACTTAAGCACAAGATAACTATGGTGTCTCAGGTTTAAGAACTACCAAAGTGGACGTAACATAAGAATATTTATTTGACTTAATCTCCATATGAATATTATAGCAGATCAAGTTTAGTGTACATGCTCTTTAACATACACGCACAAATTAACCTAAGTGTCAATACACTGATAGGAAAGACTAACTATCCTCCCAATTGAGTTGGTTTAAATCTGTACTGCTCTTAATGGTTTATAAAATGTCATATTTAATAAACCTATGAGTAGGAACTATTTTTAGAATAAATGTGTTTGAGAAATATAAGTCTCCCTATCTCTTTTATCTGAGATATATATTTCTCTTCTCATTTATTCATGGACATTATCATATATATAATTTAATATATATACGATATGTAATTACCTCCTAATTAGTATAATATGAAATAGATATGCCATTTAGGATTGGTTTTAGGGCATACCTCTAACATGGTTTTCAAAATATAGTTTATAAAACACTCTAATAGTATTTACTATTGGATACTGAAACAATTGTCTAACAATCTGTATTTTAAAAACCAAAGGTTGGATAATAGTGATTTTTGACAAATATAATCTACATAAGAAGATTATTCAATCCAACTGTCAGTTTTTTCTAAAAGTGAGTGGAGCTTAAATTAGGCTTAAGGACAGCCCCTCATTGATCATTTCTAGGATTTGAGAGTTAAATAAACAGGCTGGACCGGAGGGGATCCGAACCCGAAATTATACTACACTCTCTAATCGCCGCATCAGCCGTCGATTGCCTCAAGAAAATTAAAGTAAGTCATCGTATTCCGATTCTGCCCTCGTGGCTTTTTAGTTCATCAACACTTTAGAGAGCATCCCACGGGCAGTGACTGCGCGTGTAGAACTACACGCATACTGTTACGAGGCTCCACTCCACCACCTGACTGTTGTGCTTTCGGAAGCAATGATACTCTACAATACAATTACCTCAATATCTTACACCCATTTCTCACAAAACTTCCACGTCACACAATCAGGAATTGTTTTGTCATAGTAATAAGAAGTAAGGTTAGTTTCGTCAAATTATAATTACGTGGCATTATTTGATTTGTTACTCTACTTTTGTCAAGTGAATAGTACAGCACTAATTAACTTGTGTTCATAAAATCTCCTATTTTCTCGGATATTTTCACTCGGCTCTCTTTCCCGGAAAAGCGTACGAAGCTCTCTCGTCTCCCGTCACCACCCTCTCTTCTCTCGGAAAGTGTGATATTCCTCTCTCTCCCTCTCTCACAAAAGTGTGTCATTACTGGTATTTTACAGCTTTTTGGGTAAGGAGAGAGCTCATCGCCCTCCTACAGTTCTCCTACAGTTTTTATCATCATCACCATCATCTCTCACCCATGTCTATATCTATGCGCAATGTAACCTCCTTTTAGGGTTCATACATTCACCATTTCTTCACTGTCAGACCGGTTAGCGTCACAGTTTCAGTTTATAGGGTTTTAGGTCACTTTCACTATTACTGTTTTACTACAATCTAAGCTTGAACCCTTAGAAGACAATGACTATGTCTTGGGCTGATGCTGTTACCGAGTCGACCCATAAACCAAATCGCCCGAGTCGTCCTACCTACATTCCTCCACACCTCAGACAATATGGTCTCACTGTTACCCTTCCTAATACCGATTCCTCACTCAGGTTCGTTACTGAGTCACCATCACCCGGGTATCGTTTCAACCGGTCTGGTTCTCATCAACCTGGTCGAAACATCCCTAGTCGTGGCCGTGGGCGAGGCCGAGGCCGAGGCCGTAATCAAAGGGGTGGTTATCAGAGGGAACCGTATGAGCCAGACCCAGAACCAAGCCCATTTGATAATGCAGAGAAATTTGATGAATTAGAGGTCATCGAGAACATTAATGGTGATGTGGGTATCAATTTTGATGCTTACGAAGATATTCCTGTTGAAGCCAGTGGCTCTGATATACCCCCACCAGTTAATACATTTGCTGAGATTGATTTGGGTTTGGGTTTGAATGAGAATATTAAACGGTGCAAGTTTGTTAAGCCAACGCCGATTCAACGCCACTCTATACCCATTGCGGTGGCGGGTCGAGACTTGATGGCGTGTGCTCAAACCGGGTCAGGAAAGACTGCTGCATTTTGTTTTCCAATTATATTTGGGATTTTGAGGAATCATTTTTCGCAATCAATGTCGATGCCAATGCCTCGTGGGCCTCGGATTGCGTATCCGCTTGCACTTATTCTATCGCCCACTAGGGAATTGTCATGTCAGGTGAATTATATTAATTTTGGAGTTGTTTGTAGTATGAGTTTTTGGGTTTTTTTATTTGATATTTGATTAAACCCCTTTTGGGTTTGTGATTTTGTTGGTAGATACATGAGGAGGCCAAGAAGTTTGCTTATCAGACTGGTCTCAAGATTGTTGTTGCATATGGAGGAGCACCCATTTCTCAGCAGGTTTGTGGCACCTTACTCATTTTGTTGTTTGTGCATTTGTTATTGTAATTTTTTTTCCTCTGGGGATTGACGAGATAATATTCAACCCCCTTTCATATGATAGTCAAAGTGTTAAGGTTTGTTATTAAGGCCTCCGCTAATTAGGATTGGTCGCATTTGTATGTTTTGAATGTCTTATTTATACTTTTTTACAATCACATATTCTTTTGTAATGATATTTGTAGGCATTCGATATAATCAGATACATTGTTCTTTCCGTTGCCTAAGTAGATAGGATTGTCATTTATTACAAAAGTGCATTATGATCTACTTGGTTTCTAAGATGTTGTAGGAAGAGAAATGAGAACTTGGAATGGTAATATAGGTTATGGTTAGAGCTGCTGTTGTAAGATTCTGAACTTTCATTTATTTTCCAACAAGTACTCTGCAGTCAAGCAGAGCATTGATGAAATACGAAAAAATAAAATGAGAAAACGACCTGGTGATTTAGTAGAGCATGTAAGCTAATGACGTCTCTAGAATTCAGTGTGTCAGTCTTTCATTGTTATGGATCTGATTTTAGGATGTCGCTGCTCACTATATCAGCCACTATTATTAAATTGGTGTTGCATAATATTGGGGCATATGTTACTGTGTTTTGATTTTAGTGTTGTTTTGGATTTCTTTTTCTGGATTTCTCCCTTCCTGGATTTTCTTTTCTGTGTTCTTTGTCTACAATGAGGCAGGCATTGCTAGAATGGTATACTTAAGATGACAAGAATGGGCTGTGGGATGTGGTGAAAGTATCATCTCTCATGGTGAATAATGGATGGTGGTGGATAGGTATCAAGAAACAAGAGCTCCTTTTTTTTTTTTTTTTTAAATGCAGTTTCCTGTGCAAAATATGTCTACCTCATGTTTTTCCACCAACGCAGCTAACCCTTTTCAAACAGCGGGTGTATATAAAATTCTCCATATGCATTGCATTCTCCTTTCTTACTTTATTGTTTCTTGTATACTTTGATTTTCTTTTTAGTTTGTTTCTTGAATTTGTTGTTCATATCCTTTTCCCATTGTGTGTTGGTGTATAATACTCTTTATTCCATCAAGTATACAAAACTCTGTCTGTAAGGTACTATCTTTCCTAATATTAATCTATTTTTCTAAGAAGTTTTTGTTTTGGTTTTCTATTACATTATATTGCTATTCCCCTTGAGTGTGTGTTAAGTCATGTCATTAACCTGGTCATTATATTAGTAACTTCTGTACATTTTATTGTATTGCTTCTGTACATGTACATTTCATTGAATAATTTTACAAGATTCGTGAATTCTGGATTTGCAAGGCCTTTACTTTTGACCTTCTGTTGCTGTCTTGCTGATGGCATTTTAACACTGTATTGTACAGTTCCATAATTTGGAAAGAGGTGTTGACATATTGGTTGCCACTCCTGGGCGCTTGGTGGATATGATTGAGAGAGCAAGGGTTTCGCTTCGGAATATAAAATATTTGGCTTTAGATGAGGCTGACAGAATGTTGGATATGGGCTTTGAGCCCCAAATCCGAAAGATTGTTGAGCAGATGGACATGCCTCCACAAGGTGCAAGGCAGACTATGCTTTTCAGTGCTACATTCCCAGATGAGATACAGGTTGGTTCACTCTCCCCCTTGTTACCTTATCTGTTGGGAATCATTGCAAACTTGTGTTTGTCATAATGATTGAATATATGTAACCATGTAAGCAATATGGAGGGAAACTTACATGTAGAGAAAGTGGAATCTTTAACTAGCTTTTGGTTTTTTAAACCATGAGCATGTTATTACTTGTACAGTGTCCTGCAAGATCTGGATTTATTGGTCTAGAGAAAATTGTAGTAAAAAATTAGCCTGAATAAATGATTTTATACTCGCAGATTTTATTTTGAGTGCAAAATATTTTGAAAACTATGATATAGCAAATGAATTTATTATGTTAATGGTTTGTCATTTGTTTGGACACCCATCTTCTTATTATGAGGTTCAAATGCAAGACTCATGCAGATACGTCTTTTGGCTCCCATACTATATCTAATACCCTTTTTTTGCCCTTTTCCTTTTTTGTAGAAGTAACATAGACTAGGGGTGTAAAAAGAATTGAGAAGCTTGAGCTTGTCTTGTTAAGAGCTTTTTAAAGCTTGTTCAGCAGATTGTATCAGCCAAGCTTAACCTGAGTTTTGAGCTAGGTTTGTCCATGCTTTAACAGCACTAAAATTTGCTAGGTTAGGCTGAGTTAGGTTTGTCATCTTAAGTAATCATTTTAAATTAAGAGTTATAAAATAAATGATATTGGAGATTATCATTTACTAACTTATACTTCAAGAACGTTGTGAATATTATTAAATTTGTCCTTCTTAAGAACTTGTTGAAATCGATACTTCGTTGGTAAGTAAGAGTTGTTGTAAACTGAGATACTTGGAACTAAAACGCACTAAAATTATTATGCTATGCAAACAATCTGACTCAAGATGAGCTCTTTGTGAGTGCCTTCTAAAGTGTGCAGAGCCAAGTAGCAGCTTTGTTAGCTGTCTCTACTAGTCTACTCTACTTGCTTACACACCTAATATAGAGTCGTATAGACTGCAAATGGTTTCTTGACTGCATATGAGTTCATTTGATGCCCTCATGTAGTCTTATGTGGTATTTTTAAGTGAAATGACCTTGGCCTGATGTCTTGTTAGTTGGATCTACTCTTGGCTGTTCTTATGTCATCCATAATTTATGTGTCCTGCAGAGACTTGCATCAGATTTTCTTTCAAACTACATATTTCTCTCTGTTGGAAGAGTTGGATCAAGCACAGATCTGATTGCACAAAGAGTTGAATTTGTTGAGGATATGGACAAAAGAAACCATCTAATAGATCTTCTTCATGCCCAAATGGCCAATGGTACACATGGAAAGGTACAGTTTGTTTGATTATTTAAATGATATTTTGTGGTGATTACAAAGTTATGATTTTGTCTCAAACAGATTTGTATAAAGTATTTGGATTGTTTATAAAATCAATTACACCATGATCTCTTACAGTGGGCTGATCAACAAGAATTGTATTATTTTGATGCAGTATGCTTTGACGTTAGTGTTTGTAGAAACTAAGAGGGGGGCAGATGCTTTAGAAAACTGGCTGTCCAGAAATGGTTTTCCGGCAACGGCAATACATGGTGACAAAGTGCAAATGGTTAGCACATTTTTTATCTTCTTCTACTTTCTGCTTTGCAATTTCTTTTTGTTTTGGTATGTGGACGCCATTTAAGGTCTAAGGTTCTGCTGCTATGCTGCTCCCATAGTTGCACTGACACACTGTGCACCATACATTTTTTGTTTATAACTCTTTGGATTCTTTTGTGTTTATCCAAATTGGCATTTCTTGAGTACCCTTGTCCCCACCACTTGTTAAGTGTCAAAATTTGCTTTGGATGAAATTAGATTGTCAGAGGTTGCAAAAAATGTTATTCTTAAACTTTCAGTGTTAGTTACTGAAAAGAAAAACAAACACCATTACGTAATGTACCTTCTGAATATAGAAAGACCTATTTTCTGTATCTGTTTGCAGAAGTAGCTCTGCGCAATCATTTTTACTTATGCTATTAGCCTATCAAGTACTTATTTGAAATTTATAGAGTATAGTTTGGCAAAACTAGTGTAACCCTTGGTTCTATTTATTTATTTATTCATTTTTTGTTTTCTACATTTAATATCCATTTACTTGTTTGATACAAAGGAGAGGGAACGTGCCTTGAGGTCTTTCAAAAGTGGAGCAACTCCAATTATGGTAGCAACAGATGTTGCTGCACGTGGTCTGGACATCCCACATGTTTCTCACGTTATCAATTTTGACTTGCCAAAAGCCATAGATGACTATGTTCACAGGATAGGCCGAACAGGCCGGGCTGGTAAATCTGGTCTGGCAACAGCATTTTTCAATGATGGGAACCTTCCCCTTGCAAAGGCACTTGTTGAACTCATGCAGGAAGCAAATCAAGAGGTGCCTCCTTGGCTTACTGACTATGCTGAGAGATCATCTTATGGTGGAGGTGGTGGTCGGGCCAACCGATACAGAGGTGGCAAATTTGGTGGTCATGACTACCGAAGTGCTCAATCAAGGGGTGAATCTTATTACCATTCAAGCCCTTATGGTGATGCTGGTTCTATTGCTGATTCTTATGCTGCTGCTTCTAGCGGTGTTCCTTATGCTGCCCCTACTGGTGGTGATTATTATGCTGCAGCTGCTGCTTCTAGTGGTGTTCCTTATGCTGCCCCTGCTGGTGGTGACTATTATGCTGCAGCGAGTGCTGATTCTTATGCAGCTGGGTTGGATTCCATTGTTCCTAGTGGGTGGGATTAAAAACCCAACCTTTCATTCTTGCCTTCTCACATACTCAGGTGGTACTGGTATAGTAGTATATGGTATATGATAGGATGACACAAATATCTGCAGAAGACTAACTTCAGGATGGAAACGGACATGACATAGAATCTTGACAGTTCTCATCTAGTTGAGGTTCATTTCACACAAATACTTTGCTTTTATCAGGTTTTTGTTTGGGGGGTTGGATTATTTGGTCATAATTTTCCTCTCTTGTTTGACCTCACACCATGGATCAGAGATTTCTTTTTTGTAGTTGATATTTATCAAGTGACAACTATCACCTTTACTAGTTTGTTCTTTTTGGAGTGGGTGGTAATGCAGGAGACCATGTTGGTGTCTGTATTCTTCTGTGGTCAGCTATTTGTGATTAAGATACTTTGTTGCATATTTGTAAAGATTCAACTAATATATTTTGTTACATATATATTAGTCTCTTGCAATTATGTTTGTAGAGATTGGAATATTCTTCAATCTTGATGGAGGTTTCTTTTTTCTTTTTTAATATTTTACTTAAACAACACAAATTTGCTCCACTAACATTAAACCATTGCCCAGCCTGGTGTTGATCCACTAAACCAAACTATTGCCAGCTTGGTGTTTTGTCTATTTTTCTGCATGAAGACAATTCCCATCAAACTCTCTAAAATGAGAGAGCTTTATATTACATAATGAATAACTGCAAAAAATAAGAGCTTCTAGTGATTTTTAATTGGAACATACTTGTGGAGTTTGATTGGGCAGGCTAGGCTTGGTTTTCATTTGGAGGGACTACTCCCAAACCTAGCATGGATTTTATTTCATGGACCTTTAATTTCCTAACCTCGATTGGGTTAACCCATGGAGTCTCATCTCTTTAGATCAAGTGACATTTTAAGCTTTGAAAGTGATTTTAGATAAAAACCAATCCAAATGAGATTTTATCCACGATGAAAGTGATAATTATTTGGTGATTAATATTAATCTCTGCTTTTGTAAGAGTACAACTTCTGAGCATGGAAGCTTTGAGAAGTGGGCTTTTGTTAGCTTGGAACCAAGGTTATTGATGAGTCCTTTGAGAAACTGATGTCATGTCCATTATTTGGCTAATCAACTCAGCTCATGTTTCCTCCACTGACCACTCCTGATCTAGATCTCTTCTTGAGTGAAGTTGGGAGTGTCATTTACGAAGACAATTCTATCAAAACAATCTCGCCTATGTCACTTTAATTAATTGCCAACTAATGTGGTTGATTGACATAAATACGCTTTTTTTTTTTTTTTTATATAAAAAAAAAAAAAATCTAATGATATGTCATTCTGGTAACTTATATGGCTTGATGAAGTAAATCTACTTAAAGAAAATATTGAGGGAAAAAAAATAAATTCACTGAATGACCATTTTTTAGGCAAGTCAAGCCTGACCAAACCAAATCAAGTCGAGCTTTGGTTTGTTTGATTTTGATTAGTTTATTGCAGGGGAATGCTCGATTTATTTGTAATCATATTATAATTAAAAAAAAGTAAAAAGCCAATACATAAAAAAATCCGAAAAATGGCTTTCCTATAAAACAAAGGGGAATGTTTATATTGAGCCTATTCAAACTTGAATCATAACTTATTTGTGAGCCTAAACGTAAGTTTGTTAACAATTACTAACGAGTCTATTCCCGAACAAAATCGAATTAATTTTTTTTTTTAATTTGATTTATTTATTAAATAAACCTAAACTCTAAATTTGAACTCGACTCATTTAATAAATAATCTAATTCGAATAAATCCTTATCAAAAATTTGGTGATTACCTTATGTCCTTATCATTGAAAAAAACAAGGGCCAAATGAAGGTGAGATAAATAGGAGAAGGATATGTTGCCTCACTCTATATAAGAGAAAGTTAGGGCTGAGTCTGCATTTTTGTTGTCTCATTTGGGTCTCCGTGTCTCGGCTGTTTTGTTTCCCATAATACATCATCTATCTCATCTTTTTAGTGAGAGAGAGCTAGATTAGGATTAGGGTTAGGGTTTGGTTGGTTGAGCTCGATCGTTTTTATCTGCAATGGAAGAGATTACGGAGGGAATAACCAACATTAACATCAGCGATTTGCACAAGAAGAATCGGATTCAGGTCTCCAACACCAAGAAACCCCTATTCTTCTACGTCAATCTCGCCAAGGTATGCCCACGATCCTCCCTCTTCTATCTACTCTCTCTTCACATATATATATATATGTGTGTGTGTGTGTGTGTACAAGTATATTCGTTTTTTGGATCTCGGGATTTCTCTTTTAATGTACATTTATTTAGCTTTGATGTGATTTTCAATCAGAGGCTTGACCTATTTGTTCAATTTTTGATACCGTCGTTGCTACTTTTGAATTATCTTTGCAGAGGTACATGCAGCAGCATGACGAGGTGGAGCTTTCTGCCCTTGGAATGGGTATTGGTTCAAATCTCTATTTTTGAACTACACTTCTATGCTTTTTTTTTGTTTTTTTTTTTTTCCTTTTTAATTTTTTTTAATTTTTTTAATTTCATGAATTGCTTTTTATCATTTTTCGTGCGTGTCAACACTTGGAAATACCGAATGGCTCCAACACGTACTGTTTTTCACTTCATTAACAATACAAGTATTGCACAGGGCTATTGTGTTAGTCTTATTTTTCCTTGTGGGCTGTGCTTCAAATCATTTACGTTTTAATACTTCTCATCACAATTTCCTTCAATTTTAAGGATATCTGGGGGTACCGTTATTTCATAAATTCTGTCATATTTAAAATATCAACAAAATTTGTTCATCGACCCAGCGTTTTTATTGTCATAAGAAAATTGCACAAATGCCTCTGGTGCTGTGAAGCCTATTCTGCTTAGATTTCACTTTTTCTACTTGTATTATAATTTTGCTTGGGACAAATGACTGTTGCAACTGTTGAGAAAAAGTTACCAGATAAATGTTCAAATGATTAAAAAGAATTCCTCTTGGGCAGTGGTGGTGCAAATTTGCAACTCCTTGTGTTTATATAATATCCTTTCATCTCTGATCGGCCGTAATTGTCAACAAACACTGCCACTACAACTGCTTTTTGACATAAATTGTTGTTGAAACTCTTTCCATGTGGAAAATTTTGCATGCAAATGTCATTGATGGACATGGATGCGACCTTATTGTGCAATTCATGGTGTCTTTCTTCTTGCTTTAGAAATACTTTATTATTTGTATTGTTGAATGAAGAAAGATTGAACTCTTTTCATTAATCTAATTGATTATTGTAACATTTATTTGTGGTAATCTCTGTTGTTAACGTGTTTGTTTAATTACATCTACAGCTATTGCCACAGTTGTTACCATTGCAGAAATTCTGAAAAACAATGGATTGGCCGTTGAAAAGAGTAAGATTTTTTATAGTGCATTTATATTACATATTTTAAGAGAACTTTTAACCCTTGATTCTAGTGAAATTTAATGTTTACACTCTGCAGAGATTATGACTTCAACTGTTGATATGAAGGATGAATCAAGAGGTCGGCCTGTCCAAAAAGCTAAGGTAAGCTCAGGATTTTTTATTTTTTATTTTTTATTTTTTATTTATTTTTATTTTTTTATGATACCTGTTGGACATGCCATGGTTATATTTTACGTACAGTAGGATCTAGTGGTGTGAGGTCTGTCTTATGCATTCCTCTTTGCAGCAAATGGATCCAGTTGGATGTTCTTGATTAGCTTATTGTGTGCTTTCTCCTGGACATCTGATTTATTTTTGGCAATTCATACAATTTGGGTATATTATTTATTGGGATTATTATTACTATTATTATCTGTGCGTATATGTAAATAAGAGTAATGCAATATATCCCGAAAAACCATCCCAAATTAATCCTAGCCTTCATTTATTATTAATTAAAGAATTTGCTAAAAAAGAGAAGGGTTAGATCAACCGCCACATCATTTTGGGATATACTTTTGGGACAACATTTCTGGGAGATAGAGCATTTTCCATGTAAATAAATGGTCATTTAATAGTGAGTACTATTTTCAACTTCTCTTTAGTTTGGTAATGTTGAATAGAATTTTCTTTCTCAGATTGAGATATTGCTGGGGAAGACTGAAAACTTTGATGAATTAATGGCGGCTGCAGCTGCGGAGAGGGATGCCGGAGATGCCGAAGAACAAAGTTGAAGGGGGGGGGGGGGGGTTGTTTTGTAGTGTTTGCTTTGTAGTTTTTAACAGCCTAGTACTGGTGAATGCACTTAATCAGTCGATTTCTTTGTAGATGTTTAAGGTACTGTTGTGCCAAATGAGTTTGGTAGCCTTGAAATTATTTTGTTAGGATCATAAAACATATTCTGTTTGTTATTCAAAATTTGATTTTGTAATCCGATTTTTTGGATTGTAGCTTGCTAAACATGTGTATTGTGACACATTGGTGTTGCTTTGAATATGCATCAATAGGTGAACAATGTTATTGCTTTAGTCTTACTTTTACTTGCTAGATTGATATTAAGTTAGAATTTTAGCCTGGAGAACTTTACAAGTATGTTGTTGGGTAAATGAGAATGAATGCTGCTTTCTAAGCTTCCTTTAAACTTTAAATGCAAAGTTAAAACTTAAAAGCATTGTAGGATGGTGTGATAACTGCTGAACAAACACATGATCCAGTTGGGGTGGTTTGGATACATTCACTTACCACAATTTGTAAAGCAGAAATTGCTTCTGAGATTTGAAAAGGAAATGGGTTTACAAAATGAGGCTGCTATAGGCAGTGGGATGGAAAATGCCAAACATTGTTTACCTGTGTCCTGTAATTCTCTTCCAGAAAGCAGTGTCTCTTCCAGAAAGCAGTGTTGTGGACACAAAATTACTGGTTCCAAACTATGAAGATGTCATACAGCTTGGTTGTAAAATCCATCAGCATAATCAATTGATAGAATCCATCAATGACTGTTTCTTGATTGACAGAGCCCTATTTATATTTGATATGAGGTCCACGAGGAAATAGTTTGCGGCAACACCCAGAAAAGGAAGAACTCGAGGGAACTCTGAATAACTACTCGCTTGAAATATCCATGGTGGTTAAATGGGCGGAATTAGAATGAAGAATGGATACAAGGAAATGAAGTGAACCAATAGTTAGCGCCTTGGGAATATACCTTTTGAGTATGTATTCATTTTATGCTTTCTATTCAAGCCTATAGTAGTGAGACTTGAATATTTCCACATGTACAGAAAACTGTGCGAAGGGTGAATGTGATACAAGAAATTGAATCACTATTGTCATATTATCTTATATAATGAAAAAATAAAATAAAATAAAGCAGTTGGCTATGTGTATTTAACTATTTATTCTTGCAATTCTCTTGATTTATATGGCTCATTTGTGCTAAAGCATATGATTGTCTACTATTTGTACCAAGTACCAACTTCCAGCACTGTTGCTCGAATGGATTGGATTAGTCGAGCTGATCTGTGTTAGTGGTTGCTAGTTAGTATGATGAACTATATAGAGCTGTTCCTTTATGAGTTAACGGGAATCAGTAAAAGTATTAGCTTAACCTGGGTTAGTAACCCAATCTCACTCACGTAATGGAACTTTCAATCCCAAGCCGACCTGAATTGACTCCCGCATATAATGACATCATTTGGTGCAACATTGCATTCTCTTAATTTTGGTCCAATTTTGATGTTGATATTGGGTCCATCAAAGAAAATGGGAGCGATCACTATCAAAGAAAATGGAATTATCAAAGGACTTTGCATGAAATCATCAAATAAATCCAATACCATTGTGGCCATGGATCTTTTTTTATGTAATGGCATCATTTGGGATGATAAAAAGGTTCCTAATTTCACTTGGCATATTAGACAAAATGGAGTCATTCAGTTACCCTTGGGCAAAGAGCCTTAGATGATTATTCAATTTATTCAAAGCTGACTCGCTATGGCAATGTGGGTTCAAATCCTGCTTTATGTATAAAAACAAAATAAAATAAATAAAAAGAAAAAGGAAAAAGAAAGAAAGCTGACTGAGTTCAGATTCTGGACGTATGATCATGAAATGAAACATTAGGGTCCTTAAGAGTTTCGAATCCCACAGCCTGCCAAAACATGTCAATGGATCTCACAATCTTCAACACAAAATCAACCTTAGAAGCTTCTCATCTTTAAATGATAAAACAAAAGAAAGTGATATTTGAATGCTCAAGACCCACTTCATAGCCTCATTGACCCTTGAGTCAAACCTTAAGAACAAGTAAAACATAAGGATGCAATATGTTAGGCCAATATCACTCTCACTATCTCCAAGTTACCTCTCATCTCCCCCCCCCCCCCCAAAAAAAAAAAAAAGAAACTATGAATCCAAAAATACTTATTCCCATGAAAAAAAAAAATTGCCCAACTGGTTTGTTTCAGGGAACTATGTATCTTCTTTCTCAATCAGTATCCTCTTGCATGCCTCATAACACATGAAGGAAATCCCGGCAGCAGGGACCAATTTCATGCAACTTGGGCCAAGCCCTCTGTACAGGCCCGGGAGCCCTTCCTTTTCGAGTATGCTTGTGAGAGCATGAAGCATGTTCTTGTACTGTCTCCCGTTGAGAGCCCCAGCTTGCATGTGCTTCCGAGCCACCTCAAGTGGGAAAGTTGCAGTACTTGAAATTGCACCAGCTGCTGATCCAATTAAGAGAGTCATGATGTCTTCAATTTCCTCCTGGTTAAAAGCTTTTCTGTAAGCTTTTCGTAATGTATCATAAGCAAAATAATTAGTGGCGGCATATGGGACTACTCCAATTAGGCTTGGGGTGAGGCCTCTGTATAGTTCTGCAGGTCCCTC
This sequence comes from Hamamelis virginiana, assembly GCA_017140935.1. Classification (NCBI taxonomy): domain Eukaryota; kingdom Viridiplantae; phylum Streptophyta; class Magnoliopsida; order Saxifragales; family Hamamelidaceae; genus Hamamelis; species Hamamelis virginiana. The sequence goes on along the minus strand of JAESVK010000807.1, from coordinate 2,676,861 downwards.
TTCTTGTACGATTTTTAGGAAAGCATCCAATAAATTTTTGTACACCCCTCTCTGCAATTAGATAAAAGTATAATAAGTAATGACATAAACCTTATAGAAGAGAAGAAGATGCATAGGTGCTTTTTTATAAATCATTTTGTTAGTTTTCTACAAGGTTAGAGTATACCTGGACGGTTAATCGGGTTTTGAGTAATTCGAGTGGGTATGTGCATAATGTAGAGCTAACACCAGCAACAGCACCTGCGATTGATGAGGGAGGAATAGGTACTTTGGGCCATTCTCCAGGTTCAGGTGTCAAGTGTTTCTTAACTGTATCATAAGCAAATAACTGCAGAAGGGTTCCAGTAGCAACATGAGAGTGTGAAAGGATTGAAACTGATCAAAATAGCACAACACAAAGAATTCTGATAAATTGGAATTCAGAACAAAGGTTCATTGCTTCTGTTGATTGTAAGGGGAATTTTTGGAATTAGATTATATTAAATTATTACTTCTTAAGAGAAAATTTTCAGGTACTTGCAAAATGCAAAAAGTAAACAACTTGTAGCAGCAGCAGCGCGCACACACACACACACAAAAAAAAAAGCCATTTAGTATCATAAACGTATTTCTCAATAGATAACATTCCACCAAACAAATGAGTTATCACAACCAACGTATTTCATCTGTTTACATCTTTCAATTGATTTAGGAGCAATCTCAACAAGCTCAATGATGGAAACTTTCGCAGGATTCAAAGAATTTTGTTAGAACTCTTTCTACAAGACAGCTAAACCTAAGATGATAGGATGGTTGCTCTCTGATTGCTGGATGCAAGTTACACAAGCTTGGAATCCACTAATATGAACAGAAGGCTCAAAAACTAAAAATAAAATAAACATGTACTCCAGGCTTTTGCTTTCTTTGAAATTGAAGACCATGGTACTATTAGATACTTCCAACCACAATATTCTGGACTAGAGTATGTAGCCCAAACTATGACTTCATACAATGAGAATTGAAATCAATTAATAGAGTGGTGGATGTTCATTACAGAGTTGATTTGATGCCATCGCAAAGAAAAGTGAACAAAACAATAATTGAAAGAACAAATGGAGAATGATGCCAAACTATGCACCAAATGCCAGAAGAAAGATGATGAAATCAGAGAGAGGGAAAATTAACATAACAAAAAACTGAGACTATTTGCAGGTAAAAGTTAAGTGCTTTTATTTCCCCCTTTTTTCCAATCTATTAGAGATAATCAAGTACACAACCAAATATGTACTACGTCAAACCTGATTACATAGGATTTAAATCAAAGAAAATTAATGAATAGTTGCATGGTAAAGAATAGAGGAAGAAAGATGATAAACCAGTGGGGTACTAGAAGAGGAGGGCCAACTCAAATTTTAGGATTTACGAGAATATTATCTAGAAATCAATTGTAAATCACAAAAAAGACAGTGAAAAGTTATAGGGGAAAAAGAAATCAGTCAGCTATGAAAAGATCATTAGACAGGTAAATGGAAAGGGTCAAGTTTGTAGAGTACTACATTATACCATGACAAGTTCACTGGGCCAAGATTTAGGAAGCTACTCTATTCAACTTTAAAAGGGTTTATAATCACATAACAATACTAGAAGGATGACATATGATTTAATTGCCAATGACAAGAAAGGGAAAAGGCAATTTGCACATCATGAGGGTGAACGATGATAACCAGTGAAAGGAAGGACAGACAGAGGAAGGAAGATAATATGGAAACTGTATCCTCTAGCACTATCAACATATCTTCAAATCGCCCTCTCAAAAGTCCACTCTGAAGGAAGAATTGGTCTCCGATTGAGTAACAGAACTTTTACACCACTCTTAATACCTATAGATGCATCTACTAACAATTTGATTAATCTTATTGGAACATGTTAGTCCCCATTTATTCAATCAAAATTTCAAGAAAATTACCAAAGTTGACCATCCCGGACAAACCCCCCACCCCCGGCGCGCACGCGCGCTCGCTTTTCCAAGTCCAGTTCAAGCTTGAAAGTCATTTTGATGATCTGACCCTCTATCCTAGATTGTAGACAGGCATGCTTGAGTTTAAGGGATCCTCAAGAAACAAGCTGATAGAGATCAAACACCGACAATGATCAAATTCTAATTATGTGCTATTATCATCCAAAAACGAGAAACACACATTAGAGCGCAAAAGAATACTGAAAACAGGAGCATCTAGCATCAAATAATTAGTTTCAAACATTAAGGTAAAAAAATAAAGTATTTGAATCCAATGGGGCTCTAAAATCTAAGTTAACAAAAGAGCCAGAGCAGCTCTTGTCTAAACTCTAAAGAAGGCATATGCACCTTTGTCCCAAGAACCTTATTTTCATCCAATATCAAAGTTCACATTTTAGCTAAAATTTAGAAACAAACAGAAGGTTCACATACAATTATGAGGGGAAAACAAAAAAGGGTTCAAATCAAAATTTCAGAAGGGCATTAATAAAATAAAATAAAAATCAACAGGAAAGCAAGTCATTTAGCATTCATGACAGAAAGACACAATCAAGTCAGTTTCCTAAAGCAGTAATTTCAAGATCAAGTTCTACTGACAGCAAGTATTGAGACAACCAACAAAGAACAATAAACCAATAAGCCAAAAAATCAGTGTCCATGAGGAACAGGTATAGGCTAATCACATAAACCAGCAAACTGATACTCAGACCAAGCAATCAACAAACTACCACTATAATCTACCACATTATTTAACAGTTATAAAAATCATGAAAATATAGAAATCAACTAGAAAAACGTAGGATTTCCAACCGCATACCTCAATAGCTTTGCTTGGTGCAACCCGGATGACATTGACCAAATTACCTCTGAATAAGCCCTTCCACCCATCACTCTTCATGATATTTTGAAAAACTTCAGTGGTTGAGTGTCCGCAACTCCCGACCATCAGATGTGTCCTAATTGTCTCCAACGGCGCAACAGCTGTCCGTGAGACAGCACCAGCAATTGCCCCGCTTATCAACCTCCTTAAAGATGGATTCCCAATCTTAACTTTCAATCTAAGACCACCCCTCTTTTTCTTCTTCAGCACCCCTTCCTCTTCAACCTTTCCCACCTCACCAGTTATCAGTTCTGGAATCCCAACAATCCTAAAACCTGAGTCAGGCATTGACACATATTTCATGTACAGGTCTGTGTATGGAAGCTTCACAGCATTGTCTCGTGAATTCGGAGAACTTGGCGCAATTCCAAATCCCATTCCCACTTGACCGACACTTGCAAATAACCCACCGGGATGAAAACATCCATCTTGAGGACTCCATTGAAACCCAATTCCAGAATTAGAGAATAAGATATCTCCATTATCTTCAACACCTTGCAATCTTCTTCCACCCATTGAACCCAAGTTTGCAACTAAGTTTTTTTTCCTTTTTCTTTTTTTCAGGTTTGAACCTTACACAAAACCCACTTGTATAAGCTTTTTCTCAGGTCTCCAACGTAGGCAGAATCACTTGTGTGTATAAAATCATAAGATTTGAAGTTTTAAGCACAAAAGAACTACTTTTGGGCAAATGGGTGGTTCCCAAAAAGATATAATAGCATATGGGTATCAAAAACTTGAGCAAAAAAATCGAATATTTTGAGGAATAGAAGCAGATATGCCTACAAATATAGCGAACTGAGAATAAGGGTATCTGAGATATTTATGTTTTCAACAAAGAAGGGGCGAAGATTACCAGGGGGTTTTGATGAAGAAAAAGCAACCACAAGTTGGACTTCTTGCTTGCTTTTTGCTCCAGCACCCAGCAGAGAAAGCAAGGGATGGTGTATTCCTCAATGCTCGCCTTTTGCAATGCCTTGCTTTCCTCTCCCGGAGCTGTCCGTTTGCGAGTTTGCGGGTAAAAGAAATTACAGTTAAGGTAGGAGAGGGATTTTTAAGTGTACATCATTCCCTTCATCTCTGAAAGTGACCAAAATATCTCGTCATTAGGGCCGCTAGAGGGTAGGTCCTAGTGGTTTAGTAGTGGTACTAGGCTAGATTGAGGCTTGGGTAGCGTTAGGTTTATTGATTGATTCCCTCCATTGTAATTTTTTTTAAAAAAATTTAAACTTAAATGTAGTTTGTTATGCAATCCACCAATCTTTTATCGATTATTTTATTGAATTTATCCGTAAGTTATTCACGAATGACTTAATTTATTTATAATTCTATTCTAGAGATATTGAAAATTATTATTATATAAGAAACCAACAAATTAAAAAAACCAGTTGTGTATATATTGAACCTACTGGAAATCAAAAGGGAAAGCAAAGAAAAAAAAGAAAGAGAAAAAGATGTGTGTATATGAAGCTAATTTAAACCTTAATCACAAGTGTTTGCGAATCTAAACGTAGACTTGGAATTCATGAGTTCTTAATAAGTCTACTCATGAAACCTAAACAAGCTTACTCACTAGACACACAAAAACAAGTTTACTTATCTTCGTGTGGGTGTTTACCTTGTGTTCTGCATTGTTTTTCCAAAAATAAGTTTACTCATAAGTCCAACCTAATCCGACTTTGATTTACTTGACATTGTGTGGTTTATTAAACGGGTCCAAACTTTAAGTTTAAGTTTGGCTCATTTATTAATTGATCAATCTTGAACTAATTTTTTTACCAAATTTATTTGTAAACTATTCACGAAGGGATTAGTTCTCTAACTATATCAAAAGTTAATGTACAATTACTAATGGCGGAAATTTTAAACCAGACACCCCCCTACCCTTTTTCTTTCTTTTCTGTTTTTGGGTACATTTACTATGGCAGAAAGCTCTTGCTTTAATTTGTACAAAAGAAGCCAAAGAAAATACGAGATTAATACGAAGCTGCAAATACACTAATTATATATATGTGCTATTGCATTCAAAAAGTAATATATCTTTGTTGCATTCTTTCAATATTTTTGGTAAATACAAGTCAAATGACCCATCCCATGTCTGCAGCATACATACAAGCCATTTTAGTAATAAGGCTCATAGTATACTTGTAGAGTTTACTGCCACAAGGTTTGGATAAAATTGATATATTTGTTTCTGATGGGAAGTATGGGACCCTCAAAAAGCAATGTGAAATTTGTCCCTCTGGGAATCACAAAGACTGTTTCTTGCCACAGGTGGAATGTGATAAAGTGGTGTTGTGGGTTGGGAGGACTCTTATGAAACACCACACATGAATATGTGACCTACATCCTTTCAAAATCTCACTCTCACTTCAGACCCAGCCAAACCTTCTTGGTTTGTCAATATGTGACTGACGGCTAAAACTTCTCTCTATCTTCCTCCCCCTTTTCCTGTGGGCTTTTTTTATTTTTTTTGGTTCCCTAATTATTGCATCTTTTTTGTTAGTTTTGTTCTGTCCCCATCAGGCAATGTGCGTTCTTCATATTCTTGGCAATTTTGAAATGTCAAACAGTAGAGGAAAATCCATATATTCATTTGCGAAAAGAACAATACAAAAAGGGAGGATAGATAGATTAGAAATACCAAATTACAGGCGCGAGCTCTTACAAACTGTCTCAAAAATAGAACATTAAAAATAAATAACATTCTATCCCTTCTTGATAAACAAACTTGTATCTAACAAAAAACACTGCAAAATTACATCAGTCATGAATATTTAATTTCATGTTGACTTTCCTTTCTTTGAAGATCCCTTCTTAAAGGGCTTCTTAAGAGGTTTCTTGTTTGGTTTCAACTTGCTCGAGGTTGATGAAGATTTTCCTTGTTGATTCCTTCGCTTCTTCTCTTTCTTCACATTGTACATGCTAACAGCCTATTTCCCATACAAAAGACATTTAAATGATAAGCAGAAAATCCATTTGAATGCATTTAGATGTGAATCCAGAAGCTATGAGAAGCTTTGACCTTGGACTCCCAGAAAGAGATCAATAACCATATGGCTCAGACTTACCTTATTAACATTGAGTATCTCATGGGAATTCTTGGAGATTAGCTTGTTCAGAATTTCCTGAGTTTGTAGCTTCTCTTGTGAGCCCATTCCTGATCCTTCCGCAACTGGCAGAAACTGAATGCAAATAAAGAACAAGAAAATAAGCTACCATGCTATGGCGATTGTACTAAAAGTATTACATAGAAGTACATAGCTTGTGGTGTGTGAACAAACCTTGCGAAATTTTCCTTGATGTTTTTGAGGTTTTTCTCCAGGCAACTTCTTGTCAAATTTCCCACCACTAGCCGTTGCGGTTGCTGCCATTCCAGCTACACTGCCTAGTTCGTCTTTACTGGCTTTCTTAGGTGCAGCTTTGGTTCCTGTTATGGGTAAGGCTCTGGCAGCTAGCTGAATGTGGCTGCAGAAAAACTGTGCTCAGGTCCCATGTAATTGTTTAAGTAGATCAAAAGATGATGCTTCAGCAACAACTTACAGCGTGTACAGCTTAATAAATAAAAAATATATATACAACACATGAAAAGCACGTAAATAGAAGAAGTGGTACCAATATGACCTAAGCTCTAAAGTAAAAAATGTGTAGAGTCAATGCTCTATGAAAGTCCAAGAAGGGAACGCAAAAATAATCCTTTTTAGCAAGAGCAGCAAAGCAAGACTAAACAAATTATTACTCTATCCAACTCAAGGAACCCTACCCTTCTAGACCATCATATCAATGGACCTCCACTGAGAATTAGGGAAGGTAAAAGGTAAGAGGATGTTGCCCATAGAATTATATCTATCCACGTGAAGGGAAAATTTAATGAGACAGCTATAGAACCAGCCACGCTTTATGTTGGGCTGTTTAGGAACGTGTTCAAAAGAAATGTGTCCTGCAAATACTGAACTGAATGGGTGGCAAGACAAGAAAGGGCAGGGTTAGAATTGTATATATTCTTGAAAAGTCAGGATAAAACCGGCCAGTGCAAGAAGAGAGAGTCACTTAAGATAGCTTGGCCATGTCCAACAGAAACCACTACCTGGCATCAGTGAGCAAAGTAAAATGGATGAAGCTGAGGGTGCTACTTGGAAAAGGGTAAGACCACCAAATAGAATGTCAATTAAAGTAGCAAAAAAACATGTTAACATGTGATTCAATGGAAAGTATAACCCTTGATAGATTGGAATGAAAGATAGGATTCAAGTAGATCCCAAAGAATTAGGAAAAAGACTTTATTGAATGTAGGCGATTTTGGATCAACTAGAATTTATTCATAATACTCATGAACTATTGAATTACAAGTGATATAAATTGTAGCTATTTGTGATGATCCTAATCCATTCAAATCTTTTTAATGGCCAATTTTCACCAAGTGTAAATTGATTTTATGTGACAATAATTCAAAGCAATGAAGAATACTTTCTATACGTCATGCAGGGAATAAGTGGTAAAAGGGAAAAACCTTGGCAAGGCACCAACTTTTGCAGCTTCTTTCAAGTTCTGAAACCGATTCTTCTCTTGCTTTTCAACTCGCTGCTTCTTATCTGCTCGTCTCTTAGCAAAAGGATCTTCTCCTGGCTCTGCAAAAGTGAAGTTACAAGTCATAAGTCATTTCAAGATAGAACACATTGTTATAGTAGTATATTTTGATGATTATAAAGAGGTTCTTTCCTCTAATCTACACTATCTTGTTTATAGCTGTGTTATGAAACAAGACCATCATTTTCACAAGAAAAGACTAGAAGCAAAAGGCAATAACAGAGTACAAGGTAATAATGACAATAATGGCAACGAGGGCAGGGTTCAAATCTTTACCATCAGTCATCTTGGCCTCAATGATGGGTACATCATTGTCATCATTTACACGATCATAGCCATGGCGACGCTTCCAAGTACCAGTTTGTTCATCATACAAAATCTTGTCTTTTTTACGGTTCTTAATACCTGTAAGAGATTTTAAACCAAACACTTTCAAATTTTGTCCGGGGAAACTGGAATTGAACCCACAACAGTTAGATTGATTAGCTTTATCACTTCAATCCCCAAAGCCCAGAATTTACCAGATACTGATCAGGAGTTCGAAAAAGAATAAAGCTCTAGCATAATCAAATATTTACTTGTCAATATAAATGGCGGAAAATAATGAAAACTAACCTCTCTTTTTGGCAAACAATTCCCATTTTGTAGGAGGTTTAGGCTTTGGCAGCTGAAAAAACAACAAAGTTTGAGATTAGCAATTAAGGATTCATCCTAAATGAAAAGAATTAGAAACTGCAACAGCACCTTTAAATCCTCAATAAAGAAAAGGTAAACAGTTAATGTACAGCTAGCAATCTTACAGTGAAGAAAAATCATAAAATTAGATTGGTTGACTAACATGAGTTGGCCACCTCTAAACTCATGCAATGAAACCAGAGTTATGCTAAATGTCAATAAGATCACCGGGGCACGTTAGACCCATGGAAATGAAAGCCAAATCTTGTTTCAGATATCATTTAGGTCACATTAGAAGGTACCCATGGAAATAAAAACTTTATCTTACCACCAGTAATGATGATGGTTCCATTTTCAAAAGCTACATTCTAGAGGAATGGTTAGCTACTTTAAATGCTAACCACCCAATGGAGACAAAGTAAAGTTATTAGTTATTTAACCTACAGTGACACCCACAATAAACCACAACCCTCCCACCCTCCAAAAAAAAAAAACCCTCAACAAAAAGAATTCATGGAGCAAACAGCCATGCCCTTACTTATACTACAATTTCATCTAGTCTGCCAAATGTATTGATTTTTATCTGGTATTTCTGGGAAGGCGGCTTGTAATACGTAAAAAATGGAGGGATGGATGGAGTCGTCAGGTTTTTTGAGACATGTGTAGCAGCAATTTTAAAGTCTCAAACTAGCCAATTGCCAAAAAGCAACAGATTTAAGAGCCCTGAAATATTGAAGCATACTCTCATTAGAGATTAAATTGTATAACACTGATCATGGAACTAAGGAAGGGCATAACTTTAAAATTGTCACTTATCCTCTGTATTCCCTACTTTCAAAAAATTATTGTCACCAACAACAAAAGTTTGCCATGTGACTAATTGCATTTTGGCTCTGTTTGAGCCATCAACAAAATACTGCATTTGCATGAGAAATTCATGTTTTCTTACAAGAGAACGAAGTGTAGAGTCATCACTAACAACTAATGATTTGCGTTACATGCCAAGAAACCAGAAATTTAACCAAGAAATTCAGTTATGGGCACTCCAAAGTTGGCTGCAACAACAAATCCACAAATTTAGGCTATAAAATTATGATCTTATAGAAGTGCTTCCATGATAAGCGATACAGATGCCTCTCCCAGCACCACACGAATATCTTATGTTGTTATTGCATGAATCAAGGATAACATAATGCATACTCTGGTGCCTGAGAAGCTCTCATGAAATCAAGAATAATTCCTGATTCAATAGTCCCCTGCTTTTGTACCATCTTAGTGCTTTGACCATCGGGAAAATAAAATCCTAAATGTATTTACTTAAATCTTGGACACAATCAATGCATTCACAAAGAGGCTTTCAAATAATCCAACCCATTAAGAACTCACCAAACCTTCAACATAAACAATCAAGAATCAAATATTCCATTGAAAATGGAGGCACTGTTCCTCCATGCATGGCTGATTAATAGAAAATTTATGCAGAACTAATATATACTTTCATAACAGTCATGAAGATTAACCAAACATTAAATTTAGGAAGACACCGACTCCTAACATTTCCGCTTCCACAGTAATTGCAACCATTACTCTTAAGTTCTTTTTTTTTTTTTTTTTTGGGGGGGGGGTGGGGAGGGATAAGTGATCTTCGATAACAACTTCTAAAGAATCAAGCTTTCCTGGCTAAGGGATCAAGCTTCATTGCAAACCACCCAATTGAAGTCACACCACACCTGAACTTCCAAACACATTTAACTTGCATATAACTAGAGTGCAGCAGTTTGTGACTATTAAAGCCTCTACAGAGGAAAAGTTATTTTTAAGTGGGTCGCTCTATATAAAGAGGAGATTTGCAAAGCCATAGTCTAACAAAGAAATATATCAGCATTGAAATAACTTGCAGACGCTATTAGACTTGGCTGGGGTAGAGAAACATGACAGACTCTACAAATCCTCCAACTTTAGTTCCCTATTGTCTAAAAAAATAGTTCAGGGACACAAACTTACCCTCTAATATCTACATCAAACTGTGAGGCTCTGTTTGGATCTCAGAAATAAAAGGGTATGGAAAGGAAAATGCAGAAAATTTCTTAGATATAGATTCCTTTCTATAGCATTTTTATGTTTTTACCATTACAAAATATCTTGTTCTTCCCAAAATCTAAACAAAGGCTAGAAATTTAACGCAAGGGGAAAAAATGCGTAGTAAAAGAAATAGCAGGAGAGAAGCACATCTAAGCATAAAGAAAAAACTATTCCTGGCATTTGTAGGTTCTGGGGGATTAACAATTTAAATCCAAAATTCCAAATTAGGGATACATAAACATAGTAAGTTAGGTAACAGAACATCAAATATGTGCAAGAAAAATTTAACAGTACCCAACTATAAGCCATATTCCTTTCCTCTTCTTTGAAAAATCACACTTTCAGCAAAGGAAAATACAAATGGAAATGGTAAACGATTCCATAGTCAAGAAGCAATACGATCAACACATAAATGGGGATCCATAAATAAAAACAAGCAAGAGCTTACATGCTTTGATCTTGGCAATCGTGTTGTTGGTGGAGGCAACTTGACAAGGGGACCATCTACTGCTTCAATTGGAGGTAAGTTGAAAAGTTTATCCGCAATCACTTGAACTAACTCGGTGCCCATTTTAAGGCATTCCTTCACTAGCTCCTCCCTATATGCATGTAGATACATATTTACATATATTTTTTTTTATAAAAGAAAAAAAAAAGCACAATATGGTTTTCTTCAAACCAAATACGTAACCCAACACAATCACGGATATTTTCTTGAATTACCCAAAACCCCCCACAAAACTAAAGAACTACTAGAAACCAAGTGTCATCAGCAAATTGAAAAAACAATCAAATTTCATAAAACCCAGATGTTGAATTCAAAAAGCCCTAACCTGGAAGAGGGAAGAGAAGGGAAGTTGTGATAAGGGTCGAACGCCATGAGATTACCCAAATCAATCTCATACTGCTTTTGGGTCTCCATCCTCCGTTCCTTCACTTTTGCAACAAGAAGACGACCTAAAAAGAAGGGCTCGCGAAGAGTTAACAGAGGTTTTTATATGGGGTTCGGAAATAATTTGCCCTTTTTTTTTTCCTTAATTATTAAAACGGCGCCGTGTTGGGACACCTTGTTTCACCAAGCATTTGGTGCCCTAGAAACTTGATGGGTTGAAAGTACGGTGGACCCAGTCCAGCCCAAGCCAATGCTAAAGACTCAATTCAATTCGGGAGCGGATGTTGACACACCCTATTATTATTAGTCTACCCCCACTATTTTTTTTTTTTTACCATTTTATGAAAAAATTCATTGTTTTTAAGAAAACTAGCCGCGTTATCCACTAGAAAACATCATTTTGAACAACTTTGTAGAATAAAGTTTTTCCAAAATCTATCATTTAAGTAGACTTTTTGACCATTTTATTATTTTTACAGAATATTTAGTAAAAAATGCCAAAATGTCTGCTTAAATGATAGATTTTGGAAAAACTTCCTTCTACAAAGTTGTTCAAAATGATGTTTTCTAGTGGATAATGTGGCTAGTTTTCTTAAAAACAATGTATTTTTTCATAAAACGGTAAAAAATCAAAATTGGTGGGGGTGGGCTAATAATAAGAGGGTGTGTCAACATCCGCTCCCATTCAATTCGGTTGTTTCACGAAAAATGCTATTTCACCAAACGCTTTAACCCGAAATTAAAAATTATCCTGATATATTCTGCTTTGAGTAATATGTGAAAAAGATATAATTGATTTGAGAGGACGGACCTTACTACTCAAAACATCACACATTATGGTGGTTTTTAATTCCAAGTTTGAGTGTCTGGTGCTATAACATTTTTAATTGTATCACTCACCACCTCTGCTAGAAAATCAATAAATCCCTAATTTAAAATTTAAAGCCCCCAGCTAAAGCCTAAATGTTGGTTTGTGAGTTTTGAAAATTGGATCGGGATGATTTTTAAATAAATTAACTTATTTGAAAAATTTTGTATTTATACCTTGATTTTTACATTAAACTGTAGGGACTATCATAATGATAGTGAAATCAAAATTGGTTATTTTTTTCCAACAATCCATAGGGTTTTGAGCTATAATAAAGTTGAGCCTACCCTTGCAATGGCTTCTTTTTACAAGTAATTCTTTTTCTTATTGTACTAATTTCATTGGAATGAACAGGACTTACACTAACTAGAGCACTGCCATAATGCTTTTAAAACTTACTCTTAAAATGTGTCATCAATGAATTTAAATCTTTCATTTATGATTGAAGATCAATTAAGATGATTAGTTGACACCCTTGGATCTCTCTCTCTCTCTCTCTCTCTCTCTCTCTCTCTCTCTATATATATATATATATATATGAGTAATATTCCTATCAGCAATATTTTACTTTATTAAAATCAGCTAATGTCTTATGACTCTTAGATCTCATACCATGCCTGAGATCTAATGATTAGAGGACATTAACTGATTTCAATAAAATAAGGTATCTCTTACTTGATCATTTCACACACACATATATATATATATACAAGTTGTATGTTTTCCTTATCTGTAGTCAAATTTAAATAATCTCACACAACATATTTTATTCTTCGATTTTCTTTTTATTTTATTTTTTTCCATACACCAAAAATTACTTCCACTTCTTTCTTGTGTGAAGTTACAAATTCAATAAGATTATTATGATATGTACAAACATATTAATGACCAATTACCTTTACATTAACTTCCAATTTGGACAGAATGGATCCTGATTGATACTACTTAATAATCGAAATGATTTCTACCTAAATTAATGTAGAGTGAAAAAGAAAGGAGTTAAAAGAAAAAAATTGTCATTATGGTATGTAAAAAGAAGTCTTTGTGCAACAAAAGACTAGGTACAAACATACCTCATCCCATCTAGATGACCAAACCTTTACGTAAAGTTGTCATTTAGATGGTATGGATCCGCTTATGTTTATATTTTTTACGCCATACAATATACATTAGTAGGATTAGTTGTTAATAGAAGAAGGAGAGCAACACACAGGCCAAACCTCATTCATGAGAATTTGAATCTAAAATCTCGAGATTCAAAGTAAAATAAAATGCCCAGTGAACTTCATTGGCTTGTTTAGTACTTTTTAATATTCAAAAAAAATTATTTCAATGTAGAGTGAATAGGGAAGGAGTGGAAGAAAAAAAATTGTCACCATGGTAGGTATAAGGAAATCTTTGTGCAACAAAAAACCTAAATTTGAATAATTGAATTGATTTTCCTTCTGTGTTTCATTCAGCAACAAAATGTAAACGTGGCAACAAAATGAGGCATATATGTCTTTTCACATTTTAGGTGGAAACAAACTCTTCTCTGTACTAAATTCAAATTAGAATTCTCTTGAACCACTACTATATTATCCTGGTTCAGGACTTTCCAGGAAACCAAACAGAAACCCGTGATATAACCCGGTTTCGGATAACGATTTCGCAGGTAAGTGTGAAATTATAAATCATTGAACCGGTGCAGAAAACTTCTCGTCCATAACCTTCCATGCAACCAAACAGACATCCGTACAAATTACTCAATCTATAAATTGAGACGACAGCAACTTCTCTGTTATTTCCTTAACGTTTTCTCCAGAAAGTTCCCTCTATTTCCCCAAGTCCGATTTTGTCTCTGCACAAACTCCCCAAACAAGATGAAAATGAAACCCTAATTCATCGATCACGAAGACAGCAATTCATAGGAGCTCGTTTGGATCTATCTGTAAGGTTGACTTTCCCAAAATTTATTTTCTTTTCTGGTTTTCTCCTCGATTTAATCGATCCAAACACCTCCTAGGGTTTCATGCATATTATCTGAATTTCTTTCATTCTCCCTAGCTTTATAGGGCTTTTTTCACAGGGTTTCATCGATTTTTCTCGTGGTTTTCGACATGGATGGAAACAAAGACGAGGCTTTGAAATGCTTGAGAATTGGAAAAGAAGCGTTCGAAGCTGGGGATCGGACTCGTGCCCTAAAATTTACTATGAAAGCCAGTCGTCTTGATCCAAGTCTCCCTGTCGACGATTTCTTATCAGAGATACAACGGGAATCCGGTGATCAATCGGCGCCACCTACCGGTGGGGCCACTGAAGACTCGGCATCGGCGTCATCTAAGCCTTCCGATCAATCTTCTCTTAGGCATAGGGTTCAGGCGAATGGATCGTCGTCTTCATCTTCGTCCTCTTCGATTGCGTACACGGAGGAGCAAGTCTTAATTGTGAGGCAGATTAAGAAGAAGAAGGATTATTATGAAATTTTAGGGTTAGAGAAGAATTCCACTGTTGAGGATGTTCGTAAGGCGTATCGAAAACTGTCCTTGAAAGTTCACCCTGATAAGAACAAGGCTCCCGGGGCGGAGGAAGCGTTTAAGGCGGTGTCGAAGGCCTTTCAGTGTTTGAGTAATGAAGAGAGTAGAAAAAAATATGATCTTGTTGGCTCAGATGAACCCGTTTACGAGAGACGCGCAGCGAGGCATGGAGCCCAAGGATTTAATGGGTATTATGAAGCTGACATTGATCCTGATGAGATTTTCAGGAATTTCTTCTTTGGAGGAATGCAACCGACTCAATTTCGCGGGTTTTCATTTGGTACTGGCATGGCTCCAAGGACGGGTGATAATGGTTCTGGAGGGTTCAATGCTCGGGCACTAATTCAGTTGCTGCCCGTGCTTTTAATTCTTCTCTTGAATTTTTTGCCATCTTCAGACCCCATTTATTCGTTTTCTCGATCATATCCTTATGAATATAGATTTGTTACGCAAAAGGGTGTCAATTTTTATGTGAAGTCAACCAAATTTGAGCAAGATTATCCTCCTAGTAGCACGGAACGCATGACGCTTGAAGAACGGATTGAGAGAGAGTACTTTTCAATTCTGAATCAGCATTGTCATCGTGAATTGCAGCGTCGCCAGTGGGGTTTTGTTCAGGAAACACCATATTGTGACATGTTGAGGCGATTCCAGAATGTGGCTTGACCTCTTTATCTAAAGGTCCATTTTGTCTTCCTATATTTAATTTAGATGTCACTGGCAACGTACTGTCTTAATATTCTCTAAGGAGTCCGGTTAAGTAAAGCTTAATAAATTACATTTTTTTTTTTAATAACCATGCCATTGGAGTTTATAGACCTTGTGAAGAACGCACATTTGCTGCTATACAGTTGTAGATTCTTATCTGTATAATTTTACTGAGATTTAATGCTTTTATGTGAAATTTGACTGGTTCTAACTTTTAAGCAGTTGCAATTTATAGATACTTTCATCACTTAAAGCTATATAACCTTAACCATGCCGTAACTAGAAAATCACGTCTTCATTCGATATAAATTTGTTGGCACCTTATTGCACTGGCAGCTGTGTGGGCCTAGGATCTAGCTAGGATTCTCGGTTGAGTGCAACCCAAACTAGTCATCATGGCATGCCCAAGTCTTATATTGAATAGCTTAAGCTCTGCTCAACATAACAACCCCACTATGCCTCCTCCCTCTATTTCTGCAAATAGGGTATAGAAATTATAAATTAGTTTTCCAATTTTTTACTTTCTCTGTCTAAATAAGTATATGGAATGTGTGTTTTAGAGCCTATATTGTTTCTCTCCTTTGCAGATTGGCTGGTCAGTGCTGCTATTTCAACATTTCTCATTTTGAAGATAATCAGAGATTTTGGAATTTGCACTGAAGATATAAAGGACATATATTGCTGTGATTTAAGAGTTGTATCGAGCCTAGATCGCTTCTTTAGCTTGCTCACCTTTTGCCGATACTTTACTATTGTGAACTTATGGTGGCTCATGTACACACCATTAATTTTTGCAGAATTGTCTGTGCTCAACTTTGGTTGTGATTGCTTGCTGCAATATGTGCGACCATGGATCTATTTAGCAAATCGGAAATTATTTCTCATATATAAGGATATATAATAAGTTCTATCTGATATCCTAGTCTGTGTGTGTGTTTGAATTGATCATGCTTGCAGATATTCACGGTCCATGTCATAGATATGTGAATGGTGATCCTACCCAGTTGTCATTTGTGTGCACCATTTGCTGTGATTTCAGGATTTATCTTCCCAGATTGATATAACTGTTTCACAAGTTAGGTAAGGCGAATTTGCCCAAGCCTGAGCATGTTTGGATCCATTTTTTGAAACTTGCAGACATTGAAGGGGATTATGTACGTGTGCTGTTGGCTTTGCAGCATACTAAGGGGGCAGCCCCGAAGAATGTCTTTTAAGGGGCCATTAAATTTCATACGGTTTTTGAGGTATTTTTCAAGATGTTAAATGCATAAGAAACGATTTCTCTCCTTAGATTTGTTCTTTGAATATAGGTTTGCTTTCTATGGCTCTTCTTTGTTGGCTTTCATGAGTAAGCTTCGAGTAGGTTTTGGAAATAGCTCTGGAAGATAATTGGGAATGCTCCATCTTTTCAGCCGTGATAATGATAATTGTCACCCACCCAACATAAGATCAGGAGCAGTAGATCGAGGGCATTAATCTTTTTAGAAAAAAATAATAATGTGTTCTTTGCCAAACTTCATTATTCAAGATAGACTTGCTGTTGCAGCTAACTTAGCTCTAAGAGGCCTTCGTCACTTCCAACTAGATGTCCCCTTCAGTCGTGCTCCTCTTTGAAACATCTTTACTTCCTTTTTATTTACATCCTTACCAAACTTTCTTAATGATGTTCACGAAAAATTATTAAGAAAAATTATTCTGAAAGTATATATATATCTTCTAAACGCATGGTGCCGTGATATGTTTGTGAAGAATTTTATGTGTCAACTTCAAGGGGTTTGTCAAAGTGGTTCCGGTTCTTGGGATGAGCCATCAACCAGAACGTACATCCTGGATCGAACTTTGGCAATCTCTTGGAGTCCAGCCACAGTGTGGATGGTCGGACTGAGGGGGATTTAGTCTAGTGCACGCAAGCTGACCTAGAATATTTCTAACTGCAATAACAAAAAATATTAAAAATAAAAATAAATAAATAAATAAATAATGTTATATATCTAGTGGCATATATACTCATTCAATATAGTCTCTGGCATTACACACGCGTCACTCTTCCTTTTCTTTGCTTTCCCTTTAATTTTAGACCCCTGTTGTTTTACAAAATCTTTCAACACTTCCCTACATTTTCAAATTTTGGTATACTTTTAATTTGATTTTGCCACTCTCCCGTTATAAATTCCTTACTCCCTAAAAGTAGAAGTAGAATTGGGAAAATTGCCATGCTCATTGTCATTGGAGTGATAACAGGCGGGCATCATTATTGTCTTCACTTCTCTGTATCCTTATTTGGAAGCAAATTCCCAGAATTTGCTTTATATCATGAGATCCAATTTTATACCAAGAGATCCTCAGGATTTCTAAATTTCTTTGCCTATTTGTTATATTAAAAACATCACTAAACTTAATGGTAAAATACTCTCGTATAAGGGACTCAGGACGGAACCATGATTTTTTCTCAAGGGGGGCAAAATTTTTAATGTGGGAGAAATATATATATATATATAGACATGATAATATAAGGTCGGCCTTACGCAAAGTTGATTGATACACATGCAATGCATAAATATTAGTACCAAAATCGCAATACCATAAAAATTCATAAAAATTTATTTTGCGATGATAGTATTGAACCCAAGGATTCAAAAGGTTAAATAGTGTTTCCATCCTAATTCAGTATAATCCATAAGAGTTTGTTAAGTTCGCGGCCTATAGTTCAAAATAACATATTTTAAGGTCATATTTTTCCTTAAAATTCAATTGAGTATAGCTTTCTCATTTTAAACATTTCTTGGATTATTATATATATATGTTATATTTATGATTCAAGTTTGCTCAAAACAATTTTGTAAAAAATGATTTATTTTCACCTTAATTGAGAAAGGTAAAAATATAAATGCATGATGTTTGTGTGAGCCCTTAGCCGAAATTCTCTCTTTCCTTAACATTCCCTCTAATGTACTCTCTTTTTCTTCTTTTTCTCCTCTCTTTTCAACGGCTTCCTCAATCCATTTCCAATATTTTAATTATAATTTGTTCATTCAATTTTATTGTTATATCAAGAGTGCCGATCTTTAGAGTGATTGTATAATATATACAATATATAAAATAACACGAATGTGATTATAAGGTGCACCTAAAGTGACCTCAATAGGGCCACATGTAGAGCATATTTTGAAAAATTAAATGTTAGATTAATTTCATGTTCACAAAAAATCACAATGATCCAACGATCGGTTTATAAAAAACTTATTAAGAAAAAATGGTGATATTTTGAAGAAAAAAAAATGTCATTAATTTTTCACAGCGACTATGTCAAAAATCAACCGTTGGATCATTGTGAATTTTGGCGAACATAAAATTGTTAAGCAATTCATCTAACGGTCAATTTTTCAAAATATACAATTCATTTGGCTCTATTGAGATCATCTTACATAACTTTGTATAAGGTACAATTTATAATAGCATCCCTTATATATATATATATATATATATATATATATATATATATATATATATTTCTAAAAGTCAGGGGCCATGGCCCCCCTTCCCTCTAGTTCCGCCTTGAAGGAACTTATTAATATATAATCCTTCTTTCTAATGTTAGGAACAACCATTACAGGTTTATTAAATTTTAGGATAGGAAAATGCATTTTTTTTATTAATAAGGAAAAAAGAAAAAAGGAAAAAAATAAGATAATTAGGTTATACTTGAGCAAGTTTGGCGGGTTACTAAAAAAATCCAACCCCATCTCCTCAAACCTGACTAGGGACTCGGAATCTCCGAAGTCCCAACCGTGGCAAGATGGGCCGGGTAACCCGAAAACCTTTATAAATTGCTATCCCTATTCCCTAATTGCTCTTAAACCCTAGTCTCTCCTTCCCTTCGTTCCTGTAAAAACCCTAGCCTCTCTCTTTTCGCCTATCAACGACAATGGTACTCCCTCTCTCTGTCTCTCTCTCTCTCTCATTTACATACGCATTCGGTTTCATGCTTCGTTTTGGTTGATTTATTTGGTAAGATTTATGCATTGCATGTGTATCGATCAATTTTGCTTTTGCAGGCAGGAGAGGCAGTGAATCCAAAAGCATACCCACTGGCTGATTCCCAACTGACAATAACTATAATGGATCTTGTTCAGCAAGCTGCTAATTACAAACAGCTCAAAAAGGGCGCTAATGAAGGTAAGGTTAATCACCCCATCAAATATCCACACACACACATATATAGAACTATGCCCCTTCGTTTCTTCTTATTTATTTTTTTTTTGGCATTTTATTTTTTAATTTTTTTTCTCTAATATGTTTCTATATCCTCTGAAATTTCAGCTACCAAGACCCTAAACAGGGGTATTTCTGAGTTTGTAGTGATGGCTGCAGACACCGAGCCGCTTGAGATCCTTCTCCATCTTCCCCTACTTGCTGAAGATAAGGTAACTTTGATTCGCATTAGCATTGTGAAGGAAATTACTCTGTTTGATTCTACAGTGTTTAATGTTTTATGGGTTTTGGTTGGAATAATTGGTATTGCATATGGCTGTAAGATGGGTCGGTGTGAATTCCTGTGAATTGTTATGATAGAACGATTTCTTGTTTTGTTTGTTTCTTGGGTGTGTTAGTCATTGCCTTTCTTCTGGATAAGAATGATTGAATTGTTTATTTATGGGGAAGTTTTCATAATGACCTGTCTTTTTGTTTTTTTTAGTGCCTCATTACTAAAAACTTAATTTATCGGATTGGTTATTTTCAAGGTCTTGATTTTAGAGGGTTTTGTGGAGTGAATAAATCTGAAAAGGCTGTAATAGGATTTGGTGGAAAAAGTTTTGTGTTTTGAAAAAACCATTCATGTAGCCTTACTTATAGTTGCTTGTGCTCTTAGAAATTCACTGTATTATCTTTAACTATTATCGGATTTTCCAACCTGAACATGTTACGCGATTCTTTCTTCTTGGTCTTACCCCACCCTCTGTTTTGGATTTATATTTGATCCATTACTATTGTAAGTTTAGCTCCACAAGCTGGCACAACAAACATGAGGATGTCAAAACTAATTTCAATGTAGAGGATCTTGATGAGGCGGGGCAAGGTAGACATTGTTTAGATATTGAAGGAGAGAAGAAATATGATCAGTCTAATGCTTGTTAAGGTTATGAAAGAAGTTGATATTCTAGGATATTCCATAGATAAGGGAAGAACATATTCCAGCAATGATGCTTGGAACTGTGGGGATTTTATTTATTTAATTTTTTTTTTGGGAAAGCCCGTGTCATGTGTGCCATAATCATTTCAACAGCTTTCCTTTTAAATATCCAGGACCTGGAGTTTGAATTTCTTTAATTTTTCCTCTTTTTTTTTTTCCTAAAGAAATTGAATTTTGCAGAATGTGCCCTACGTATTTGTTCCTTCTAAGCAAGCACTTGGCCGAGCGTGTGGAGTCACAAGACCCGTCATTGCTTGTTCAGTGACAAGCAATGAGGGAAGCCAATTGAAATCCCAAATACAACAACTCAAGGTACTTTTCCATCTCATGACTTATTATTTGCAGTTTTCATTTAAATTTGCACCTTTTTAGCTGGATTTGATTCTGAATTCTGAGTTTTTTCATTGTAAACACAGGATGCCATTGAGAAGCTCTTGATCTGAAATTTTATGGAATGCCATTTCGGTGTGATGGGCCTCTTGGATTGAAGTAGACGCTTCCTTTAGAGGCTTTGACTGATGAAGTTGTTGTGCCACTAGGGAAAGGAGAAGGAGATTTTCTAGTTGACCTTTTCTAGAGATTTTTATTATCTTTATGTTTTAATTATGCAATGTGAGAAAGAAGCACACTCTTTGAAATTATAATTGCTATGAGTCAGGATGGATGATGCGTTAAACTAATAGTATAGCTTGTTCATTGTGCGGCCGCGCATTGTTTGCAGTTTAAAGATGTGTTAATGTAACTCTGTATTGTTTAATTTTTTTGACTGATTTGATATGTCATCAGTTCAATGCTTGACTGAAATATGTGTACTAGGCTACTAGCACTAATGACTTGCCCTCGTTTGGCTTACGGTGAGGGTTATCAGTTCAAGTAATTTATGGCTTAATAATATAAATCTAGCAATTTCTTTAAAAATCTCGATGAAATATTTGGTGGAGAAAATGCTGTTATACACAACAAAGACCCCGAAGTCATAGTTGTTGCATGGTATAAATCTGATTATGAAAGTTGATGAGGATGGTGTAAAAGAAGCAGTGCGACAATTACTTGCTGGTGTTCTGAAATTTTCCCATTTAGCAATTAGCATCTTTTGATTTTCTGGGAGATCAATCATTTGAGTTTTGGTTCGTCTCAATGTTTGTTATTTGCATGGCAAATGAAATTTTTTAATAATATTAGGATCAACGATTTACAAGTAACTTGCTTGACCATCTTTGTATGGGTAAAATTACCAACGTCAAGAGCGATGGTCCATCAAAATGAATTGGTGGCGGTCTTGTTGAGTCGGCATCTACTATCTAAGAAGCCACCAATCACCAATTAGAAATGAACTTGAATGGTTAAAATTTGTCCAGAGTAAACGTGCTTAGTGAAATGTGAGTCACCAAATGCTGATTTTCTTTTATAATGATACTCAAATGTAGGGAAATTGCCAAACCAACGTCTCGCGCAACTTCCGTTTGTTATATTAAAGTACTTAAATTAAGGTAGGTTCTTTCAGTAAGTGGGCGTGCCGGAGTGGTTATCGGGCATGACTAGAAATCATGTGGGCTCTGCCCGCGCAGGTTCGAATCCTGCCGCCCACGTTCCTCCTTTTGCCCTAGTTTTGTTGCTTAGCCTCAATTAGGCTGCTTCCCTGCCCCCACCATAAGCGATTGATTCATAATTCTTCTCTAGACTCGATATCCTGATTCCTGAATTAGATTCCAGCCTTTATATATATATATATATATGCTCCACACATGATCAATGATCACTGATCACCTTACAACTCTTTCTCTAACAGTTCTTCCCTCATCCCATTGTGGTCTCTCTAGTATCTCTCTTCACTGATGTTGCAAACTTGAGCTTCCGGTAGTATGGTCTTGTTTGGATTTCACTAGATGAACTGATTCGTGATCACTAACATATTGGAATGCTTTTCTAGTAGGAAATGGTGAAACAGCCTCTTTCAACTGGGAAACATAATTGGAATTGTGAACTGAAAGTCACAAAAGAGTAATTAAAAATCTGAAGAGACAATATGTCATTCTCGCATTCTTTTTTAGTCTTACCCTTCTTTTTGACCCGTGTGTATGATAAAATGTAATGGCATTTTCAGCTGAGATTAAGTGCATGCATCTAAAAACAGAATCTGAGACGTACGTATATTTTAAGGGGCATATAAAGTAGCCTCCTTAGTAGTTTGCTCTAGCTTCCATGTATATAAACCATGAACATTACCTCTCCATCTTGGAAAAGCTCTTAGATGGGTCTTTTTTTTTTTTTTCTCTGATGATGGGTAGACTCCTCATGTGCCAAAGTAATACTAATACAACGGGAGAAAGGAGAACCATATATTGTCTTCAAATTTAAAGGGATTTTCAATGAAGTCTAGCAGGAAAAGAAAAAAAAAAGGTGGGGGACTTTCAAAGAAATATGAATTCCTTTTGAATAATTAATTTTACAAAATTTAACCCTCTATATTGAGGGGCTCCAAGGTTTGCTGTTTATCTGATATTGTGTTACAAATGCTCCCTCCCTTCATCCTCTTCTCTCTCTCTAAAAATTTCATTTCAAATCCTATGTATTTTGCCATTCTGCATATCTCCTCAGATTGTGGGTGGGACATGTCACCTGATGAGAACCCATGCAAATACAAGGAACCATCAACATCACCCACATCCACCCAACTAAACCCTATTTCCTTCTTCACTCCCTTTTCTCTCATCCCTTTCCTTATTTTTGCCATTTTTTCCCATTCCCCATTCTCAGCATACAAGTTTGACATCAACACGTAAGAACCTGACTCCATGGGCTCCATCTCCATTAAAGCATCAGCTACTCTCTTACCCATCTCCACATCCCCATGTATCCTACAAGCCCCAAGCAAGCTTTGCAATACAGACAATCCTGGTCCTCCTGTAATCTTTCCAACAAACTCCTCCGCCTCCTTCAGCCGCCCTGCCCTGCCCAACATATCCACCATACAAGAATAATGCTCTGGGGAAGGTTCAATCAGATGGTCTCTCACCATTGAGTCAAAGATCTGACTTCCCATATCGACCATCCCCTTTCTGCCACACGCTGTCAGTACAGCAAGGAAAGTTATTGAGTCAGGTCTTATGCCTTCATTCTCCATCTCTTTAAACAAATGCATAACTGAATCATAGTCTCCATGGCCTGTGTAGGCGGAGATTATTGCTGTCCAAGCTACTTGGCTTCTTTGAAGTGTTTCGCTGAAAACTCTCTGAGACTCACAAATGCTTCCACGCTTCGCATACATGTCAAGAAGGGCACCAGAAACAATTGGGTCCATATTTAATCCAAGCTTTATTAAATGAGAGTGGCACCTTTGGCCATATCTCATAGAAATGGCCTCTGCAGCTCCGATTGCACTCAAGACACTGCCAAATGTGAATTGGTTTGGCTGGCACTCAGTAATTGCTGAAAAGAATGTCATTAGAGCTTCTTGGCACATCTCATTTTGAGCGTACCCAGAAATTAAAGCATTCCATGATATGATTTCTCTGTAGCTAAGCTCCTCAAAAACTTTCATCGAGTCTTTCATGGACTCAAATTTAGCATACATGGTGATTAAGCTGTTACAGACATTTGATTCTGACAAATGGCCGGTCTTTACACAAAACCCATGAATCATTCGACCTTCTTCAACCAAATTCCTGATTGTTATGCCATGGATTAATCCAACAAATGTAACATCATTTGGATAAACTCCGTCTAGTCTCATCTCATTAAAGAGAAACACAGCATCTTCTTCATTTATAGAAATCATAGTAGTCCAGGAGACTACATTGCGATCAATCATTCTCTCAAAGACCGACTTTGCATCTTCAGGGACGTCACACTTCGAGTACATTGAGATCAAAACATTACAAACCGAAACATATGTTCCGTATCCTGTTTTGATAGTCAAGCCATGTATTTGTCTCCCAAGCTCTAAGTTTCTTTCATGTCCGCAAGCCGAAACCGCACTAGTCAATGACACATGGTCAAGCTTCATCCCTTCTCTCATCATTTCTAAGAATACCCGAATCGCTTCCAGTCCATAATTCCCCTCTTGAGCATACCCCGAGAGCATTGCATTCCACGAAACCAAATCTCTATTGGGCATTTCATCAAACACTCTCCTAGCTTCCACTAAACGCGCCCATCTCGAATACATCGTTATAAGGGCATTCCCAACAAACACTTCACAATCTAATCCAAATTTCAATATAAGAGAACGCAATTGTAATCCGAAGAGAAACCCTTCATAGTTCAAACAAAAGGCGAGGACAGTGCTATATGTCACCGCATCAAAAACAACCCCAGTTTTATTCATCCGAAGAGCAAAGTTCAATGCATCTTCGCTGTTCTGGAAACCCGAAAGAATGGTATTCCAAGAAACAATGTCAGGATTGTTCAAGTCCTTAAAAATATATAAAGCTTGGTCCAATTCTCCTGATTTACAATACAAATTCATCAAAGAGTTCGATACAGGGACGTACGAAATGAACCCAGATGAAATTGCGAAACCATGTATTTGGCACCCAGGTTTCAGGTCTCCACGGCAAGCCTTGAGAGCGATGGCTATATGGACTTCGTCGATGTTGTTGGCGAACCCCAATTGAAGTTGTTTCTTGAAGATTTCAAGAGCTTGAAACTGATTGTTTCTACGTATAGAGGTGAGCATGGAGTGGTTAATGGACAGAATGTCTGTGTGAAGACTTTGGTCGAACAGTAGGTATGCATGTTCAGATGAGTGGAAGTTTTTGCAATTAATTGGCCCTTGCTTGGCTATTCTATGAAGGGTCTTGAAATGTCGTTGGCGGGAAACCATGAGTATTCACAACACATGACCGTTGATATCAAATGAAACAGTTAAAGGCGGAGCAACGAATCTTAAACCCCTTGAAAAATGAAAACCCTTTGCAAAATGTTCATAAAGAAGTCATTCAGTTCGAAATCCACTGCTGTAATCTACGGCTACCCTCCCGTCTTCTTCCTCGAGAAAGAAATAGATCGCCTATATTAAGAGTAGCATTCTTAAAAGTTAAAATAAAAGTGAAGGCGAAGAACAAGAACCCGATCGTCCTACTGAAGCGAGTCCTTTACGGCCCAAAATCAAAGAAGGCATCCCCGTCTTCATCTTTATGCAACTATTCCAGTTTTGATGTCAGTTTCTTAGCTAAAAATTTCTTTTGCCCGTATAGATGAAATGAAAGAATTCTACCTTGGATCTCCCTTTTTATTACTGGAATAGCTTTGATGCCCGATCCAATTTTTTAATAATAAAAAAAAAAGATAATGCAAATATAAAAAGAAGAGGGTGCCCTCCGTCTTTTTATTGAGCAACTAAAATGTCCTAATAATGTGGCCTCGGTAATATATATGCATTTTCTTTTTCTTTTTTCTTTTTTGATACACTGGTATTTTTGGACCAGCTTGCACGCACCAGATCCAATATTGCACCCGAACAAGACTTCCGAAACAAGACTTGCGCTTTGAGGTTCGTGGTTCCGGATATTAACAACTAGTAGGAGTCGAACACGGGATTAAGGGACTTGATATGCCCTTAACCCTATTTACTCTACCCTGAGTTATCCACCATCAGGTCTCATTTACTTTTTCTTTCACTTTGATAAGTTTTTTTGTATTTAATAAATTTGTTCAGTTTTTCATATAATTAATCTATAAGTTGATTTGTTTAAAAATGAGATACAGTGTAATAATAAGAGATTGGATCTAATCTAATTCAATTTTTAAGATTTTCAAACAAACCCTTCGTTAGGAATAAACAATAAGCTAGCTTGACGGCACTGGAGGAAAAAGAAATCACATGACCCATGAAAAGATAATTAAATTTGGTAAACTTTTGTATCTTACTTAAATACTTCTAAAATTTTGGAACTACATAAATTCAAATGAATTTAATTGATTTCATCCACCATTACTTGGTATATATTTATTCTCTAATTTGTACACTCTTGTAGATAAAATGAGAGAAAAATACAATTTATTTTTTCAAATCTGTTGTAATTAGTTAGTTTATTTAAAAATCAAATATATTAAAGGAGTGAACTAGCTCAACATGCATGATCTTTTTTTTTTTTTGGATAATTAAACATGCATGATCTAATTTTCAAAATTCTTAAAGAGGCTAAAAATGTAATTAGTTTAAGTTCAAATTTATAAAGGGGTTCACTTTAAACTCTGTAAAACAATGGAAAAAAAAAAAACCAATTATAAAGTAAATTAAATTAAATGAAATCTCTTATTCTTAATCTCATCCCTTAGCCAAGTTGACGGGACGGGACAGGACAGGAGGGGGGTTTAATTTGGGATATGCATCTTTTAAATATTTGTGTTGTAATTGATATTTTGATATTTCAATGTTGTATCCAAAAAATAAAAAAATAAAAAAATTCTCATTATTACATTTACTTTCATTGCATGGGCCTAAATCCTGAGTTTATATATGCTTGTTTGATGAGTAAAAGAGCTTGAACGAGCCCCTCTGGCTTATAGCCTCCCCAATGTTGCACATAATCATTACGATTACACATAACCAAGGCCACATACCTCATAAATAATGTTACATATATGCATGGATGAGATAGAATTGAATGACTTGCTTCATTATATATATATATATATAAAAGATCATTTCTATATATATATAAATAATCAAGTCAATATATTTTGAAACAGGATTTGTCTGATTGCATGCCACAAAGTTAATTGAAGAATCAAATCTCTTTAAACAAGATATGTCCCTTCTCATATGAACATATTTTATAAGTTTATTAATGCAAAATGGAGATTTCCCACCACTTTACATTCTTAGTTAATTGCCAAAGTGAGACACTTGAGTTTCTGTTTCATTTGTTTATTTCCCATCACTTTACACATGCACTAAACCACATTGCTGTAGACCAATCATTAAATAGAATGTTGTTAACTAAACTTTAATTGAATCAAGTCAATTATATATATTACAAAAACTTTATCAATTAAGATGATGAGATTTGGGATTTTCTTGATTTTATCCGGCATGTGTGGGTGGCCTAGGACATCTTTGCTTTTCCGGAGGATTAGCCTCACTTGCAGGTGAGGAAACCCCTTTGGCCCCTTGTCATCATCTTAAAAAAGAAGGGAAAAAAAAAAATTATATTTTTAAAATTATAATGTGACAATATGATACCCACATCTTTTCTCGTAAATGATCATAATTTTTTTAATCATTTGACATATATATTAGTATGATAGAACTTCTGCTTTTGTGTAAATATGAGTACACACGTAATGGCACGAAAATCAATCGTAGTGGATGCTTTGCCAAAGAGGTGGTAGTGGAATGAAAGAATAAAAAGGAGAAAAGAACCTATGTGATCCCACCAAATCTTGGTGAATATCTTTCCTACCGATTGAATCACACTAGCGGTCGGCCGGTCAATGTGACTGAGAGAAATAGTATCTAAAACCTTTCAAGTTAGGTGCATTTGGGCATATATAGCCTTAAGGGAATGCAAATCCTCTGCTTGAATATGCTTGGTGCTTGGGTGCTGTGACATGATCTGGATAGTCTGCACATCACCCGAGTGAAAAGCAGACCATCCAAATCATGCTACATCACCCAAGCAAACCCAAGCCCAAGTAGAGGATCCGAATGCTTGAAAAGGTTGACTGAAAAAGTGCCACCAATTGTTGGGTGCATAATGCTTTCTGTCATTAAGGTTCTTTCTTTTATCTTATTAGTTCCCTGTTTTGAGAAGAAAATGAAAGAAATTATTTTATATATATATATTTCCATCCAATTTAATTTGCATATGGTGCATGTATGATTTACACCAATAAAAATATATAGATAAAGTTGTATTTTCTTTAAATAAAATAAGATATCATATATCAATACTCTATAAATATAAAATATTCACCCGTGCCTTACACTTGAGCTTTCTACTCTATGTGGAGAGAGAGAGAAGGCCACAACATCTAAGGAGATAATTAAACCTTATATGAGGACGTCCTTACATAGTCTTATGTGAGGACTTGCCTTTTTAGCTCATGTAAAATGGATATTTTGAAAAATCCTGCCGTTGGATTGAATATTCTTTCTATGTATGACGTGCATGCCAAGAATCATAGTGATCCGACTGTCGGTTTCTAAAATACAGACTATGAAAACTTATGATAATATCTAACGGTCACAGTTTTTCATAATCTGTATTTTCAAAACCGACCGTTAGATCACTGTGATTTTTGGCATACATGGCATATATTGGAAGAATATCTAATCCAACGGTCGTTTTTCAAAATTATTATCTTACATTGATTAAAATGCCAAATTCTCATATAAGGAAGTCCTCATAAGAAAATTAATATATATATATAGTAGAGATATTAATCCCTTTTTATGTAATAGGAGTCAAAGGGATTAAACAAATCGTTATAGTGGAGGGAAGGGAAGGGGAGGGGAGAGAAGGACCTGCAGAGGACTTGTCGGATTAATTCTGTGCAGTGGAGCACTAGCTTTAATAATTCACTAACTTTGTCTGTGATAGGAGTCAAAGGGATTACTACATAACACTAACTTTGTTATGTAATAGAGCTTTCATCGTTTGCTCATGCTGTGTTTTGCTCTGTTACGTTAATGGCTGGTGGGCATGATAATTCACTTTCTTTGTCTGTTGGTTCGTGTGCCGAGTGTACTAAAACACAGGATGTGCATGTGCAAAGCATACGTGAACCTCAATAATAATAATTCTGATTGAACCTAGCTAGGTTATTTTTAAAAGGCCAGGGTAGTCTTATTTCGATTCAAACTTTAATTTGTTGCATCTGCTTGATTCATTTTTTTATATTTGTACAAGTTCTATTATCTTCATGATCCTACTCGATCAATTTCGATGATTAAACAGTACCATGGAGCTAATGCAGTAAAGATCGAGTACTAAAGTTGGAATTAATTAAGGCTATGATTTTCAAAATATCTTGGTTTAATCCCACTGAGCTGATTAATTCACAATTCTAGCTCTGACTTGCACATGATATTAGCATATCATTCGATCACCAATATATACAATATATTCGATCACTAAGTTAATTAACTCAACGAATCACATCATTTTGGGTAAATGTTTATAATTAATGCTGGCTAAAGAGAGAGTCGATGAACACTACACCAATGAAAAAAGAGCCTTAAAATGAAGGGAATGATAACGAAAGAAATTTGATTCTAGATTCACAATAATTAAGAAGACTAACTGCACAAGTTTGTGGAGTTGAATCAATTAAGTGTCACTATAATATATACACTGATTATTATATATTCCAAAATGAATATTAATTGCAATTCAAATAATATATACTAATTCATTTGCAAACAATTATGTTCGTTTTCACAAAGTCAATTAACTCCATGTTGATATCACCCGGACAGCATCTTGAATTGCTCAAGTGGTATCATCTTTGGCCTCTCATGTTGAGGAGAGACTATCTAATTTTCTAGATTTTGTTATCCAATTTTATACCTTTGCAACAACGACACTTGTTTTATCAATTCATGAGTAGTGTAAGTCAGCCACACTAGCTCAACTTTTCTAAAATTGACAATTCAGTATTATTGTATGGACATGCCCTGTAATTACATTATATTCATGCCCAAAATGGGTCATTCCTATGATCAATATATATATATAGATATTTTACTTCTTTGGGCCCATGTCCAAAGGTGGGGTAGCTTTTGGTTGTGGGGTAGCAAGAGCACTTGAAACCTGAAAGGCACAGCTGAGTGTACTGTGGGTCTGTGGTTCACAAGCACATCCTCATCTATAATCTTAAATCAATGAATCCAACCACAAAAGAGAGCTAGGCCGGTGAGTGTCATGAAGATGCTATTGACATTATATGATCCTGATTCCATTTTTCTTCCTACCTTGCTTCCTCTTTAACAAATCAACATCATGCACCCTTAAAATCTTATTTTTCTTAGACGGAAAAAAACAAAATTTTAAGTGACGGGTCTAGAACCATCCATTCGAAAATATTGCGATAATAAACCTAATCTCTATCTTTATCAAGAACAATCAATTATCTGTCTCAAGTTGATGTTGAAGAGTCATTTTAAGTTGGAAATTGGTTAGGACTCTTTGCCTATAAAAGGAGAAGCTAGCTAGCTCCAAAGATAGCTAAGTAGGGAGTTGAACATACAAGCTAGAGAGAAGGATACATATATACTTGGTTTCCTATCTTTCCTTTTCAGCTTTTCATGCAACCTCTTTCTAGCTCCTACTAAGACTCTGGGAAAATGGTAATTAGCCCACAATAACTTTCATTGCATACTCGATCAATCGCCTTGTTGTCAAAATAACTTTTAACATCTTGATTGCTGATGATTTTGTTAACATTTGTCCCTATCTCTCAGGAGGGTAAAACGAGTTGGACGGTTGCTGATGCTGTTGACTACAAGGGTTCCCCAGCTGACAGGTCTAAAACTGGTGGTTGGGTGCCTGCCGCGCTTATTCTAGGTTCATTTTTCCTCTTCTCTGTTTTGCGTCTTTATACCATTTCTTCTATCACTGTCTCTTAGGCCTTTATCAGAAAAATAAAAAGTATTTTGGATGTATTAATTAAGACTCCATGAGCTGAAAAGATCAAACTGCTTAACTCTATTAGTTCGATTTGATTCCATTTTATACATGGATCATCTATTATTGTCGTTGAGAGCATCCATATTAATTCCTAGTAATTACTAATCTATTATTAGCTATTTCAATGAGAAGAGAAGAGGGAAGAAGAAAGGGAGCTGAATGCTTTTAGTTTGTTTGATATACAACTTTACATTAATATTACCTTAATTCACTCTGCATGCATGTTTGATGCTTTGATACTGCCTTTCGAACAGAATATATATTAAGTAGGTGGTTCATGCAAAGGGGGTTGGGAGCCAGTGGAATTTAGGTTACACACACACACACACATATATATATATAAAGAAAGTAAAAAAAAAAAAGCCCATTAATGTATAGAGAAAGTAAAATAATAATAATAATAATAATTAATTAATTAATTAATTAGCAGATTCAGCACCAAATAAAGGATCATAGATCTCATCAAGTAGAAAGGTTGTGAAAAAAGCTAGCCAAGTTCTTAATTCCTGTTTGATTACTTTTGTGGGGAGGGAGAAGATATGCATTAGGGGCAGGGGACAATATTAGTGGGTCCACTGAAAGACAAGTCCTGCTACTCTTAACTGTGATGACTTTCATCTCATTCTAGCTCTGTTTGTCAGGTATAGGATAAGGCAGATATTCTTCTATCAGGGTGATTCATGTGAAGTATGGAGATATTCCATTTCCCATTACCTTTCCTCCCATCTTGCTTTACAGAAAACTGCCCCCTAACTCATAAAAGGAGATGCTCACTTTCTGCATATATACTATTCCTACTTGTATATTTAAATTATATGCCCCCCTTAATTTTCTGAGGATTTTTTTTTCCTGATAAGAAACTAGGCCAATTAATTAGCCATACTTAAATTATGAGATATATATATATATTTCTATTGCATATTATAGGAATCGAAATATGCGAGAGGCTTTCAACAATGGGAATTGCAGTTAACCTTGTGACATACTTGGGTGGAACGATGCATCTGCCTAGTGCAACTTCAGCCACTATTGTGACAGATTTTATGGGCACATCCTTTCTCTTGTGTTTGCTTGGAGGCTTTCTCGCTGATTCATTCTTAGGCAGATACAAGACCATTGCAATCTTTGCCACAATACAATCACTGGTGAGTCCCTCAATCTAGTTAATTTTGTTATCATACTGAGAGTAATGCTATTAAACCATATGATGTGACAGTAAAACAGAACATCTAGTTTTGTGTATTTCAAAAATGCACGAAAGTAAAAGTTCTATTACTTTCTCTCTTATTTTTTTTTAGTTTTAATTGTGATGACGATGGTGATTCAGGGTACTTGCATGCTAGCAATAACGACAAAACTGCCACAATTACGCCCACTGCCTTGCCATCCTGCTCTCACCCATACATGCAAACAGGCCAATGGAGTTCAGATGGGTGTTCTTTACTTGGCCTTATATATAATTGCAATAGGGACTGGTGGCCTAAAATCAAGTGTCTCAGGTTTTGGAACAGATCAATTTGATGACAAAGATGAAAAGGAGAAGGCTCAGATGGCCTATTTCTTCAGCAGGTTTTTCTTCTTAATTAGTATGGGAACTTTGACAGCAGTTACAGTGCTTGTCTATATGCAAGATGAAGTGGGCCGAAGCTGGGCTTACGGAATTTGTTCTGTCTCAATGTTTATAGCCATCTTGGTTTTCTTATCTGGGACTAAAAGATATAGATACAAGAAAAGCTTGGGGAGCCCCATTGTTCATATTTCTCAAGTTGCTGTAGCTGCTATAAGGAAAAAGAAAATGGAACTTCCTTTTAATGTCAGCTTATTGTATGAGGATTCTCCAGAAGCTTCAAGAATTCATCATACGAATCAATTTCGGTAAATTCATCGTATTCTTGTGTCGCATGGTGTGTTTTTTCTTCTATATTATTTGCTTAACAGCAATTTTTTGGGATCTCTTTTGTAACTCATCCAATTTATACCTCTATTGTAGTTTCTTGGACAAGGCTGCTCTTATTGCAGAAGGAGATTTTGAGAAAGATGCTTGTTCCACTCCAAACCCTTGGAAGCTATGCTCAGTGACAAGAGTGGAGGAAGTGAAAATGATGGTCAGACTACTACCAATATGGGCCACAACCATCATCTTTTGGACTACATATGCTCAGTTGATCACCTTCTCAGTTGAGCAAGCATCCACCATGGAAAGATCTATTGGAGATTTCCAAATTCCAGCAGGCTCTCTCACTGTCTTCTTTGTGTCAGCGATTATGATTACCTTGGCAGTTTATGACCGTTTCATCATGCCCCTTTGGAAGAAATGGAAAGGAAAACCAGGTAAAAAGAAATAATAATTATAATAACACCAAGGGTAGTCCTCCAGCTCATGATCTGCTCAAAGTCAATTGCAAAACATATTTTTAAAAAATTGTCATTGGATTAGATACCTTTTTTATGACATGCATGCAGTTGATTTCTAAAAATACCAACCGTAAAAAAACTAATGACCATTTTGAAAAACAAAAAAGTTCACAAATTTTCAGTGATAATTTTCAAAAACCAATTCACTGTTGAATTATTTTCAGCATGCACAACGTACATGCTTAAGAAAGATATATAATTTAATCATCAGTTTTTCAAAATTTATTTTATAATTGGTCCTAAACAGGTCAACATACCTAACATTATACACGAGTTAGGTTACTCAACGCAGTTTTTATTCATAGTTTAACACATGATTTGTAAAACTCAGTACAGTTTTGAGAAACCAATAGTTAAATTAGATGTTCCGCTAAGTAAAAAATGTCATACAATTTTGAGAAATAATTGTCACAATTTTGCACGTGGATCACATGTTTTTAATATTAAACAAATTAAAAACATGAATTTATTAAAATGTTCTCTCTCTACTATATATATATATATATATATATATGTACAGGTTTCACCAGCCTACAGAGAATTGGCATAGGCCTCGTCCTTTCAACAGTGGGAATGGCAGCAGCAGCAGCAGCTGAGATGAAACGACTATCGGTAGCAAAAGCAAGCGGCGGCACCACCGCAACTCTGCCCATAAGTGTGTTCGTATTGATCCCACAATTCTTCTTGGTTGGTGCAGGAGAAGCCTTCATATACACTGGTCAACTCGATTTCTTCATAACCCAATCACCCAAAGGAATGAAAACTATGAGCACTGGTCTCTTTCTAACAACTCTTTCACTTGGTTTCTTCGTTAGCAGTTTCTTGGTCTCAGTAGTGAAGAGCGTGACAGGAAGCAGCGGTGGCGGAGAAGGATGGCTAGCAGATAATATAAATTTTGGAAGGCTTGATTGTTTCTATGGACTTTTGGCCATTCTAAGTGTCATTAATTTTGTAATATATTTGCTTTGTGCACTCTGGTACAAACCAGAAGGAGCTAAATCTTCTTTTCAGATTGAGACTTTGGTTGATGGGTCTTCTGTTGAGGAGAAATGCTAGTGATCATACTCATACTTCTTTCTCTTGCTGCAGGCTTTGGGTTTTCCTTTTTTTTTTCTTTGGCTAATGTACATTATTGGAATATTATATGATTTGGGTTTTTTATTTTATTTTTGATATTGTAAAAACTTTTATTGATCAATGGAGTGGATTGGGTTTCTTTTGATGTTACCATACTTTACACATAAAACATTAAAAGAAGAATTACACTTATGCCCTTTTTCTTTTTAAAAATAGGTATAGATTCCCTCTTTAATTTAGTTTCATTCTGACTTAACATCCCCTCATATTTATATATATATATATATATATATATATATATGGGTCACCCCTTACACCCTATTTTGATATTTATGTTTACACCTCATTTTCAAAACACTACCTATGATAAATATTTTGACGAACCAACTATTGGATTCAACACCTTTCTTATGCATATCATGAATACCAAAAATCATAGTGATCCAACAGTTAGATTTTAATAAATGTCACCATAAAAAATTGTTATGCTTTTAATTAATACAAAAAAAATATATATAGTTCTTCAAAATGATATTTTTCAAAAACTAACCGTTGGATCACTCCAATTTTTTTCATACACTACAAACATAAGATAAGTACATAATCTAAAAGTCGGTTTCTCAAAATATTCAACCTACAATGGTATTTGAAAATGAGGTGTAAACATAGGTGTAAAAATACGGTGTAAGGGGAACGTGACTCTATATATATATATATATATATATATATATATATATATATATAAAATTTCCCGCTAGTTATTATGACCTTTTTAATATAAAAAAAATTGTGAAATCTTAGAACTACCATAATTAACCACCACTTTCCTTATTACACCATCTTAGATCACCATGGTTGCTAACTTAATTAATCAATTCTTTATTTCATTTCTATGTGTTGCCTTTTTAGTTTTTGGTAAATAAATACTTTGCTTGGTAATGTTAATAAATAGATATAGTATATTAGTATTTTTTTAGCAAATTAATTAGCTCAATTTATTTTAATTTATTACATTTTTAACACACGCATACGCATCCATTATTTAACAAGTTTTACCTAGAATTTAAACATTGAAATGGAGGATTTTACTAATGAATAGGAAAATCATTTGATTTATTTATTAAATAAGGATAGCATTTTAACATGGTGACAATTTGGGTAATTCACTTTATTTCATAACCTACTGTGGTAATTGATTGAATTTTTAGTGTGGAAAATATCAAAAGGGAGGATATATATATATATATATATATCTAAAATCGTTGTTTAAGAAACCCTAGGAGGAATATGCTTTTTTTTTTTTGCTAATAACATGTTAGTACATATACTGGCATGTATCATCACTTTTAGGAAAGAAATCCTTGATTGAAGTATATAAAAGTGTATCCATACCCAATTATTAAATATTAAGAGAACCTTGGCCGGGGTAGGTGTAAATTCCTATCTGATGTGTCATGCTTTGAGTGGTGAGTTTTCTCCTCTCAAACTGCTTTTCTTTTTTTCATACACCACTCAAACCATGACACGTTAGGATGATTTTTAATTTCGGGTTAAAGTGTCGGGTGATATAGAATTGTTGTTTTGGAATATATCTATAACACTAAAATTGGTATAATAGTAATTTTCCCAACATTTAATGCGCAAAAAATAATTTTATGAATGCATTAAAAGTGGATGCATTAAAATCTGATTCACAAAATCGATCATATCTGCACATTCATTATCATGATTCACAAAATCTGGCACATACATTACCAATTTAAGGAAGCAGTGACCAGCTGGTAGCAGCTAGATGTTAATTTTCAGCAAAAATCACAAAATCTGGCACATTCATTACCAATTTAAGGAAGCAGTGACCAGCTGGTAGCAGCTAGATGTTAATTTTCAGCAAAAATCCAATAAGCTTGTGAATGTGAGTTGTAACGGAAAGGCCCCAGAAACAACTAAAAAAGCTGGACAATTGTTATTGAGATTATTTCACCATGGAAGAGGGGAAGATGAAATCCTTTATCTCAGATGCAGTAGACTACAAAGGTGGTCTTGCAGATAAGACTATAACTGGTGGTTGGGTGTATGCAACTCTAATCCTTGGTAAATTCCTTCTTTTCTTTTTCTTCTGTTTGTTTTTTTGAAGAAAATACATCCATCTGTAAAACTGATTTGAGAGAAAGTAGCAATTGAGAAGAAGTGACTTTTCTTTTTTCTTTGGAAGTTTAAGCTTCTTGATAAGTGGGTACAAATTACATTTTCAATATTTTAATCATTTTAAGGTTTCATTAATGCATGACTTAAGTTGATTTCAAATGGGTTGTTTCAGATTCTTTCCCCTCTCCCGTTTTTTCCTTCGTTTTTTTTTTTTCATTCTTTTTAAGAGCCAAAAGGAGTGTAAAAGTTCAGAAGTTATTAGAATCAGAATGCATTCTTTTTGGGGAAAATAACCTGATTAAAAACTAAAGAAGTCTATCACTAGACGCAAAACTATTCATGAGAAGAAAACAGTGAAATTAATCGGTAATGCACATATAAATAGTAGCTACTTCTCTCCTTTTTGGTTACCAGAGCAATGGCACACAATACCACTAATAACCCCATAACTCCATAAGGATCAAAACCTAAGCCCAGGCAAACCAAGCCCAACCTCTCACATGCAAAAGTATTACAGGTTGTTGAATATTTACAAAATAAAGTAATTTAAAAATGGGTTTTATATTGGGGTTTTTGAAAATTTTCTTTGTTCTTTAGAAAGCTTGAAAGTGCATTTTTGCACTTATCCCACATTGGAAAAACATCATGAGGTTAAAGGCTTTATAAGTTCTTAGTTTGGACTTATGGGTTGGGCCCCAAGAGGTACCAAAGTTTTGTGAGGAGGGAGGAACTAAGCAAAATTGGGCTTAGACCCAAAACCACACGTGCACACGCCCGGGTTGGGTCATTTGATCCAATGGACCCTATTCTTTTTGGGTAAAATCAAATTGGGTTTCTAAATGGGCATGCACCAAACGAGTACCTTTTGGGACGAATTGGTGCAACCAAAGGGCCCGAATCCCTCTATAAATAGGGGTCCGTCCAGACCATTTGTGGATCCCATTCAGAATTGAAATTCTTCTGAATTCTCTCTCTCTCTCTCTCTAGTGTTTCTAGTTTTGGGTTCTGACTTTCATTCTGCGCAGTATATTGGTTTAATTAGATTATATCACAAGGGTATTCTGCTCTATTTTTATTGGTGCATACGCAAATAGAGGATCTATAGATCAGTCTCATTTTATCCTAAGGCGAATTTGCTATTAACCCGGTGCACACATTTGGTGGGGGCAAATATTGCCTTTAGAAAGCGACATAGTAACGTGACTTGAGACGTATGTTCTATTTTGGAGTTTGGCAGGCTACACCAGTTTCAACACAGGTTACAGGTTTCTGAGTCTTCAAATAATCAAATGTTGGGAAAGGGGAAATATTACCTCTAGTTGTCTTGTTAGGTAGCTTAAAAGTAGGTCTGGGCTCTCCTATGGAATGAAAACAAAAGAATAAGGCCATTGGAGAAATTTTGAACCCACCTGTTGCCATTTGCCACTACTAATGGTAAGTTGTGGAATGGGATCAGTTTCATGTCTTCTGAAATGAAACCACTTCAATTTTTTACTATTACATATGATGGGCTACCATTTCTTGTAATGATCACATTCAATACGTGGGATTTTTACCTTCCATTACTGTGTCAAACACAGCAAAGTCATTCAGTAATTCCCAGGATGTCTAAATTAAACACGCCATCACTAAATTTAACTAGAGACCTTTCATCAATCATGACCTCAAATGCAAGCTTAATAGTACTTGATCAGTTTTGTGCACATGCAATATGTATTAATTTGGTCTTTTTTTTTTCTCAAGGTATTGAAGCTTGCGAGAGACTCGCGACCATGGGAATTGGAGTGAATCTTGTGACGTATTTAGTTGGTACAATGCATATTTCTAGTGCAACTTCTGCAAATATAGTTACGAATATGGCGGGTGCATCATTTCTTCTAAGTTTGCTTGGAGGCATTCTTGCTGATTCCTTCTTAGGCCGATATTGGACGGTAACCATTTTTGCTGTAATTCATGCAGTGGTAAGTATACTTAATATATTGGTTTAAATAAAGACGACGATATAGGGTGATGGCAAAACTATAAGGCTAAATTGTGTGATTTCCATTTTCATATGGACTCTGTTTTTATTTGGGTGGTTATCATTTATTCCATGTCCTCTGCCAATCTTTGAGAAAACTTATCCTTAAAAATCAGATGGAAGTTCCATCAGTCTGGACTGCTGCTTTAAGCTTCTGGTATGCTGTCATTTTCCCAGTAAATAATTTTCACTGCAACAAAGAAAGTCTTAGAAAAATAACTCCTGCTGGTGTTTGATGGAAGTGCTTTAATATCCCAATGGGATAATGTGTTTTGGCACCAATTGATCCAATCTTGATGCTGTTCCCTATAATTGGACCATTTTGACTGTATAGTACAAACTCTTGAAGCTTTCGACCAGCACAGAAAGCTTGCGATGCCAGCCTCTATTAGGAATATCACAGTAGAATTGCTTCTAGTAATTCCACTGTCCAGAAGAATATCAAGAAACTCATATATATTTATGAATTATGTGAATTATTATTGTATTGTTGAAGTTTATTGGGAAATCGATCATTCTTTCATTTACTGCTTCCAAACATGCTCTAGCTAGAATTTTATTCGATCATTAAACGGATGATTTGGTGATGGATGTGATGAATCAGGGCACATGCATATTGGCCATCTCCACAGCGCTGCCACAACTTCGCCCGCCCCCTTGCAACCCTGCTTTATCTAACAAATGTGAAGAAGCCAACAGTCTGCAAATGGGTGTTCTCTTCTTAGCTCTATATCTGGTTGCATTAGGTATGGGTGGGATTAAGTCCAGTGTTTCAGGGTTCGGAACAGATCAGTTTGATCAAAACGACGAGAAGGAAAAGTCTCAAATGGCATATTTTTTCAATAGGTTTTACTTTGTTATCAGTCTTGGGAGCCTACTGGCTGTTACAGTTCTTGTTTACATCCAAGATGACGTTAGTCGAAGTTGGGGATATGGAATTTGCTCTGCTGCACTGTTTGTTGCTGTCATTGCATTTTTATTGGGGACTAAAAGATATAGGTACAAGAAATGTGTGGGAAGCCCTGTGGTTCATGTCCTAAAAGTAATAGTGGCTGCTATAAGAAAAAGGAAGCTAAATTTTCCATCAAGTGTTATCTTCTTATATGAGGATTCTTCTCAGGAATCAAGAGTTCATCATACAGATCGATTTCGGTATGTACTTCAACTTCAATATGGAGATTGTCTTATTGCTTTCTTCCTTTTCTGCCTCGAATTTGTAATAAATAAAAAAAAGTATAATGGGTTCTTGGTTTGAAAATTTACTGATCGTTAAGGCTAGGGATCAATGTCGAGGGTGTTTTAACAGAAACTTCAAGGAAGAATGACTTCTAGATTGATTTCTATTTCCTATTTGAGAATTTGTACGGAAAAACCTAAAAGATGAAAAAAAAATTATGATTGAGATTGCAACTTCAACAGAGTA
This sequence comes from Hamamelis virginiana, assembly GCA_017140935.1. NCBI lineage: Eukaryota > Viridiplantae > Streptophyta > Magnoliopsida > Saxifragales > Hamamelidaceae > Hamamelis > Hamamelis virginiana. The sequence goes on along the minus strand of JAESVK010000807.1, from coordinate 2,636,749 downwards.
CTTTTCTTTAGACCTTCAATTTTTTCCCTATTAACTTCTTCCATAAAGCAGATAGTACCTGCTTCTTTTGCAAATGCATCTTCTCTAGAAACTATCAAAGAAAATTTTGATTGAAAAAAAAGGGGGGGGGTTTCTTCCTTGAAGTTCCCTCCAAATACACGCTTATCATGGGTAGAAGCTTCTGTAGTGACTATGATTCAAATAATGTTTTCCAAGTAAACTGCAGAGCTGTAGCAAGCTAATGTGCAATTTTGACAGTTGCTTGGACAAAGCAGCAATCATGGTGAGTGAGGACTATGGAACAGATAAATCAGCAACTCCAAATCAATGGAGGTTATGTACTGTGACAAGGGTTGAGGAAGTAAAGATGATGATTAAACTATTACCAATTTGGGCGACAACAATCATGTTTTGGACAATACATGCACAGATGATCACCTTTTCAGTGCAGCAAGCTTCTACCATGGGGAGATCAATTGGGAAATTTCAAATCCCACCAGCCTCATTCAACGTCTTCCTTATAGGGTCCATAATGATAACTCTCATGATTTATGAGCGATCCATCATGCCTCTATGGAAGAAAACTAATGGGACTCAAGGTACACGAGACAATCATCAATTATCAAAGTGCTAGCTTGTGTCAATCCAATATTCTACAAGTAAAATTAGGTAAACTTTGCTTACAAGTTGTTCAAAATTTAACCCAAAACTGGATTAAAATCTTTCTGTCAGGTTTCACAAGTTTGCAAAAAATAGGGATAGGTCTCTTCTTGTCCATAGTAGGAATGGCAACTGCAGCACTTGTGGAGGTGAGACGTTTATCAGTCGCTAGAGCCAGTAGCCATACCACCTCGACTCTACCATTAAGCGCCTTCCTGCTGATTCCACAATTCGTAATAGTTGGTGCTGGAGAGGCCTTTGTATATTCTGGGCAGCTTGATTTTTTCATAACCCAGTCGCCAAAAGGAATGAAAGCGATTAGCACCAGCCTCTTTCTCACAACTATCTCACTTGGTTATTTTGTAAGTAGTGTTCTGGTCATGATCGTAAAAAAAGTTACTGGAGGAAAGGATGGCGGCCACCACATCTGGCTAGCTCCTAAGATTAATGACAGCAGATTGGATTGTTTCTATGGCCTTTTAGCTGTGTTAAGCTTCATCAACTTGGGATTTTATCTTGTTTGTGCTACATGGTATAAACCAAACCTTGGTGAAAATGAACAGCAGATAGATAGTAATGTTAATGCTTCTGGATAAAGGTGTAATGCTAGAATATTATAGAACAGGTTTGGTTAATTCATCGTCTTTTGAATGTTAATGCTTCTGGATAGTAATGTTAATGACTGAAAATTATCTTGTTTCTGCCAGAATATTTTCACTGCACAGGTTTCTCATTTGAGAAAAGTGGTACGAATTTGGCTTTGTAAATGATCTTCTAACAATATTATCGAACACATGTTAATTCATCGTCTTTTGAAGTGAGTTTGATTTTCATGAACATTTTTTTCAGTAGAATTTTTTTGGTTTGGTGGTAATTAAATACGTACCATGATTTATTGCTGCCTGGCAATTCGGACTCTAGTGGCACAGAAATAAAATAAGGATCCCCAGTTGACATCTATTTGTTATTTTTAGGGTGTTCTGCCTCGATCTATGGCCATTTTGTGGCTACACGGGGAGCTGGTGTTTTGTAATTAGAGGCCATAGAAAAAACAAAAAACAGCTCGAGACAATAGTTACTGAGATTTTTTTAATTTATTTTTTTGAAATATATATTTCTGTAATCATGGAAGAGGGGGAGATGGAATCCTTCATCTCAGATGCAGTAGACTACAAAGGTGGTCCTGCTGATATGGTGGTTGGGTGTATGCAACTCTAATCCTTGGTGAATTCCCTCTATTCTTTTTCTTTTGTTTTTTTTTTTTTTTTTTTTTTGTTTTTTTTTCAAAGAAAGAGGAAGATAGGATTCCAACTAGGTTGGCACCCTATGACCTCACAATCATGGGCGACCTCATAATATTATTAAGAGAGAGAGAAAAATAGTACAATTATGGTTCAAATAAAACCATCACATATTTCTCTCTCAAGATAGGACAAAAGTAGTACCATCACATATTTCTCTCTCAAGATAGGACAAAAGTAGTACGATTTTGTTTGTTTGTTTATTTTTTGAAGAAAAAGCATCCATCTGTAAGGCTGATTGAAGAGAGAGAAAGTAGCAATTAAGAAGTGAATTTTCTTTTTCTTTTGTTTGTTTACCATTTCTTGTAATGACCTCATTCAGTATGATGGGAATTTTTTTCACCTTCAATTACTGTGTTAAACACAGGAAAGCCTTGCATTCAGTTTCCCAGAATGTCCAAAATAACCTATCACTATGTGTTAACTAGAGATCTAAAGTTTCATCAATTATGACCTCAAATGCAAGTTGTGCACAATCCGCTATGTATTAATTTCGTCATTTGTTTTCTCAAGGTATTGAAGTATGCAAGAGACTCGCAACCATGGGAATTGGAGTGAATCTTGTGACGTATTTAGTTGGCACAATGCATCTGTCTAGTGCACAACTTCTGCAAATATTGTTACGAATATGGGGGGTGCATCATTTCTTCTAAGTTTGATTGGAGGCATTCTTGCTGATTCCTTCTTGGGCAGATATTGGACAATAACCATTTTTGCTGTAATTCATGCAGTGGTAAGTATAATTGTTATATTAGTTTAAATAAAGAAGATGATCCCCCATGCCAGTAGTTACTTCTAGGGTGATGGCAAAACTGTTAAGGCTAAAGTGACTTGCGATTTCCATTTTCATATGGACTCTGTTTATTTGGGTGGATCTCATTTATACCATGTCCTTTTTCAATCTATGAGGAAATTTATTTCTTAAAAATCAGGTGGAACTTGGTTCCATCAGTCCGGGTTGCTGCTTTAAGCTTCTGGTATACTGTCATTTTCCCAGGAAATAATTCTCACTGCAGCAAAGAAAGTCTTAGAAAAATAACCTCTGCTGGTGTTTGATGGAACTGCTCGAATATCAAAATGGGCTTATGTGTTATTGGGTAGCAACTGGTCCATTGATGCTGTTCTCTACAACTGAACCAGTTCTTTCAACCAGCACAGAGAGCTTGTGATGTCTGCCTCTATAAGGAATATCACAGTAGAATTGGTTATTGTAATAACCCACTGGCCAGAAGAATATCAAACATCTCATATATATTTATGAGTTATTTGAATTATTGTATTGTTGAAGTTTATTGGGAAATCATTCTTTCATTTACTGCTTTCAAACAGATGCTCTAGAATTTTAATTCGATCATTACGCTACGAATGATTTGGTGATGGATGTGATGACTCAGGAATGCATTTAAAATTATATTTATATGATACTAGATATATAATACTGTATAGAAGTATGATGATCGAGGGCTTCCTTTGTTGAGACAGTTTTATCGGAGTGCATAATCTTTTCTAATGAGAGGCTGTGCGTGTTCAGTCTTGAAAAGTTTCTTCAGCTCTTCAAACAGAGGCGCGGTACTCTATGTTCAAAATATCTTCGTCTTCCATTCGCTCACAGCTCCTGATCCCTTCTCTCCTTGGGCTGTGAATGTTTTAGTGACTTCCCTTTGTTTTTTCACTTTTTTGCATTGTAAAGTTCACCGTGATAGTGTGCAGGTAGCTCATGATCTAGCTAGGCTTGGGCGAGAGTTAAGAGTGTTGTAATCTGTTTTGGTCAGTTCAAGACCCTATTATTGAAGTTCTCATCTCTTCCCAAAAATAAATAAATAAAGTAGAATAAAGAGGAGGGTATTAAATTTGACCTGAGTATTCTTTTGAATAAAGAGATTAAAATTTTTAAATATTTAGTTTGACTGTGCCACCATTAGCTTAATACCAGCAAAAAATTCTTGAGAGAATCACATTGCTAAGTCTGAAAGGTAAGGAAGCAAACCTCTCAGACATTGGCAACAACAGAAAGATGCAGGATGGCTCATTTTTTCATCAACCCCAACACTCTTTCAAGAAGCAACTACACTCAGCATGCACAAATAAGCATAGGACTCACTTCCCTAATCTTGCTAAAATGCATTGGTAAGATTACAGCATCAAAGAAGGGAGAAACAATTGGAAATACAGATGAAAGGTGATGTCCAAAAACCCAACTACAGAAATTCTGAACTCGGGACATGAACTGTTGTGAGCAAGCTGAACCCTTTTATCTAGCCATCCTACCAGTCGTAATGTCCATTCATTAATATACCAGCATATTCTCAATCCATATATCATTAAATCTAATAAGATTATAGCCTTGCACAAACACTCTTCTTATTGAACTCCATATCACACATTTGTATCGAAATATCTAGTAACAAAATTAAACCATCTCTCGGTGTAAAAATAATAAAAAGAAGATCAACAACATCACTAGAGGTGCAGAAATATTAGAAAGGAAAAAACTATATCATGAGATGCATAAAATTCAACACAAGTGGATAAAGAAACTCATATAATTGGTGCTCAATTCAACCATAAATAGATAAGCATTTAAACAATTCTCCAAGTGGAGGAGTACCAAAACATGCATAATATATCAAAAATAAAAGTCAAAGGTCTCTCAAGATCCTTTCTCCAGTCATAAACATGTATTGGCACTAAACAGACATCTACCTAGAACCCCAATACCGTGAAGTGAGGACGACCAAGATGAACAATAATTATGAAAAGAAAAAAAAAAAAAATAAGGGCAGAAAGAAGAACTCTAAGATCACATGCCCAAAACAGAATCTGCCAAATTTGGATAAGCAACACCGTATTTTCATCACCCATTGTCAAACCCCTTATTTTCCTAATCTTCTTCTTCCTCTTTCTTTTCCACCCTTCTGTGCTTAAATACTCTAAATTAACCACTAAATTACGCCTGCGAATCGGTTTTCCTCGCCGTTCCTTCCCCTTCCCTCTCCTCCAACAATCTCCCAGCCTCCTCATCAGCCTGTGCAGCCTTCTTCTGTGCCTCTTTCGCCTTAAGCGCCTGCAACTTCGAATGATTATAATAAGCAACCCCTAAGAACGCAAGCCCGTACCCGAACAAATTTATCGGCGTCACCGTATCCTTAATCACCGACCACGAAAACGCAATCAACAACCAGTCCTTCACCACGCCGGCGACATTCATAGTCAGTGCCGACGTCTTTCCGACAAGCAAAAACACCGCGAGATTCAAAGCGAACGCGCAAAACGAATTTGTCCCGAAAATAACGAAATCGAAATGGAAACTCGAAGTCTGCCTCAACACAGGGAACTCCACCAAAATCCAGGGCACGAACAAGAAACCCAAACAGCAAGGCGCAACGTAATAAAGCGAAGTAATTGGATTCAGCGTGATACCTTTCGATGTAAGCAAGATCTGGATCATAACCAACCTCGTCGCCTCGAAAGCGACGGCACCTAGCTGAAGAATCACCCCCCACGAATCGAACCGGGCCTCGCCGTACGCGGCGATCGCGACGCCGAGCGAGATCGAGAGCATGTTCGCCATGGTATCACTCTTGAAAGCATCCTTCTTGAACAGAACACCAATGGAGTAAACGGCCACGGGCATTAAGGCTTTGAGCATCTGAATAAACGACACAGACAAATAAATATAAGCGGAATTTGAGAGCCAGAGACTCAACGAATACAAGGCACCTATCGGAACAACAGAGGAGAAATATAGATCACGAGACATCGAAACAGGCTCGACGAGCTTGAGAACTCGAACGAGGATGTAAGCGAGAGAAGAGCAGAAGGCCATGTGGATCATGGTGAGTGAGATCGGGTACGGCCAGTTGTACATCTTGCGATCGAGGATGTACTTGTTGTAGACGATGACGGTGAAGCTGAGGAAGATCCAAACCCCAACATAGCAATACGAGAGGAGGATCTTCTTGAGGACGCTGTCGTTGACAGACGCCGACGAGGACGATGCTCCTTTGCCCATGGTGGCCGCACAGAGCTGTGAGAAACCCTAACCCTAACCCTAACCGTAACCGTAGTAGGCAATTGAAGTGAGAGGAAGAGATATAGAGAGAGTAGGTTAAGGTGGGGTGCGTGAAGGATTAGATGAGTTTGAGGCTTTGAGTCTTTATCTGAGACGGAGGGTGAGATCTGAAGGAGAAGGGGTTATCAAGAATGGGGAGGCGTTACAGTGAAGATGGGCTTTTAATGGGCTTTTTTATTTTTGGGCATAGGGCTTGTTGATTTGAATAGTGAGAGGTCACATGGGAACGCAATAAGTCAATAACTTTAGATCTGGGTTGAGTGTTACTGATCATTTCTTGGGGTTTGGAGTGAGCCCATGATTCAAGACTTTGGTTTGGCTGTGGCTCATGTATGGTGCGGATTTTTTTTTATTAGGCCTTTTGGCTAATGTAAATCAGGTGTAATGAAAAACTGACCGTTGGATTGATTATTATTCCTATAGTACTACAGGCATGCCAAAAATAACAGTGATCTAAGGGTCGATTTATGAGACATAGACTGTGAAAAATTTTAACAGTTTTTATACAATACAAAAACTGTTAAAATTTTTCACAGTCTGTTTCTCATAAATCGACCGTCAGATCACTGTGATTTTTGGCATGCATGTAGTACATAGGAATAATATTCAATCCAACGGTCGATTTTTCAAAACACCTGATTTACATTGGCCAAAAGGCCAAATAAAAAAAAATCTACACCATACATGAGCCGCAGCCAAACCAAGCCATTCAAGGTGCATTTGATTGAGTGGGGCGATTTGGTCAACTTAGTAATGACAACTATCAAAGCTAGTGGTGGGGCAAGTGCTCTGTATGTGGAATTTTTAAAATAAAAAAATAGTTTGTGCACAAAAATTATTGTTTTGTTTTTTCTTAGGCAAATAAAAAGAACAAGCACAAAGTTATTGTTGAGCAAAGGGTACAAGAAGAGAAAAGTTAGCCATTTTATTGTGTGCATCGCATTTTTTAATAAATGAGAGTGAGAATTAAATATAAATAGAGGTTATGAAAGAATTAAAAAGAATGATTGGATGATGAAGGAATTAAATGGCTTGAAGTGGGGGTAAAGGTGAGGAAATCAAATCTAAAAAGGCATATTTAATATAAATACAAATGTGTGATATTCTTATTAAAAAATTTATGCAAGGATATATTTGGATTAGGGGAATATAGAAAGTGAGAATAACTTGAGGGGGTGGCAATATGCACCCCCAATTGTGTATTGGATATCCAAAAAAAAAAAATATAATGCGAGAAACTGCAAGCTCATTACGGTATTCAACCATCATGCCATTAAGATTCAAGACCTCTAATATTGATAAGCTATAATAATCTAGTCAGCTTTGGCTTAGATCTAAGTTAGTTAAGACCTATGGCCGTTGGATCATCTTATTTGACTTAGATCCAAGTCAGCTAAATATTTATGAGCATTGGATCATCTCATCAATAGAGGTTTTTTTAAGTGGTGAGATGATCCAACGGCCATAAATTTTAGCTGACTTAAACTAGGTCAGCATTAGCTTTCTAGATCATTTCAGGTAAGACGAGTAAAGTTATTTGAACTTGTCTAAATATTAACTTAAGCATAAGCCAACCCTAAAAAGGACAAATGAGTGCTCCTCTCATATTTGGCATTATTATTCTTTAATGAGAAGTTTCCGTATTTAACACCATTGTGTTTCAATATGTTTTAAATTAGAAGAAAATCTAATATAGATTATTTGAAAGGAAATAATCATTAAAAAAAATTAAACATGAGGAAGCATTGATAATTTGATATCATTGCCAAATTGAGATAAATGAATATCAGCCCATTAAAATATTATTTCTTACATAACTTACAAAAATAGCAATTACTATCTTAAATGAGCTGCTGCTCAGTATAACTCATTCTTTTCTTTTCTTTTTTTATGCCAAATTATATACATATGTAGGATGCATCCGGATCTTCTACTTGGGCTTGAATATGCTTGGGTGATGTGGCGTGATTTGGATGGTCTGCTTTTCACTTGGATGATGTGCAGATGATGACACATCACCCAAGCACCAAGTAAACCCAAGCAAAGAATCTTCATTAATGTAGAATTAGTGGTTCGTTGCTATTAAAAAAGAAGAATAATGAATACACCATTTTTCATCCATGACGAATAAAATCTAAAATCTCATCCTATGAGAAAATAGACATAAGACTGCGGAGTCAAAGTTATGTTGATATTTCGTTTGCAATTTTAATCTACTGACATGTTGGGCGATGAGGTGTTGCCTCGAAAGTAAAGACGGTCGTCCGCGTGCTTGAAGGTTTTTTCCCACATCGGGATCTTATGACTTTGGTGCATTGGCCTTCAATGAAACGCTCACACTTGTTGGTCCCTTGGTTTGCTTTATACTCTCCAAACTTGAGTCGCTTGACTACATCAGTCTACGAAGCAAATCCTTTGAACTTGAAAAGGGGTTGCTTTATATTTTACAGACCTGCGTTGCTCAAGTTCAGTTCAGCAATTTTTTCTCCATCGACACTGCTAATCGCTCACTATTTTACTACATTAATGTCAAAACATGACAAAAAGCTCATGGATTGGGACATGAAAAAATGGCCGAAGATGTAGCAGTTGCTTGGGTTTTGCCGCAAGAAGCGCATGGATTGGGACACCCGATACGGGGGCTTAATGGGACTATGCAAGTGGTTAGGGCCAGTCCCAAGATTTGGGAGGTCCAAAGCGAACTCCTAAATTGGGCCCTACTAAGTATTAACAAATATATTTTTTTTTCTCACATTTTTTTAGTGAGAAAGAAGACAGAAGCCCACAAATTATTTTTTCTAATTCAAAAGAGGCCCAATCACAATTTGCATGGAAAACAATTGGCTTTTTTTGTTACTACTCTCACCTATAGGCAACCAACTTGGGGGGCCTTAATTTTTTTTATAGAAAATAGGGGCTCTAAACGGATGTTTCCCTGGCTTATAGTCAGGGTCGGCCCAGCAAATGGCTAGTGGTTGAGGAGCTCGCCGGAAGCTTGCCAACAGTAAGTGAAGGCTGTTGATCAACATCAGAGCACTGAGTGATTGGTCTGATAGTGGGCTTTGCCTGCACATAATAGGTGCCGAGAATAAGAGACCTTATGGAATTCTTTGTTGCTGGGTAGGATTGTTGCATGAGAGGAGAGAGCTTTTCCGACAACGGCGAAAGTGGGACAATCAAGAGGGTTGAAACTTCTACAGCAGGATAGTGTTTTTTTTTCTTTTATTTCTTTATTGATTGTTTTTTTTTTTCCTTTACTTTTTGGTCGTATAGTGAAATTCGAAGTTAATGCAGTAAAAATCAACAACAATGTAATGAAATTCATAAATAAAAAAATACAATGAAATTTAATACTAGTGCACTGAAATCATAAAAGATGTAGTGATACTCATAAAAAATGATGTAAAAAGAGTATATCTACCACTACAAAAATTAAATTTAAATTTGTTAGATTATACACATTAAAAAAAATGCCTAAACAGGACTCATTACGTTAAGAAACCCAACCAAGGACTTTAAGCAACAAACCGGTGTAAAATAGGATTTTTTGCCAAAAGACCATTAATTTATTTTTTAAAAAAAGAGCGACTATTCAACATTGAATTTGTTTCATACTAATAAATTGACTATGACCTACTACTATTAATTAAACCGAGGTCATGATAAAAGTGAATTTCGTATGGTCATAATTTTTCAAATTACATGAAATGATCGATCACTCTATAGACATAGACAGCTAGATATATATCAAGCTTTCATCAATTTACATTTTTGTTATGTACTAATTAATGAGTTTATATGATAGTAGGTCCAAATCCATACTTGGATTCCTTCAATTTATAACAAAAAGTATTAAGAAATTGAATAACAAAATTCTTGCTCTGTCAATACATTTCCCTCAATTTTATGGCTTTATTTTTATACAATTTCATTTTCAAATTGAATCCCTCAAAGTAACTGGCAAAAACAAAAATGAAAAATAAAAGAGAGTGAAGATTTGAACTCTTCAATTATTAGAGCATCACTTTCCATGAGCTTTGGAAAAAGAAAAGAGTAGAAAAAAGGCCATATCACTTTGCCATGCATTAAAGTTTTTGCCAGGGTAAGTATATTAATATTTAGACTTTATTATTGTGGTAATAATAATTAATAACGTGATTCTGAAAGTGAGCAAAGAAAAGCGATGGTGCCCCTAAAATTCTTAATCTGCGCACCCTTCTGATCACGCCATCACACTTACAAAACGCACCGCCACCCAACTAAAGTAATTATAAAGCTGACGTCACATCAAATCACATCGGTGCGCTCTCTTTTCTATTCCTCCGTACACATATGCTGCTGCCTTCACTTCTCTCGCCCTTCCAACCACACACCGCCACCGCATATTCCTCATTCCTCTTATTCCCACTCGCATTTTCTTACCCGCACCCTCAACTTTCTCTTAAGACTTTTTTAAGACTTTTTTTTTTTAAATCTTTTTTATTTTTATTTGCATAAGATTACAAGTATCAAGGAGATTTAGGTTGGGTAAATTCTCTAAAGTTTCGCACAAAATGGTTACCAAAGACAAGCTATTGTAACTTTGCTTGTTTGAGACTGTTAGTTAGGTTAACAAGCAAAGTTTGATGCTATCTTGAGATTGTTAAAAGTTTTAAGTGAGGTTTAGGTGCAATACAATTCTCATGTGCAAGTTATAACTTATAACACAAATTAAACTAAAACTATAGACTTTGTTAAACAAAATGTCACTTTTAACTCAAATGACCTCTTTTCTGATAAGGAGGTGAGATCCACATAAGTTATTATCTGGGTAGTCTAATTGGTAATTTGTATAAGATTTTTTAAAATTATTCTCGAAGATGAGTCCATGCTTTACGTTTGATATATATATATACACACTCAAACATGAATGATCTAGTCTGTATATGTTTATATAACCTTATGTCAGCATGAAGGCTGTAGATAATTGTGTGATGTATATTTTGAAAAATCGACGGTTTGATTAAATATTATACTTATAGATGTTATGTATGCAAAAAATCATAGTGACCCAATAGACGGTTTCTTAGAAATGTCACTGAGAAAAATTATGACAGTTTTTAGCGGTCATAGTCTTTTATAGCTATATTTTGAAATTCTGATAGATAATCGTGATTTTTGGGATTCATGACATCCATAATTACAGTACATAATCAAACGGTCAGTTTTTCAAAATATGTATCTCATAATTATCTTTAAGCCCCATGCTTACATAACTTATGTAAGCATATGTTGACCAAATTCGAACTGTATATATATATTTAGTTAATGATGCTGAAAATTTCATATGGTTTACAATTGATAGTCCGAAAGGACACATGAATCTCAGGAAAAAAAATAAAAGAAAAAATAACAGGACTTTATTGATATCAAATTCGTACGTGTGTGAATATGTTTAATTGAGCAAAAGATGTATTAAAATACAAAATTTAGTATAATATCTTTTTCTTTTTTTTTAATTTTTGGTAAAAAAGGAGTGAAATTAGGAGATGGAGGTGGCAACCCCTAACCCGCCAGGAAGCATTGCGCCTTAGTATCTCCCAACAATCTGTAATGGATTCCACCAATGCACCTATGTGTGAGCCAAAGTTAAGGTCCACCATTCACTGAGGGCACCAAAATGTAGGTTTACCACCACCGAATTCGTTAGTAGTTACCAGGACTCAAATATGGTTATCAGGACTTGAACCCAGAAAACCTATTAGCCCAAAGGATCTTGGATCACTAATTCACTCGATATGTGGTAATATCTTTTTAAATTATGCATGAGTTTTATATTTTATTTAGTGGAAAAAACAAAGACTCACCTTCAGAAAACCAAAGTGAAGTTCAAAATTAGAAGGTAGCAATTTTTTTTTAGAAAATTTAAAAATTATTATTTAACAAAATAATAAACTATGTGAATAAGAATAAGCAAACATGCATTTCAGGTGCAGGGCTAAAAATATATATTTTTTTTGGTGGGGAGAATAAGGTGCAGAAAATTCGACCTAAAAAGAGACATGCATCCCACCACCCTAAGAAGACATTTATCTTTAATTAATAATTAGATCCCTCTGATTAGTAATTAGTGAGGAGCGCGTGAAAAAAGTGGAAATACCACCTCACAGCTGTCGTTTCTCACTGCTCTTCATTCGTTCACTTAGGACTGCAAGATTATTCATTAATTCCGTGACCTTCGGTGCGTGATCAACACCACACAGATCACCATTCGCAGTGGCGCATATTTCCTTATCCTGCGCTGCCTTCCTCTTCGCCACCCCTCTCCATGCTCTGCTCGCTCGCTCGCTCTCTCTCTCTCTCTCTCTCTCTGCTCACTCTCCAAAAAGCTACCGCACTCAACCTCGCCCAAAAAATCCTCTGTCGGTATATGCGTATATATAGAATCTCTCTCTAGAGCCACTGCTTTTTCTCCTCAACAACACTCTCAGAGCTTTACCAAAACGAAAAAAACTCAAAGCCCACATCCCTCTCTCTGGCTCTCTCTTTCTCTATGCATACATACGTATATACATATATGTAAATTCTGTCTGTAGAACCTGTAAGTGCTTCTTGTCATGGAGACTAAGCCTGCACAGAAGAAGAAGAAATGGTTCCTTCCATTAGTTTCCTCTCTCCTCCTATCTTCTCTTCTCATCCTCATCTCTCTCTTCACCTCCTACGGCCCTTCCAGATTTTACCCAGCTCCCATTAAGACCCAAACACCTGTGTTTGTTGAGTCTAAATTAAGCATATCTCCAACATCAACTGACCCTGTTCCACGAATCGCTTACTTGATTTCGGGTTCCAGGGGTGATGGTGAGAGTTTGAAGCGGACTTTAAAGGCTCTGTACCATCCTCGGAATCAATATGCTGTGCATTTGGACCTCGAAGCATCGGCTGAGGAGCGATTGGATTTGTTGAATTATGTTAGAAACGAGCCCCTTTTTGCCAAATTGGGTAATGTGAAGGTGGTTGTTAGAGCTAATTTGGTTACGTATAGGGGACCCACGATGGTTTGCAATACGCTTCACGCTGCGGCGATTTTGTTGAAGGATGGTGGAGAGTGGGATTGGTTTATTAACTTGAGTGCTTCGGATTATCCTTTGGTCACCCAAGATGGTATGGAGCTGTGTGTTAAAAAATTTCGATTATTTTGGGCTTTAGTCTTTTGTTAATTTAAATAATTTATTATGCACTTAAATTTATATGCTTTTATGTTTTTCTGGATATGCTTTCTATTTGCGAAATTGGTATTGAATTGCTCAATCTGTTTATAAGGTTCTTGTTTGATTTCTCTTTGGTGGGTTATGCTTTATTGATGAGAATGGTTAATGGGTTTTGAAGGGTTACTGATTTTGCTTGGTACTAAATTCGTTGGTGCATTGAATGTGTTTGATTTTTTCCTATTATGAACTCGGTTATGCATTCATTTTGCTGGTTTTTGGGGACTTTGATTGTTGAATTGGAAAGGTGATTTGATGTTGTCTCATTAACATTGTAATAATGCATTGTTACCTATTTTATTCATTATCAACTACATTGATGCAATTGATTACTTGGTTTTGGGGGCTTCTATTGACGAGTCTATAACCTGAGTTGATTCCATCTCACTAACCTGAGTTGGTCATTATCAACTGGATTGTTACTAATTTTGGGTATTACCAATTTCATTAATGCACAGGTTTGTTGTTCTGGGGGCTTTAATTGATGAATCTAAAACCTGAGCTGATTCTATTAACCAGCCCTTCTCTTTTCTTTTCTTTTCTTCTAGTAAATTGTAAAAAAGTGGTGTACTGTTTATGCGTTATGGTTACTTCCTGATGCCTTAGGTTCTGTTCTCTTTTTTGTGCAACAGATTTGCTTCATACTCTGTCAACTATTCCGAGAGAGCTTAATTTCATCGAACATACGAGTGATATTGGATGGAAGGAGTATGTAGCACATCCTCTCTCTCTCTCTCTCTCTCTTGCTTTTGTGTTTCATTTTTTTGTTTTTGTGTTTATGGATATTAGTTCAAAAGAAGCATGCATTTTTTCAGTTTAACTACAGCTCTGATGAGAAAATACTTTTTATCGATCTCCACAGGTATCAGAGAGCCAAGCCTGTTATAATAGATCCAGGGCTATATAGCTTGCAAAAGTCAGATGTGTTTTGGGTCTCGCAGAAAAGAAGTGTTCCAACAGCATTTAGGCTGTTTACAGGTGAGCATTTTTGTTTCTCATGCTTCTTATATCGGTTATATCTCTCTGCTTTTTCCTTTTCTGAACCTGCATAAAAGTTTTGGGTCTTCCTCCAGCTAGAATGTGGAAGAAGTCTTTTGGAAATCCAACCTCTGCAGTAATTAGATAACAAAAACAAAATAAAGGGAAAAAAAAAAAAACAGAAACTGAAACTGTGATGCTAAAACTAGTATAATCTGATTGCAGCTTGATACTATACTGTTATTAGTTAAAATGGTTTGACGTTATATGGAAATGATTTCATAATATAATGTTATCTGTTAAATAATCATTTGCATTCCAGAGAAGTATTTTTTGGGTTTAAGTACCTATCTGCTTGACAGTTCAGAGCTTGGGATCTTTATTCATATTCACTTGTTCTTGAATATTGATAGTTCGGGATGAAGACAACTTTATATGTACCACAAAACACTGATCATTTATCCCATTTTTAAAATGGAAATGACTGTCTTCCACAAGTTATGAATAAAAAATGGGCGTACTCCTAAGTAGCTTTGGCCACATGAATCATCTGCATGTATCTAAATATACTCTGCTTCACTTGAGTAATATCTTCATCATTAATAGCCTCTTGCTGATAAAGGCTACTTGCATGGGACAGCTTTTAATAAAATTCTCATTTTAACTACAATCAGAAAGCTACATCTCCTTGTACCTAGTTGGTTTTGAATATGAATGACAAAGCATAACGCATGAGGTTTAAGGGTTGGTGGAGTTAAGCTACATTGGCTTTTTCTGAAAAAGATGAGAAAGAGAGTTAAAAGCCTCATTTGCAATTACTAAAAAAATGATCTGTTGGGGCTCTGCTAATCTTTCTTTTTGGTTATAATAGAGGGGATTCGACCCCTAGACCTATCCTACTTCTAACCCCTTCCCCCACCCTCCCTCATCATCTGGGCTAACCCCAGGGGGTTTTTACAGTGGCATTTTCATCAATAGACATTTGGCAGATTTCACAACGGACGTTCTTTTGGCGCGAAACATTGATGTGATGATTGTGCTTAAGCTACTCATACAATTTCTCAGATTGTTGGGGCAAAGCACCACGTAATAGCACCAATTTAATGGAAGAAAAACAGCTGGATTCATGAATGTTAGAGATTGGCATGCTTTTGTGTTTCTTAGCTGAGGTTTTTTAGTGGCTTTGGGACAAATCTGATTGTCATTTTCATAGAATTGTGGTAAATTGTGCATAGCATTATATTATCCTTTCCTTTCTAATTGTCATTTTCATTGAAAGGATTTGAATAGTGGTTTTTGAACTTTGAATCACAAAACGCTTTCAGACTTTTACATTATATCTAACCATGGACTGTGCTCATGAATTTTCTCAGGTTCTGCTTGGATGATGCTCTCTCGCCCTTTCATGGAGTTCTGCTTATGGGGATGGGACAATCTCCCGAGGACAGTCCTTATGTATTATGCCAACTTTCTTTCTTCACCTGAGGGGTATTTCCACACAGTCATCTGCAATGTTGATGATTTCCGAAACACTACAGTAAACCATGACCTTCACTTCATATCTTGGGACAACCCTCCGAAACAGCACCCACATTTTCTAACTGCTGATGACTACCAGAGAATGGTAGACAGCAATGCTCCCTTTGCGAGGAAATTTGGCAAGAATGAGCCAGTTCTTGACAAGATTGATTCCGAGCTTTTGGGTCGCAGTGCCAATGGGTTTGTGCCAGGAGGATGGTTTAACAATGAAGGAAACACGAGCATGACTGTACCACATCATGCTATAGGAAATACCACTATACTTAAGCCTGGTGCTGGTGCTGAAAGGCTCAAACACCTAATCGCTGGTTTGTTGTCAGACAAAGATTTCCATGCGAAGCACTGCATCTGATGCTTGAGATCCAGCAAAATGAGTGCTCTGAAAGCTCCCATCTTTGACCTAATAACTTATGGGCTGATGAATGCTCCTCTGTTCAAGTATTAATGGAGGACTGCTGATTGGACTGATGACAAGACTATAGGAACTATGGGGGAAAGGAAGGATATACCTGTCTGGAATGTGTGCTTTCACCTTTACCCTTTTACTTTCGTTACAATATTTTTTTACCTCAATGGCTGAAGGTGTAATTCAATGTGTTATTTGGTTCGCATAATATATTTAGCGTTACAATATTATGCTTCATTAATCCATTCCTGTTTATAATGTGTTTCTTGTTCTTTCAGAGATTGACAAAATATCTAACCGTATAACTCCAAGCAGAAACCATGCCCTAAAATTCGGAGGAATGCTATATAGGGAAGTCAATCAAGACGGGTGTTTGCCAGCAAATGTTCCTTCAATGAAACGCACATGGCTTCATATATGATGCATTCTTCTGATAATTTTGTATCTTAAAGAGTAACATAAAAGCTACAGTTGAGTGAGAAATCCTTCCAAAAAATTTGTATGGTTAGTGTAGTAAATAGCAATTATACGATAATATAATGGAGGATTGAGGTAATGGAAGAAAACAAGTGAAAAATGTGGGTTCATTAAGTTCAGGTCATAATAATTATTTCTAAACCAAGCTAATCTCTCAGT
>JAESVK010000807.1:2489112-2574913 GCA_017140935.1 Hamamelis virginiana | reverse complement strand
GTAGCTTATATAGAACCGAAAACGAGAGGCAGAGCTTTATACCATCTCCTCGAAACTAGCTGTATCCTCATGTTATTATTACTATCTGACTATTTGTTTAGTATCCTTATATTATTTGAATATCCAATAGCGAACTCCGTTTCTTAATGGGTTCGGACTTCGGAGGAAAAACAGAAATAAATAATCTCATTTTTTCTTGGAAAAATAAAATAACAGCTCGAAAATGGGACAAGGGTGGAATCACAGAATACAGCTAGTAAGTAGAGGGGCAGATTCTTCATGACAGATTATTAATAACCACTGTAAGGACTAAACCAATCATAAAGCACAATGGAGAATATTGCCGTCTACACGTCCCATCATGGCATCATACTCTATGAATCCATTGCCAAAATCCAAATGGCAGAAATGGACTTGCATGGGGGTGGGAAGACATCACATGGGTACAACAAAAACGGCAATATTTGCATGGTACTTACAAATATTTTGTCTTTTATCCTAATTAAGATCCGATTACAAAGTTGACTTAGAGTCTTTTTTTTTTTTTTTTCGTTTTTTTTTATATAAATATTTAGGACACTTTACATCAATAATCTCAAATATAATTATATAAATATTTTTTTAGAACAAAATACTCTTATGACAAAATAATAACCATTTTATCAAGTAAATAGTCAAAAGTAAAAAAAAGATTACCAAGTTTTGTTAATAATCCTCAATATTACATTGAATTCCTAATTTAGTATGTAATCCTCAATTCAAAAAAAAAAAAAAAAAAGAACTGAATTTCCAATTTAACAGAGTATCCCCAATTTTCAAATTAATACAAAATCCCAAATGTTACTAAGAATTCACAATCTCCAACTCTAAAATCATCATTACACACTCATCTGTGGGGGACATGAAATGATTGGCATTTAATAGTGATATGATGTATTGGGGATTGGGGATTAGGTGTAAACTTGGTAATTTTGTGTAAAATTAGGAATTATGTGAAAAAATAAAAGTCAGTCAAATTTTGACCGTTTGAATGGTGTTTTTGTCCAAAAAAAAATAGTGATATATTCGCATTCTTAATTATCTTTGGATCGTGTTCGTTCACATAATATTTTGAAAACTTATGATTATTTATGTAAAATGCTCAAATGTTTTGGTATTAATGTAGAATAATACAATCCATTATATCCCATAATATTTAAATAAAAGGTTAGCTATTCCTTTATATACATGTTTGCCACCTTTGCTTAATAGAATTTTGTCTTTTAGATTAAAAACTTGACATGGTATGGACCCTTCACCTATTAGCTTAGGCTTTTAGGAAAAAGGTGATCGAGAAATGCCAAAATATAGCATTAATTTTATTTGGGGTGACAAATTTTAACTCTGTCGTATCAGATTACATTAATGCATTGGAGATACTCCAAGCCATCTTTTCACATATTAAACTATTCATATATTTCTCATATTAAAAGTGATTTGGCAAAAATTAGGGATTCAATTTTTGTCAATTATCCTATTATCCCTTACATCTGTCTAGAAGTGATTATCACGCCATCTCTTAAATTCAGTGGACTAGTATTCACAATTTTTTTTTAATTTAATTAAGAAAAATTTTGCTATGATCAATGAAATTTTACGCCTAAGTTCAAAAAATCGAATTTGACTCAAAAAAGAATCAAATATTCATAAATATTTTTAATTCATTTATAAACTTTATTATCATTGGAATCTTATAGGATTCTGCTTATTTAATTATTTTTATAATTATATAAGAATATTTTAGTCAATAATTTTTTTTAAATAAAACTTTTAATAATATAGTAGTATAATATATAGATATACATTTATAACAAATTGATGGAATGTTTTAAGAGATTGGGCAGAATTGTTGATAGCCAAGGGCACGTTTCCTGTTTTTTTACTTTTAAAAGTAAAAAAGTGAAAAAAAATTTATATTTTCTATAGCGCAAAATTTTGGTAATTACTTTTAAAAGTTGAGGAATCAAAAATTTATTACTATCTCAATTTTTTAAAGTAACTGGCAAATTTTTTGCAATAAAAACTTTTATCCTTTTACTTTTAAAAGTAAAAAAACAAAAAATAGAAGTTTATCCAAACAGGCCCAAACATTCTTTGGGTTTCAATAGGATAGTAGTTTGGGAATTTGAGGGATGCTCTTCGTGTTGTTTGTTTGATTCTAAGGAAATAAAACAAAGGAGGGCTGAAATGAGATTCTTACTCAAGATGCCTTTTGACTAGCTTCCAGAATTTCATTTTGTTACTTTCATTACGTTAATTAGTGTCCATGGAGTGCCCAAATAGGCCTTGAAATTTATCTTTTATCTTTTTATTTTTTTATTTTTTGTAACAACATATCTGTTGAGAAGTATACCATATTTGTCTTTTAGTATGGATGCGGTCATCCATAAATTCGTTCCTTCTAATAATTAGATTATCAATTATAATCTTTTTTTTTTTTGGTTGAAAGGAATAGAAACAAGTTTAGGAAATACTATACCAGATGCATCAGCATCCAAAAAAGAAACAATACAACATGGAGGAGAACTCCATTCCAAAAAAATTCCCATTAGAATTGCATCCTAATGCAGCCAAAGCATCAACACGTTTGTTAGCTTCACGGTAGGTGTGCTGTAGACGCACAGCTTTGAACTGTATCATAAGCCACCTGCAATCACGAATTATTGGGCTAAGATGGTGAGCATTTGAAACACCTCATTATATAAGTGCAATAACCGCTATAGCATCAGCATCAATCTCAAGGAACTCAAAGCCAAGGCAATGAGCAATGAAAAAACCATCCTTAAGGGACCAAAGTTCAGCAGAGCAACTGTTAATGCGCCCAATCATCCGGGTAGATTATCAATTACAATCATGAGGAGGCGTTAGAGTGTGTAAGTGGAAGAACTTATTATAATCTGACACGTGGAAATGTTGAGTCTTGGACTGGGTATGTGTTGGAGTATGGGTTCCTCCTCGTAAGAGTTAGGCAACAACCTCGAGCAACTAATCATTTTTAGACAACAAATGCCCATAAAGTTATTGCCATAACCAAATAATTGTCTATGTAAATCTCTTCATTCTTCGTACCCATGTGATATTGACTGGTTTTGTCAATTATCATATGATAAATGAAATCAAATTTTCATAATGCAAATATGTTATATACTTGTAAGAACTTTTTCGAGCTTTCACCCTTATGAAAACAGAACAAGAAGAAAGGTTTTCTGTGTATATTCAAATCTGAGGACTTGTACATATATATACATCAAAGGGAATAAGATCAACAATAAGATCCACAAATCATGGATGATAAATATGGTAAAACACATAATAGGTAATTACACAAAAATAAATATGGTATAACTCTAATTACAATTGACTTTCCTCTTTAACACTCCCCCTCAAGTTGGAGTGTATATTCTTGACACCCAATTTGCCGAGAAGATGGTGAAAATGAGTTGATCCAAGGGCTTTAGTGAAAAGATCAGCAGGTTGTTTAGCAGTACTCAAGTATCTTGTTTGAATGACTCCAGATTGGACTTTCTCTCGGACAATGTGACAATCAATCCCTATGTGTTTTGTCCGTTCGTGAAAAACAGGGTTTGATGCAATGTGAATAGCTGCTTGGTTGTCATAGTGAAGAAATGTTGCCTGTGAGTGTTCAATGTGCAAATCCTTTAAGAGATAACTTAACCATGTAATCTCGCAACAAGTTGATGCCATAGACCTATACTCTGCTTCTACGGAAGAACGTGAGACTGTTGTTTGCTTTTTGGTCTTCCAAGAGACTGGGGAATCACTAAGTAAAATGCAATATCCAGTAACTGAGCGTTGAGTATCCCTGCATCTTGCCCAATCTGCGTCGCAAAAAGTTTTTAATTGAACTTGACTATGAGCCGAGAAAAAAATACCTTGACTCAGTGCTTGCTTGATGTATCTCAACACTCTATGGGCTGCTTGTAAGTGAGGTCTACGAGGCTTGTCCATGAACTGACTTAGCACATGTACAGAGTACACCAAATCTGGTCTTGTAATGGTAAAGTAGATTAGCCTCCCAACTAACCTGCGATATGAAGAAGGATCTGTCAAAAGTTCACCATCCCCTTCATTAAGTTTTAGATTTTGCTCCATGGGAAATTTTGATGGTTTCGCACCTAGAAATCCTGTATCTTCTAGGATTTCAAGTGCATACTTTCTTTGTGACAAATAAATTACTGTTTTTGAACGAGCAACTTCAATTCCCAAAAAATACTTCAAATTTCCAAGGTCTTTTAGCTTAAAACGACTACTTAGAAAATCTTTGAGTTATTGAATGCCCTTCAAGTCATTTCCTGCCAAGATGATATCATCTACGTACACTAAAACAGCAAGAAAACTTATTTCTTTGGATCGGACGAACAATGAATAATCTGCCTTAGATTGTTTGTAACCTGCTTCTTTAAGAGCAGATGAAAACTTAACAAACCATTGTCTTGAAGCTTGCTTTAAGCCATATAGAGATTTGTTAAGTTTACATACTCGTGTCTCCCCCTTTCGTCCGTAACCAGGAGGAAGCCCCATGTAGACATCCTCATCAAGATCACCATGTAGAAATGCATTATTGACATCCAACTGGTGAATATGCCAATTTTGGGTGGTTGCAAGAGCTAAAATAACTCGGACGGTGACTAGCTTTGCAACGGGAGCAAACGTCTCTTTGTAGTCAAGTCCTTCAATTTGACTATACCCTTTAGCAACCAACCGAGCCTTGTATCTTTCAATCGAACCATCAAAATTATATTTGATATTATAAACCCATTTACATCCAATAGGTTTCTTGCCAGATGGGAGAGAAGTCAAGATCCATGTATTGTTGGCCTCAAGTGCAGTAATTTCAGCCTGCATGGCAGTTCTCCATTTTGGATCCTTAACAACTTGCAAAAAAGTCTTAGGTTCTGTTTCAAAGGAAATAGTTGTGCTGAAGGCTTGATGAGATAAAGACAATTGATCATAAGAAATAAAATTGGACAAGGGATAAGGCTTACCATTGGTCATGACCATTGCTGAATCCGATGATTGAGATGTCCGAGATGGGAGTCTACACTCAAGGTGGAAATCACGTAAGTAACTACGAGTCCTCACTGAACAAGTGGATTGACGAGAAAGAATGGGGGGCTCTGTATCATTGGTGGTTAAAAGTGGCATTGAACCTTTATGTTCTTCTAGGATATTTAGAGGAATGGGTAAAACAGGAAAATCAGATAACTCATTAGAATTAGCAAAGGGAAATTGGTCTTCATGGAAAATGACATCTCGAGAGACAAAAACTCTTTTGTTTTCAATATCATAGACGCGATACCCCTTTTGCCTATAAGGATACCCAAGAAAGATGCAGCAGGTAGATCGAGCATCAAACTTTAAAGGTTTTTGAGCATGTGTAGAAGCAAAACAAAAGCAGCCAAAAACTCTCAAATGGGTGTAGTGTGGTGGAGATTTAAATAACATCTCATAAAGTGTTTTCCCAGATAAAAGTGGAGTTGGAGTTCGGTTTATCGAATAAGTGGCTGTCAGAATAGCATCCCCCAAAAATGTTTAGGTAAGTTGGCTTGAAACAAAATGGCACGTGCCACATTAAGAAGGTGGCCATGCTTTCTTTCTACCACTCCGTTCTGCTGTGGAGTATCAATGCAACTTGTTTGATGAATAATCCATTTTTCATAATAATAGGCGGGCATATCAAATTTTAGCCCACTGTCATTTTGTATGGTTTTAACTTGTAATGAAAACTGTGTTTCAACAAGTTGAATGAAAGATTTCAATAAGTGACGAGTTTCGGATTTGTGGCACATAAAATAAACCCAAGTACATCTGGTATAATCATCCACAATAGTGAGAAAATAATGTGCTCCATTTAAAGAGGGTGTTTTATATCCTCCCTAAATATCAACATGTATTAATTGAAAATAAGTAATAGAAGATATAAAACTCACAGAAAACTTTTGCCTTTTTTGTTTAGCCAATGGATAAACCAAACAATTCTCAATATTTGAGGTTTTAACTTCAGAAACATTACTGGAAAGTAATTGCAAAACTTTATTAGAAAGGTGCCCTAAACGGCGATGCCATAGTTGGGAGGAAGATAGCTTGACAGATTAACATGAGGCTTCTGGAGATTTGGTGAAGTAGTATAGATCGTCCCTCTCAGTTCCCTTCCCAATCGTCGTCTTCAAGCATTGGTCCTGGATAACACAAGAATCAGGAGAAAATGTTATGGAACATTGTGAGTGTTCAGAAAGTTTACTGACTGATATTAAGTTGAAATGAAATGAAGGGATGCAAAGGACATTAGTTAAGATCAATGATGGAGAAAAAATAACAGAACCAATGTGAGTTATAGGAGCTAAAGATTCATCAGGCAGTTTCACAGTTTCCCCTTGTACCATGATAAAGGAAGTTAAAAAAATTGGGGAACGAACCATATGGTCAGTGGCTCCACTATCAAGGATCCATGGAGAATTTTCAAGAAATGTCAAAAGACATAGAGCTTTACTTGATAGATTTGACATTGTAGATGTGTTACCTACATAATTTGCCATGGCATGTGGCTTGGTGACATTATTAAGGAGACTCAAGAGTTGTTTACACTGCTCTTGGGTGAAAGGAAAGTTGTTTGTTTGCTCTTTTCCCTCCGAAGAAACATGATTGGCACTACTTTTTGATTCACATTTGTATCCCCGATAATCAGCAGGAAAGCCATGAATGTGATAGCACTTCTCAATAGTGTGTCCTACTCAGCCACAATGCTCACACTGGGGACGCTCCTTTTTCTTTCCCATGTTCTTGTGCTCCCGACCATCTTGAGTATTTAGGTTCCTTTTTGCCGCAAGGGCTGCTGCTTCCGGAGCAATGATTTTATTTGAAAATACTGCTCGTTGGCGCTCTTCTTGGAGAACAAGAGAATATGCTTTGTTCACGGTTGGCAATGGGTCTATCAATAGGATCTGCCCACGTATCGCTGAGTAAGATTCATTGAGACCCATCAAAAACTTAATTATTCTTTGATTTTGTTGATACTGACCAATTTCTTTCGCTGTACCATATGAACAATTAGGTATTGAACAAAGTGCACTAAGTTCATCCCATAACCCCTTCAATTTGGTGAAATAGGTTGCAACAGACATGGTGTTTGAACCAAATTATGTATTTCACTCTCAATTTGATAGAGGCGTGGACCATTCACTTGTGCAAACCTTTTTTTCAAATCTATCCAGATCTCACTAGCTAAATCATAATAAATAACACTATGAGAAATATCTTTTGACAAAGAGCTAAGCAACCATGATTTTACCATATTATTGCAGCGTGCCCATGGTTGGAAATTCACATCTGATGAAGCTGGTTTTGAGATGGTCCCATTAATGAAACCAATCTTGTTCTTTGCGCTTAGAGCCATTATCATCGAACGACTCCAAGTATTGTAATTTTCTTCTGTTGGAAATAAGCACCACCCCTGGATGATCAGAGTGATGAAAAGATAATGGGTTATATGGATCTTCATGACCAGAAGAACTCTGCTGTTTGTCTGCCATGGAATGATGACAGATGATGATAACTTCACTGGAATGAGTGAGAGATTTAGGCCACAAAGAACCGATGCTTTGATACCATATGAAAACAGAACAAGGAGAAAGGTTTTCTGCGTATATTCAAATCTGAGGACTTGTACATATATATACATCAAAGGGAATAAGATCCACAAATCTTGGATGATAAATATGGTAAAACACATAATTGGTAATTACACAAAAATAAATATGGTATAACTCTAATTACAATTGACTTTCCTCTTTGACAACCCCCGTAGACTCTGCATAAAAAAAGGGAATTCAAACTTCTGCGAGGCTGCTATTCGTTTTAATATTCAACTATTTTTAGCAAGTTTTCTAAATATTTGGAATTTTTTATTGAAATATTACAACATCTTTTTAAGATTTTTCAACGATATATTACAATATATATTTTTAGATATTGTCAAATTCTTTGATAAATTGTTTTTTTTAAATATTGTCAAATTCTTCGAGAAATTGAAACATTTTTAATGAGAAAATGAAGAAATAATTTTTTTGACATTAATGAGAATGAGTTATGCTATTTGCACCAGTTATTACATTAATTCAATTGATATGCAAGCAATAGAGATATGAGTTTTTAAAAATTATTTTACCATACCACCATAATCCCCAATTTTACTAAGAATTCACAATCCCTAACTCTAAATCCATCATTACACACTCATCTGTGGGGGACATGGAATGACTAGCATTTAATATTGATTTCATGTATTGGGGATTGGGGATTAGGTGTAAACTTAGTGATTCTGTGTAAAATTGTGGATTATGTGCAAAATTAAAAGTGAAAGTCAAATTTTGACCATTTGAATGGTGTTTTTGTCCAAAAAAAAATAACGATAGTTTCGCATTCATAATTATCTTTTGATCGAGTTCCTTCACATAATATTCTGAAAACTTATGATTATTGACATAAAATGCCCAAATGTTTTTGGTAGTGTAGAATAATACAATCTATTATATCCCATATTATTTAAATAAAAGGTTTGATATTCCTTTATATACATGTTTGCCACCTTTGCTTAATAGAATTTTGTCTTTTAGATTAAAAACTTAACATTCATGGTATGGACCCTTCACCTATTAGCTTAGGTTTTTAGGAAAATGGTGATCGAAAAATTCCAAAATATAGCATTAATGTTATTTGGGGTGACAAATTTTAACTTTGTCGTATCAAATAACATGAATGCATTGGAGATACTTTAAACCATATTTTCACATATTAAACTTTTCATATATTTCTCATATTAAAAGTGATTTGGCAAAAATTAGGGATTCAATTTTTGTCAATTATCCTATTATCCTTTAGGTCTGTCTACGTCATCTCTTAATTTTTATTATGATCAATGAAATTTTACGTGATCTTACCTAAGTTCAAAAAACCGAATTTGACTAAAAAATAATCAAATATTCATAAATATTTTTAATTCATATATAAAAATTATTATCATTTGAATCTTATGGGATTCTGCTTATTTAATTACTTTTATAATTTTATAGGAATATTTTAGTCAATAATTTTTTTTAAATAAAACTTTTAATAGTATAGTAGTATAATATATAGATATACATTTTATAACAAATTGATGGAATGTTCGAAGAGATTGGGCAGAATTGTTGATAGCTAACACTCTTTGGGTTTCAATAGCATAGTAGTTTGGGACTTGAGGGATGCTCTTCATGTCGTTTGTCTGCTTCTGAGGAAATAAAACATAGGAGGGCTGAAAATGAGATTCTTACTCAAGATGCCGTTTGGCTAGCTTCGAGAATTTCATTTTCTTCCTTTCATTACGTTAATTAGTGTCCATGGATTGCCCAAGTAGGCTTTTGAAATGACCATAAAGTCCATAACCAAATAATTGTCTATGTAAATCTCTTTATTCTTCCTACCCATGTGATATTAATTCAAATATGTTATATACCTGTAAGGACTTTTTCGAGCTTTCACCCTCGTAGACTACATAAAAAAGGGGAGTTCAAACTTTCGCAGAGCTGCTATTCATTTTAATATTCGACTATTTTCAGCAAATTTTCTAAATATTTGAAAATTTTTATTGAAATATTACAACATCTTTTTAAAATTTTTCAATGAGATATTACAATATATTTTTAGATATTGTCAAATTCTTTGAGAAATTGAAACATTTATAATGAGAAAATCAAGATATAATCTATTGACATTAATGAGAATGAGTTATGCTATTTGCAAAGCCGGCCCTGAGGGCAGGCCTAAGAGGCCATGGCCTTGGGCATCAATTTTTTAGTAAAATTTAGGGGCATTAAATTTGGTCTTAATAGTGATATACTACATAGACAACTAATTTTTTTCCAAGGGCAGCGCAAAGGGCCAAACCCTAATATACTACATATGTTCTACTATTTAGCCTTTATTTTTTGCTGTTTCGTTTTTCTTTAGAATATGATTTTTGTTGATTTCTTAGTATCATTGTTCTATATATGATTGACACATTTATTGAAAATATAGTTGAATTATATTCGTTTTAATGGAATTATATTCAAGAGTTGTAATCAAATATTGTTTATTACTCCGTAGTTTGGTATATCTGTAATGATGATAGGAGGTTTCGGGTAAGCCAATTGAAAACCCTCATTGTGAATTAATAGTTTATTTGTTTGATATATTTGTAAAGAAAATTCCATTCGTCCCACCTTTTTGTATTCCCTCGTGCATCTAACCAGCAACTTGGAACAGTTATTTCGAGAAACCGACCTTTGGATTTGATATTCCACTTATACTTATCATGAATGCAAAAAATCATACTGATCCAATAGTTGGTTTTTGCAAATTTGAAAAAAATATAATGAAAAATTTATGAAAAACTGTCATAATCTATTTTTTGTAAAACCAATTGTTGGATCAATGTGATTTTTTGCATTCTTGATACATATAAGTGGTGCATCAAATCCAACGGTCGATTTTTCAAAATAACTATTTCAACTTTCAAGTTGGTCAGATGCACGAGGGAGGATGAAGAAGGAGGACAAAGAGGGTCGATGAATATAATTGTTGTATTTATAATGATGATAGCTAGAAGGTTCGGGATGAGCCTATTGAAAACCATCTTTATGATTTGATTGTTATAGGTTTTAGCTTTTTTAATATACAATTATAATTATATATATATATATATAATGGTGAATTCGGTATAGGAGGTTTGGGGTGAACTTATTGAGAACTCGCTTTATGAATTGATTGTTGTAGATTTTAGCTTATGAGAAATAAGGGTAAAGAACTAAAATTTTACACGCAATTTTTTTTTTTCTTGTCAAAATGTAACAGGGGCAACATTTTAGGACCTCGTCTAGGGCATCCAAAATCTTAGGGCCAGCCCTTACTATTTGCACCAGTTATTACATTAATTCAATTGATAAGCAAGCAATAGAGATACGAGTTTTTAAAAATTATTTTGCCATACCACCATAACATATAACTTGATATATGTACAACATTTTTCAATTAAGAATTGCTCTTGGTTCACCTCACTCCCCAAAAAGAGGGAAATTGCGGTCCTTGCTCACTTCATGAGTTGAGAGACGAAGCGGGTCCTTACTAAAGCCCACATGAGGCCCACATGAGCCCATTATCGTTCACGCACCAAGCCCGCATATATAAACAGGGTTTTAAAAAGAACTCCTCAGAAATTTATATCCCCTCTCAACTCTTTCCCCAACTTCCCCAAAACCCTACTCATTTCCCGCCTTTTCATTCTCGCTCAATTTGTACACTGTATTCTCTGCATAGATCTTCACTTCTCAACGGTACCAGATAACCAGTCCTTAGCTAGGGTTTTGACGCGGTACCGTTCAAAGCCATGGTGTCTCCAAAACAGCTCCTCTCCACCATCGAATCATCACTCCTCGGCCCTTCTCCTCCTACTCCTTCTCAGAGGATCGAGCTCATGCACGCCATCCGTAGCTCTCTCTCCTCTCTCCAATCGCTTCTCTCCTTCCCGGTATGTTTCCTCCATTTTATCCTGTTTGGTTGCCGAGAAAATTTAAACATCTTTAGAGGCCCTTCGCCTCCGTTTTTTTCTCCCAAATTGCTGGTCTCAAGTCTAGTGAAGAACAATGTTATTCATTTTGACCCTTCTGGTTGATGAGATCATCGGAAGAGATAAGAAAATAAATATTGAAATATTAGAGTTTCCATTTCAACCCAAAACCTGTTTTGGGATTTCATTTTTTATTTTTATATAGTTTGGTAGCGACCCAGCTGATTGTTTGTATTGAATTTAGTCAGTGTAGCTTTTCATTTATTTGTTTTAATTTGCAGCCCCCGAAACCCTCTGATCGGTCTCAGCTCCAGTCAAGAGAAGTTAGACTTCCGGATTCTCCGCCAATCTCACTCGATGATCAGGATGTTCAAATTGTTAGTTATTCACTCCTCTATTTGCTATTGCGTTTCACTCTGTTTAGTTTTTGTTTGGTTGCTGAGAAACCAGATGAAAAATAATGTAGAATAGAATTTTGAATCTTATTTTCTATTATTTTGGCTTTAAAAGATTGAAAAAGTGGCTCAACTAAGACAAACAGCTGAATTAAGCTCTGTGATGGAGCTTTTTAGTTTTACATTTACTTCAGAAGAGATCATGATTTAAGTCTTACATTTACATATTATTATATTTGGTTTAATGTTTACTGTCATTTTTGGAATTTTAGGCTCTGAAATTGAGTGATGATCTTCATCTCAATGAAATAGACTGTGTCCGTTTGCTTGTTTCTGCTAATCAAGAGGTAGATTTCTATTTTTTTTTTTTTTGTTTGTCTTGAAATTTAATTGGCTAATTGTTTCATTCTGGCATCATGATTACGTTTTTTGTTTGATGTTATATAATACTAATAATAATAATTTTTGTTTTGTTCCCAGTGGGGTCTAATGGGACGGGAGCCATTAGAAATTCTGCGTCTTGCTGCAGGACTATGGTACACGGAGAGAAGAGATCTAATAACAGCCCTCTACACACTATTAAGGGTATATATCTCCCATCCATCATCATACTTCTTTCTAGTTTAGGAATCTGGTCCTTTATTTATTTTTTTAGAAGTTTATTTGTTGTTTTTGCAGGCGGTTGTGCTCGACCAGGGACTTGAAGCTGATATTGTGGCTGACATTCAAAAATATTTGGAAGATCTTATTAAAGCTGGGCTTAGACAACAGTTAATTACTCTGTTAAAGGTTCAAAGCTTTATGCTATTGTCTTTCATGTATTATTTTGAAAGCTGAATTGAGTCCTGCTCAAGAAATCACTGTGGTCGTAATTATGTTAGTCGTTTGGTTATCCAAGTAAAGTGTTAAAATTGGGATTTTAGATGGCATGTTTTGCGGTTTCTATGGATCATATTCTAGGATCGAACCGAGAATTGCAAGATTATTCTTTGGATGAACCAGGGTGATAAGGAGCCGAATAATGAGAAAAAAATAATTAACAATTTTTAAGAATAAAAAAAAAAGACAGGTTGCACGAGGTGTACATGTCATGAGTCAAGGCATATGAAGGCACGGAAGGTGATGAACCAGGATGATAAGGAGCCAAATAATGAGAAAAAATAATTTACAATTTTTAAGAATAAAAAAAAAAGACAGGTTGTACGAGGTGTACATGTCATGAGTCAAGGCATATGAAGGCACGGAAGGTGTGTATTTGAGTGTGCATTCTCGTGAGGCGTACACCTGATGAGCCAACATGCTACAAAAGTTGATTCTAGAGGTTGTTTGGGTACATGTCTTATCAGTTGATTATATTCATGTTTTTGTGGCAATGTGCTACAAAAGTTAACTCAGCAAAGATGTTTGGGTATTGGGAAGAGGGCTGTTTTGCTACCATTAAAAAAAAAAAAGTGCATTCTGAACAGTTTGTCTTAACTGTTAGTGGCTTGATGTCCATTATTCATTCTTATTTTGATATCAACATAAAAGCGTCTTCTTGATAGTAGGAACTCAATCGGGAAGAACCAGCTGGTTTGGGTGGGCCCCACTGTGAGCGTTATGTTCTTGATTCTAGAGGTGCTCTTGTGGAACGGCGGGCTGTGGTCTGTCGGGAGAGGCTCATCCTTGGTCATTGTCTCGTCCTTTCTGTTCTGGTTGTGCGGACAAGTAAGCTTCAAATAATCCCTTATATCGAGTTAAACACTTTGTAGCGGTTGCTGCGAGCATCATGAAGTTTTGCACGCAAAACAGATGGTTTTATGATAGGACTATTTTGCACTTCATTATATTTTGTACTGTACAACCTCTTGAGAGTTCCATGTCTATGTACTCATGGGGTACTGCAGCATTAATAGTTGATCCCTACCTGCTTTGTACTTGGTTATTGTCTGTTGATATTTTTGATAAAGTAAAATTGTATTAAGTTAAAAAGGCGAAAGCCACTGTGCACACAAGTTATACAAAAAGAGCAAACAAATAAAAAATTACAAAGTATGCAACCAAAAATGGGGAAAGAAGCTCTGTTTCTTAAAAAAATTTGAGCCTTTTCTTTAGATAAATCATATTTTGGAGCTGATTTCAAATATGTTTAGGACTTTAGGCGTAATAAATTGGTTTCGAATAAATCCAAATAGGGTGCAAAGATAGGTCACGCAGGGACTTATTTGTGCTTCTTTTGAAAGGATTATTATCTCTAACAGTGCTATATATATATATATATATATATATATTTTCCTTTTGTTTGCAGGTCCAAAAGATGTGAAGGATGTGTTCTTCACTTTTAAAGATAGTGCTGCTGAACTTAATGGTAGCAGTGATACCTTAAAATACCAGGTCATATTTCTTATATATTTTTTAAGTACTGGCTGAATCATATGGTTGTTCTATTGGGCATGCCCTAAAAAATGCAGGACGGTTGTGTGTGCGCGTCTTGAAAAATTCAGGATGGCTTGTGTGTGTGTATATGGTTGTGTGTTTTTCTTTTCCTGTACTTTTACGCAATGGTTCTGCTTTGTCATATGATACTAATTTCATGTGTATGCAGATTGCTTTTAGCCTTCTTTTTTCTCTTGTAATTGCATTCATATCGGATGCTTTGGGGGCAGTATCTGATAAAGCGTCTATTTTATCCTGTGATGCCTCTTTCAGACATGAGTTCCAGGAAATTGTAAGCAAAACTATGATTGATGATTTGATACTATTTCTCCGAAATTATTATCAATTTCTCAGCCAAGATTGTAAAGCTGTTGATGAGCTTGCATCCTGTAGGTGATGGCTGCTGGAAGTCATCCAATTGTTGAGGGCTTTGTTGATGGCATCAGACTTGCGTGGGTTGTACATATGATGTTAATACAAGATGGAATTGCTGCAAGGGAGACAGTTTCTGGTGCTTCATCTAATGATTTGGGAAACATTTATTCCTCCTTGGAAGTCATTTTCTCAAATAATGTTTTCCAGTTTTTTCTGGATAAAATTCTTCGAACTGCAGCCTACCAGGTTTATTAATTTAATTTATTGTATTTTCATTTGAAGTGCTTAGATATTTTGTTCCTTTTAGGTTCACCTTAACAGTAATCATTTTTCAGTGACTCATTTGTTACATGGTAACTCTCACAATTTATGGAGATCTTGAAGAAAATTTTGCTATTCTTGGACTATGCTCCCTGCTTTTATTCTTTGGAGTTTTGATAGAATGCTTCACCCTTGTACCAACTAGTCAAACTGGCTAGATGCCTGGAATAGAAAGGCATGCCATTAGGGTATCATAAGTTCTTTAATTTTTGTTTTGTAGAAGTATCATATAGTATTGGCTTGTAGCTATATTATTAAGATGTACTGTTTCATCTCCATAATGTCCTCTAGTAATGACTAAGGAGCCTTGATGTAGGACTTTAAAGGGAAAGTATCAACAGATCATTGTTTGAAGGCAATAAATTGCTGAAATTTTTGATGTACTGTTTCTTATGAAACTGAGCCTTGATATTTGTAGAAGAATGAAATCCACTCTGTCCCACATCGCCTAAATGAAAGGCTTTCTATAGCTTCACATACCTATATTGGGCCCTCCACCTACAAGCTTAGGCTTTTAGGTGGGAATGGAAACTTAACATGGTATCAGAGCATTGGTTATCCACGTGACAAGGCCCAAACGAGCCTGCACGTGAGGGGGAGTTTAGAATAATGAAATCCACTCTGTCCCACATCGCCTAAATGAAAGGCTTGCTATAGCTTCATATACCTATATTGGGCCCTCCACCTACAAGCTTAGGCTTTTAGGTTGGAAACTTAACATGGTATCAGAGCATTGGTTATCCACTTGACAAGGCCCAAACGAGCCTGCACGTGAGGGGGAGTGTAGAAGAATGAAATCCACTCTGTCCCACATCGCTATGAAAGGCTTGCTATAGCTTTATATACCTGTATTGGGCCCTCCACCTATAAGCTTAGGCTTTTAGGTTGGATTGGAAACTTAACAATATTAATACGATATTTAATGAGGGATGACAAAGACTAGCCCCTAATTCCTTTATTTGATCAGTACCAACTGTACCAACTGCAGAAGTTGGGGAAAGACAGCGGTGAGCAACACAAGAATTGTTGCAATGTTTTGAAGTGCTTTAAGTGACACGAGAGTGGACATCATAGCTATGAATGCCCTAAGAGAAATCTTCATGTGGGCATTGAGGCAGAGGATGGTGAAATTGTTATTTATGAATGTGACTTGGAGTCAAGAGAAAATTTGGAGGAGATGTTGATGAGGAGTATCTTGTGGATGCCTCCTACTTTAACGGCATTTCTTCTTGACCAGAGACCAAATCCACTACATAACCCCAAATGAAGCAATTTGACTTTCAGAGCCGCAATGGGACCTCTTATAAAGACACTTGCACCCTTCTAAACTACTTATGTGGGACGGGAATGAGATTCATCCCTTGTGCTTTTTTCCCCCATATGTTAATATAGTGAGGTCAATGTTAATGACTCGTGAGATAGAAGACAAAGCAGAATGGTTACACACGGCAAAAGTCCACACACAGGTTGGAAAGGCTTGTCAGCACGTTATTGAAGGAATGAGACAGTGGCCACTAAACTATAACTAATTACAGAGATTAAAAAGTAGGTGAATGAGAAGCTTCGGGCTTGTAGAGTGGATTTGGATATTAAAACCAGTGTTGTTTTCCTTGGTATTATGATGTCTTGCCATGTTGTTGAAGTAGATCTGCAGAAGCTTTGGGCTTGTAGAGTGGCCTATTTGTTGGTCGTTGCATGAGCTATAAGCTTTCATGGGCTTGCTGCATTCTACTTGTGTTTTATTCAAAGTTTCAGCACTATTATACACCTTTTGCTAATTGTGTGAACTGTGAAGGGACATTTTGCATGGTCAAAGGTAGCAATCAAGGCGTTTGAAGAGATAAAGGATGACAGAAGCTCATGTTCTTCAGCTACCTAATTTTTAAGGTGTTTGAGGTTGTGTGCAATGAACTTGAGGTCTGTATGGGTGTTTTCCTTAGCCAAGAAGTCGTCCAATTGTATATTTTAGTGGCTAAACAGGGATCAGCAATGTTATTCCACCTACAATAAGGAGTTTTATGCTGTGGTGCGAGCATTGGACTATCGGCGTCAGTATTTGATTCACAAGGAGTTTGTTCTTTACTTTGACCATGAGGCCCTTAAATATCTGAACTCCTAAAGGAAGTTGAAGTGGAGAACAAACCTGCCGGTGCATTGAGCCTTTAGGTCCACTTCATTCCTTGGCAGTAAATGTTGTAGGGTTACAAGCCTATAAATAGGGCTTTGACAAAGTTTATTCTTATTATAATAAGGTAGTAGCAAGTAACTTGAATAAGGAATTTGAAACGAAGAACATATAAACTCCTAACATAAGTAAACAGTGCTGGCTACTCTAATTCCCATTCGGGGCTGTTTTCCCCAAGGTCCCACCAAATCAAAGTATTGCGCAGTGAATTAGGCTATTGGTTCGCTTATATGCCTTAAACAGGACCTGGTTGTGATCAAGCTTAATGTCAGGACATGATTGAAGTACTTTGTGGCTTGGCAACTATTGAGAGAGCTTGTCTGTATTGTGCAGTGAATTAGGCAGTTGATTTTCTTATATGCCTTAAACAGGACCCGGTTGCTATCACGTTTAATGTCTGGAGTCAAGACATGATTGGAGTACTTTGTGGCTTGGCAACTTTTGAGAGAACTTGTTCATAGAGAGGCAATTTTTTTTTTTTGAATTATGAAAAGTAAATTAGATTTTATATTTGTATCTAAATGCCTCCTTAATCATGATTTGTGAATGTTGCTCACAATTTTGTGACTTTTGATGTTATTTTGATCATACTCATGTTTTGTTAGTTTTAAAGATGGAGCTTAAACTATTTTGGGCATGGGGTTATTTTTTTTATGTGCATGATTTTGAGTTAGATTTAATTTTCATTTTCTTTATACTTTGTACAGAATGATGACGAGGATATGATATATATGTATGACGCTTATCTTCATAAACTGATTACATGCTTCCTATCTCATCCACTTGCTAGAGACAAGGTCAGTTGGATTCTTCCATTTCTTTGGTTCTTAAAATTTACTGAGGTAGTTTTTATGCTAATTACCAATTATATCTATCAATTTATGTTAATAATTAATATAGACCAAACAACTTTAATGTATTCAACTTTCTTGATATATGGTTTATTGGGTCCTAATGACATAATGATTTCCAAAGCCATTGTTCTATAGGATTTAGCCACAAACTATACCTCACCATATACTGTCACTTGTGCACTTTAATAGTTGACCCTCCATAATAAAATTGTATGAGTTGAATGTAAATGATGTCTTGTTTTGATATATGGTAGGATATGATCAGATTTCACATTGCCTTGACTCGATTTTTCACAAGATTTTAGATTATGTTTTCTTAATATATGGTTTAATAGGATCTCACACTACTAGGTAGCCTTAATTTATGATTTCCTTGATATGGGGCCTAGTAGGATTTTAAATTAGGCTGCTGCCTTTTGTATGTTTTGAAAGGTTCATGCTCAACTATGTTGCCTCGACTAATATTTGTCTTTTTTTTTTTGCTAATTAACAAAATATAATTAAAAGGAAAGTAGGACAAGATGTCCAACAATACAAAGAAAAAGAAGTAAAAAACGAATGACCAAAAAAGTACAAGTCAACCAACCAAACCAGAAATGTTGTCCCAAAAGTGTATCCCAAATGATGTGGCAGTTGATCTAACCCTTCTCTTTTTTAGCAAATTCTTTAATTAATAATAAACGAAGGCTAGGATTGATTTGAGATGATTTTTTGGGATAATTTTTAGGGATATATAGCATTACTCTAATCTATTATGTTGATAAGACCTTGCTCTATTAACCAGTCAATAAATGATGAAGGGCTTGACTAGGCTGAGTCAGTGGGTTGGTTGTGATCACAGTCGAGACCATGCCAACTTGCGATCTTGGTCGAGATCTTGGCTATCTCACCTGGTACAGTACTGTATTCTTCTTCTTTTTCTTCTTCTTCGCTCTCTCTCTTGACAAGTGGAGATTGAGTTCTTAATAAGTTACAAGTTTTTACTTAATTTATAAAAGCAACCCTCTTATATTTTTATTTATTTTATTAAAAATAAAATAAAACTTCCTATACTTTTATTATTTGTACTAAAATGTTTTAAAAGCTATATTTTATAGCTGGCTTTTTAATTATCTATACTCCTATAAATAAAAGCAACCCTCTTATATTTGTAGCGTAGTGTACATAATGGTGTGCTTGTGGTTGTCGGTTTGTGTGGGTCAGTAGGCTTTATGTTTTTGTGGTGAACTGCCGACTCGCGCTCTTCTTCAATGTTGGTTTAAGCGCATTTCTTGTTTTTGGTGCCATTAAGGTTTTGTGGTTTCCACCTACTATTATGGAGTTGTTTCTCATGTTTTATTGGATGAGGGTTGCCAATATGCAGTTTGGCATGATTCAAAACTACCATGTTGCGTTGATATATGGTTTGGAATGGTTGTGCTCTACTATTTTGCATTGAACTCAATATGTGATTTGTTAGGATTTTAAACTACCATTAAACTCTGTCAATTTAAGGTCGGGTTTACTAGGCCCTAAACTACCTTGGTAAACTAAAGAGCTGTGGACGATAGGATCCTACTAAAAACTGTCCTCATATTAGTTTATTATGTACTTACATTTGTGGTTTAGGGTTCAACATGGCATGACTTCAATACGAATGCTTGCTCCTTTTTTTTCCCTTGACATTTCTCTTTACATGATTGAAGACTGCCATGTTTTGGTGATACGTGGTTTGATGGTCTGGAAGGACCTTGCTCTATTATATGCCTTGATTCAAAGTTGCCTCAATATGTTGTTTGGTAGTGCCTTAAACTACCATCTTTCCTCGATGAAGAGCTTTTTGGATATATCGTATGGTTTTCTAGGTCCAAAACTATTTTTGTAGACTAAGAATCCTGTTTTACACAACAATTTGGGTTGCCCAATGCAAAAAGGGAAACCAAATTTGTGATGTTTATGCTTGTTGGTTAGATTATCCCGGCTAGCAGAATTGGCATTGTTCCACCACTCAAATCTTCAGCAAAGTCATTGTGCTTGAAGGCCCAGTGAATTGTGTTACATCTTGCAGGGTTATAACTTGTAACTAGTGTATATGATGGCATGTGAATGATTGTTGGTTTGTGTGGTTTGGTAGGCTCCTGATTTGCTGTAAACTGTCCATGCATGCTCCTCTTCAGTATTGCTTCAAGTGCGTGTCATGGGTTGGGCACTTTTGGGATCCTGGATGCTTGTGTTGCCTACATACTAGAATGGAATTCTTACCTATGTTGCTTTGGGAACCTTTTGGTGGACGTTTTTAGCAATCATATTACGTTTTGATTATTACAATTTTAGGTGTCATTAAGTGTAATTTACTATGCTTAGGGTTTTCTTTTCTCTTAATTACAAAACTTACATCTTTATGCACTATATACATTGGTGTTACTTTACCATGCTTAATGTTACATTTTGTAACAGGTAAAGGAAACAAAGGAGAAAGCTATGAGTGTGCTTAGTCCATACCGTATGGCTGGATCACAGGATTTTATGCATGAAAATAGCTTGAATTCTCAACAGGCTATTGGAACAGTCCCTCAACCATTTGTCTCTCTATTGGAGTTTGTGAGTGAAATTTACCAGGTCAGTAGTTTTATTCTTTATTTTTATTTATTTTAAATTTTTTTTTTTTTTGCCTACAAATTATGTTTAATGGTAACTCATTGAACTATTAATCCTTGGTGTTATTTTGACCTGTTCTTTAGAAGGTGTTCTGTGGGAGATGATATATATGCATATAAATTCAAAATTTATATTCTAGCGATGCGTTTTGGTTTTTTGAGAAAATAAATGTTTATAAACATATGTAAATGAAATATTAGATTATGGAGAAGTTATCAACCATAAGAAATGCGTGGAAACCTAAGTAAGACCTTGTTAAGTGCAAAAATAAGTTGAAGTGTTGCTGAATTTAAGTATAATGGTTACCAATATAAACAATCATAGTGATACAATTTTGCAAAAATTAGAACTTTCTCTACAACGACTTTAAATATAAAGATGGTTTATAAATGAATGGTGAACAATTTCAATGGAATTATATTGAATATATATACACATATATTCGATAAGTAAAAATCTTATTAAGGAAAATAGAAATGGCCTTAGACTGGTATGAAATTTCTATTCACTAGATTGTGAGGAAGGAAGCAGGAGTCGGAGTGGGATCTACAGCATCATTATTTGTGTGAATTTTAAGGCTATTTTGTGGAATACGAGGGGGTTAAACTCTATGGCCCAAAGAACAGTGAAAGTTGGGTTAGAACTGTAGAGAGTGAATATTGTTACAAACTTACAATTCAGAAAACAAAAGTGGAAAATATGTGCAAGGAGGTGGTGAGGAGCATCTGGGACTCTCCATTTGTGGAATGGGAAGTGTTGGGGGCTAGAGGATTTGTGGGAGGCATTCTGGTTTCATGGGATAATGGTTTTTTTAATAGGTTGGATTGTTTTGTTGGGGACTACTCTGTGAGTTGTTTGTTTGGTAACGTCAGCGATGGTTTTAGGTGGGTTTTTTCTGCTGTGTATGGCCTGTACGATGATGGAAATTGTCACCTTCTTTGGGAGGGGAGCTGGAGGGGGTGGCCAAGAAATGGGAGGTTTTTTGGCGCTTGGGAGTTGGGAGGTTTGAGGTCTCAGGAGTGAAGGGGCTGTGAGAGATTCTCTCCTGCTATGATGGCTTTCTCAGATGTCATTAATTTTCACAATCTCATAGATATTCCTTCGGTGGGAGGAGAGTTTACTTGGTCGAACAATCAGGCTAGTTCTAAGATAGATCACTTCCTCTTTCGACAGATTGCTTCCTTGTTTGGAGGAAGATGTCGGATCATTTCCCAATCCTTCTTGACTGCAGGGTAGGACTTTCTTTAAGGGTCCTTTTCGTTTTGAGAACATGTGCTAAAAATAGAAGGATTTATGGAGATGGTTAAGGTGTGGTGGAACTCTCTTCCTTTTTGTTGGCTCTTTGAGCTTTGTGGATGTGAAAAAGTTGGTAAGATACTAGAATACTGAAATAAGGAGGAGTTTGGAAGGAGTGTATTTTGAAGGAAATTAAGGCTCTCGAACTACTTGAAGAGGAGGGAAGTTTATCTTTTATTCAGAAGGTGCAACATTCAAACCTCAAGGGAGAGTTTAATAGATTGGCAATTTTAGAGGAATTCTCGTGGAGCTTATGAGAACACAAAGTTCTTTCATAGATTGGCCAATTCACATTGGAGGTTTAATTTCATTGAGAAGGTACACTACAATGAAGAGCTGATAGAAGTTGAGAGAGACATTGGAAGTTGTTTTGTGGAATATTTCTAATATAGCTTTAAAGAAGAGGTAGGTAGAAGATCTTTGTTAGACTGCTCTAGTTTTCTTCATTTGGAATTAGTCCTTCTAGTAGGAGTGATCTTTTGAGGAAGAATTTTGGGGGGCTTTAAAAGAATTGAATGGGGATAAAGACTCGGTCTGGATGGCTTGTTCTTGGCCTTCTTTGAAAATTTTTGGGAATTTGTGCATGGGGATATGGTGAAGGTTTTCCAAGAATTTCATGAATAGTGTTCTTTTGAGAAGAACCATAATGCTACTTTCATCTCTTTAATCCCCAAAATTGGGGAAGCAATTTCTACTACACACTTCAAATCAATTAGTGGGAGGACCTTACAAGCTCTAAAGTTTTGGCTTATTGGTTGAAAGTAGTGGTGGGGGTATGTTATCTATTGTAATGAAAATGCATTTGTGCAAGGTAGACAAATTTTGGATGATGCTAATGAGTGTGTGGATTCTAGAATCCGTTGTAACAAATTGGGTGTGGTTTTTAAACTAGACTAGATATGGAGAAAGTCTATGATCATGTTAGCTGTAGTTTTCTTTCGTATGTCCTTCATTGGATGGGGTTCTGGGATAGGCGATGCAAATGGATTCAAGCATGTATCTCTACAATGTCTTTCTTCATTTTGGTTAATGGAAGTCCTTTTGCTTTGTTAAGGAGTTCAAGGTTATTTGGAAAAGCTTCTCCTTTCTGTCTCCTTCGGTTTTTATGGAAGGAGAGGGATAGGAGGATTTTTGAAGATGGAGATTGCAATTACATTCAAATCAAGGATGAGTTTTTTAGTACGCTCTTTCTTTGGGTGATTCTATTTTGGGTTGGTGACACACCCTCTTTTTTGGCTTTTTTTGGATACTTGCGTCTTGTTTTAGTTTCTTTTCTTTGTAAACTTCCTGTGTACATGGCTTCTAGCCTTTTTTGTGATTAATACAATGGCCTTTTATAGAGGAAAGGATTCTTGGGGGACGGATCACTTAATGTGCTACAGGGAGCTTTTGTTTTGGAACATTGCTTTTAAAAGAGATTTTCATGATTGGGAATTGACAGAGTTTCTCCTCTTTTTGAAATGTTATATCACTTCGATTTGGATTAAGAAGGCGGCTTCCAAAGTCACCTTCTTCACTTGGATGGCAGCTAAGTGCTTTACCTTCACAACCTAATGCGTAGAAATTTTGTGTTACTCAATTGGTATGCAATGTGTAAGGAAGCGGGTGAGTCGGTTGATCATCTTCTTCTCCATTGCAAGGTACCTTTTGATTGTGGCTGCTTGCTTTACAATTTTTGGGGCAAGTTGGGTGATGCTGGCTACAACATTACTGCTTTTGAAGAGTTGGACGTGAATTTGGATAATAAGGAGGCTCTTTTGCTTTCGGGGATGGCCACACGTTTATTTTTGGCACCTTTGGGGAGAGATGAATAGGATAATTTTAGAGAAAGTTGAATTGCCTATTGGAAAGCTTAAATCTAGGATAAAGATTTTTTTTGATTGGATAGGCTCGAGCGGTTTTGGAGATCGAGTTTCTGATTCCAATTTTGCAATCTCTCTTTCCTTGTAGCTTTTGCTTCTTTTTTCCTTTTTTTTTTCTTGAATATCTCGTGTGTACAGTGGCTCTAGCCATTTTTGTTCTGTATAATTTTACTTCATCAATGGAAAAAAAGAAAAGAAAAATAATCACCCTTATTATGGTCTTAACTATTTGTGGCATCTCTGTAGGAAGTTTTCCTTTCTTATTCCTCTCCTCTATCCTAACACTGATTGAAGTAGTCATTCAGGATGTGATTTAAGTCTGAACCTGTCCTAGTCGAGTAGACAGTGGATATGATGCCCAATCTTTTATTGTTTCATGCATTGTCTTTTGTAATTCTTAATTCTTGAGCTAGGTTTATTGAATGAATATCAATCATCTTACATTGTGCAATCCTTAATCAGAAGGAACCAGAGCTGTTGTCTGGCAACGATGTGTTATGGACATTTGTAAACTTTGCTGGAGAGGATCATACTAATTTTCAAACACTTGTGGCCTTCTTGAACATGCTGGGTACCTTGGTATGTGAAGCATGCTATATACTGTTCAGTATCTTGGTATTCTTAACATACTTCATGAAGTTTATGCAGTTCATAGAATGAGTTTTTTAATGTGCTGTTGATTTCAGGCTTCTAGTCAAGAGGGTGCTTCAAAGGTATTTGACTTGCTTCAGGGTAATACATTCCGCTCTGTTGGGTGGAGAACTTTGTTTGATTGTTTATCAATTTATGAAGAGAAGTTCAAACAATCCCTTCAAAGTGCGGGGGCCATGTTACCTGAGTTTCAAGAGGGGGATGCAAAAGCACTTGTTGCATATTTGAACGTTCTTCAGAAGGTTTTAACTAAATTTATTTAACTTTTTTATGGACTTTTCAACTGTTTTTTTTACCCTTTATCACTTGTTTTTACGAGATGGTATGTGAACTTGGTATGTTATGTGAGTGGCACATTTAGTTTTTCCTCGTAGCTTCATCTGTTTTGTTGACATTATCAGTTGATATTAAGGTATTTGAGTTGATAAGCATGCTTCATGTCAATTTTGACTACATTGTTTGTGGGTCTAATTATGGTTTTGTCTACTATTGGCATGGGATTAAGTATCGGCAAAACAGTTGATATATTGACTGAAATTTTGGATATTGGTTCCCATTGAGATAAAAAACCATTACAATATCATTTTTAACATTTAGTGTGAGGAAAATTGATTTTTTTCGTCAAATTTGGAAGAATATCTTGTGGGGAACTGAGGATAGGACTTTGAGGGAGGAATTTGCATCTCTTTTTGCAATTGCTTGTAGTAAGGAGGCTGTCATTTCAGATTATTTTGTGTGAATTGAGGGGAAGGGATGAGTTTGAATCCAACTTTTTATAGGGGCTGTGAGGATTGGGAATCAGAGGAGGTGGATTTATTGTTTGGAAAGCTTCATGGTGTGAATCTGGGTACGAAGAGGGAGGATACAATACAGTGGAAGAGATGTTCAAATGGAAGTTTCTCGGTGAAGGATTGTGTGCGGGTGTTTTTCCGACTAATAATATTTGGAGTATAGGTGCACCTTCAAAAGTATCTTTTTTCGTGTGGACAACAGTGAGAAACAAGTGCTTAACTATTGATCACCTAATTTCTAGAAGGTGGTGTGTACCCATTATGTGCTACATGCGTCGAAAGAGTGGTGAATAGGTGGACCATCTTCTTATCCATTGTTCTTTTTGTACTTTGTTATGGGGGGCTTTCTTTTTGAGGCTTTGGGGATTACTTGGGTGATGCCAAATACGGTTATGTAGTTGATGCAAGGTAGGAGTTTCAAGATTACAGGAAGGAATGCAAAGGCTATTTGGAAAATGGCACCTTTGTGCCTTTTTTGATTCTTATGGAAGGAGAGAAATAGTAGGGTTTTTTGAACATAAGGAGCTAAGTAGCGTGTGTTTGAAAGAAAGTGTTTTTTTAGTACTCTCTTTCTTTGGGTTTCCCAAAATTTGTTAGGAAGAACACCTTTTTTTTTGGATACTTGTAAGGACTTTTTTTTTCCCCTTTTGTACACACCCTGTATGCTGTATGCTTGGCCTTTGGCCTTTTTGTGAATGAATTATTTTACTTCTGATAAAAATTGAGAGTTTACAAAATTAGACATCTATTAATAATAAAATGCAATTTTTTACTTAATATCTTAAAGTGTGGGCAATCATAATAATATAGCTTTTTATCAACTATAAGATGCATATTCCTTTATTTGTAAAATTTGAGCCAAATATTTTGGTGCTAGAATGTGAAGTATTTTTTTTTTCCCAGAGTTCAAGAAATGCTAATCTTCAAAGTTTATATTTATTTGTATCAATTTTTGAATGTTGCTGAATTTCCAGAATTTTCCCAAATATGCCTCCTAAATTTGCTTGCCATTTATATTTCGAAAAGTAGTTAATTATTAAAATAGACTCCATAAAGTGATAACTAAGCCAATGGAAAGGTGGGAAAAGGACACTTTGGAATGATAAATTCAGTGAAGTTTAAGGTTTTTTTTGCCCCCTTGTTCATAAATGAGAATCCAAACCCCTAGTTGTCTATTTGGTAAGAGAGGAGAAGAGAAGTGAAAAAATTTCTCCTGTTTCTCTGTTTGGTTTGTATAGTCAGAAGTGAAAAGAAAAAGAAATGAAATGGTTAGGGTCCTTAGGGAGGAAATATTCTTTCGTGGTCACAAAAATTTTCACCTCATAAGTGAGGTGATTTTGTGAGAAAACTAAAATGGGAACTTATGTACAAGTGTACAACATGTGTTACAACATATTAACACATAGTTAGGCAGGAAATATTCTTTCCTGGTCACAAAATTTTCACCTCATAAGTGAGG
Organism: Hamamelis virginiana; assembly: GCA_017140935.1. Classification (NCBI taxonomy): domain Eukaryota; kingdom Viridiplantae; phylum Streptophyta; class Magnoliopsida; order Saxifragales; family Hamamelidaceae; genus Hamamelis; species Hamamelis virginiana. Next base: position 2,548,031 of record JAESVK010000807.1, on the reverse strand, counting down.
TAATTTTGTTAAAAAAATAAAATGGGAACTTATGTACAAGTGTACAATATATTAACACACGGTAAAAGTACTTTATCAAAGTCTTGGTGGGGCCATCTTTTTTATTCCCTTTCTGTCCCTGTATAAACAAACTAAAGAGAATGGCTACACTTTCCCTTCTCTCGTTTAATTTTTCTTCTTCTTTCAACTGGTGAGTGGTGAACCAAGTAGACTGTAAGGGTTAGGGCCTTAGAGGCAAGTCACAAATAGGTTGAAGGAGGGGCTTCTCTACCCTTAAATTTGAGTTCTGACGGTTTATATCCTTCTTCACCAGTAGCTGTCCATGTGCTAACACTCTCATCTAGTCGGATTGGATGCACTGGTCTCTCTTTGTAAATTCAATAATATATTTCCTCTTTCTTCTCCATTAATCCATCCAATAAGTTGTTTACAATCTCAATTTCCCATATATGACAGGTTATGGAAAATGGGAATCCCATTGAAAGGAAGAACTGGTTCCCAGATATTGAACCATTATTCAAGCTCCTTAGCTATGAAAATGTGCCTCCTTATTTGAAGGTGATGGCTGTGTTTTTATAATGCTGCTCCCATGAGTATCCCTAGTTTTATTTTGTCCTTATTGTTGCTAATCACTGTTGGAGGCTGTCAGTAAATTTTTATATGCACATTTTACTCAAGTATATGGCACACTTTTACAGGGTGCTCTGCGGAATACTATAGCTACTTTCATTCAGGTCTCTCCGGGCTTAAAAGATACTGTTTGGAGTTATCTTGAGCAGTATGATCTACCAGTAGTTGTTGGGCCTAATGTTGGGAATGGTGCGCAACAAATGTCAACACAGGTTAGTCTGGCTATGTTATTAGATTTTTCTTACTGTTAATTGTTCCAAAGATTACAAGAATTATCTCACTGTAGCAGAAATCTACCAAAACTAAGCTGAAAATAACATTCTTGTTGTTATTATGCAATTTATTGCTCTTTTATATGATCGACCCTTCATTAGTTTTCTTACATTGACTATTTGGATTCAAGAAATTGTTAGCTATTTCAAATTAGTCATTTTGTGTGTTTTTGTAAGGTGTCAAGAGTATGTATTTCAAGTATGTGTCAGTGGCAGCAGAAGTGCCACTTCTTGTATCTTCAGTGGTAATCCATTTAACAAATCAATTTTTTCATCTAAGTTACAGAGTTACTTAAATGACTGTAGTATGAAATCATGGCAGCCTATATGTTTAACTAATCAATGCATCCTGGAATTCTGACAGAGGTTTTCCAGTATTTACAGTCTTTCAGTGGTTTTATTCACGTACTAACATTGAATCGGCACCCCTGATTAGTGCTGGCTGGTGCTTTTGGTTGCAGTCCATGTGTATGCAAATGCCTCCTTTAGTGTTAAATTTGTTATAGATGCAATATGAGTTTGAAGGAGATTTTTCCTTGTTTGTTTCTGTTTTGGATAATGTGATATTCATTACAGCTGGCTCGGGTGTGGCAGATGGTGGTAGCAGTGGTTGTTAAAGTTTCACAAAGTAGATTTTTCAGAAACAAACTGTATAAAGTACTACTATTAGGATTTCAAGGAAAGAAATGAACTCTGATCAATGTTTGTGGCAGTCACTGGATCTATTGCCATTTATATGACAATCCTTGCTGTTTATTGGCATTAATATAATATTAGCACTACTTACTCATTATATACTATGATCTGTGGACATGGGCACAAGTTTTGCGTTTTGACATTGACACCAGGTGTCGCTGTGTTGGACATGGCAACTCTCCAAAACTGAGACATAGGAATGCAGCTTACATATGTGTGGGTTTGTGAATTACTATATTGAATACATGTGTATATGTCTATTTTTTGGTTTGTGTTAATGAAAGTTCCATAAAGTGTAAAGTTGTGATCAATGTATTAAATATATAACAAATTTTACAATAAAAAAGGCAACAAACTTTTTGTTTTTTTTTTGGTAGTAAATTATGGTGGATGCTTTTGTAAGTGTCCAAAAGTGTGTTGGGCAGGGGTGTTTTGTCCACAAATGTTTGACATGCCAATCCTTGATGTGGGGAGGTTATATACCACTGCCATAAATTCTGTGATTGTGTATTTAATGTTGAGCCTCTTATACGATTTAGCTTCAGGAAATTATTTCTGTTATATTTCATTCAAATAAAGATGTTGAGATAAATGAGTTGCAAGACATGGAATGATAGAATAAGGAATGGATGCATTCATGGGAGGTTTGAAGTAGCACTGATTAAATAAAAAGGTGAGAACTGGTAAGTTATGGCGACATGCTTTGGTGAAAGGGGTTTCAAGAACAAGGTGAAAGGATATGAGTGGCAATGGGAAAGACATGGTGGTTATTCACTTAACAGTACATATTTTTCTTGGGAATAGATTGATGGAAATGGATTCGTGTAGCCTACCCCTAGTAGTTGCCTTAGGCTTGTTGAGTTGCGTTTAGCAGGAAATCTGCAATTGGATCTTGTTCATTTAAGTTTTGATTGTAATGCCTTTCTTTTTTTATTAAAAATTATGACACTACCATAAAATCTGCGGACTGTGAAATTCCTCATATGCAGCATGTTTGATCACTATACCTTCGCCTGACAAAATTTTGCCCTTTTTTTTAAAAAAATAATTTAAATGTGCATCTCTCTCTCTCTCTCTCTCTCTCTCACTCTCTACATAGATATGAAGGATTGAGTTTTACTGCGTCCTTGCATGTCAATAGCGATATACCTTGACAGCTGTTAGAGTCAAATAAAATGGTTTGACAGGAATAACTTCCCGTTCAATGCATATATGTTGTAATGATGATGTGAATCTGTGATTTTGGCAGGTTTATGATATGCGATTTGAGTTGAATGAAATAGAAGCAAGAAGGGAACAGTATCCTTCGACAATATCATTCCTTAACCTGTTAAATGCTCTTATTGCAAAAGAAAGAGATGTAAGCGATAGAGGGCGTAGGTACTGGTCCTTGGTTTCTTAATGTTTCTTTGGCAATTAAATTTTCTTTTCCTGCCTGTTACCCTACTGTTGAGGGACATTTTTTGCAGGTTCATTGGCATCTTCAGGTTTATTTATGATCACGTGTTTGGGCCATTTCCTCAAAGAGCATATGCAGATCCTTGTGAGAAATGGCAGTTGGTTGTTGCTTGTCTTCAGCATTTTCAAATGTGAGTCCTGTAGTTTTAACATGGAAGCTCTCGCTGTTATTTTTGGCTTCTAAATATCCTACTTTTACTTGGGAGTTGCAAGGTGTTTTCATCATAAATACGTGTGAAGTCAATTGTGAACCCCTTTTGCTCCAAAATTAAATCTTTTTGATTTGTATGCTAGTTTTCTTCCTCTGCTGTTTTTTGTGCATAATGTTTTCTAATTGATAATCATGGTTCAGCTTCTGTGCTTAATGGTATCTGTTTTTTGAGTCAAAGTAGACAATTTTGCATATTTAAATATGTATTTGCAGGATACTGAGCATGTACGACATAAAAGATGAGGATATTGACAGTGTTGTTGACCGATCTCAGCTATCGACAGTAGCACAATCAGCTCCACTTCATATGCAGCTTCCTGTTGTAGAGTTGCTGAGAGTATGCATTTGTTATTATTTTTCTATCTTTCTCGTTTCTTTCATGCTTCACATAGATTTCCAAAGTCAAGCTTGTGCGTGTAGAACAACCAGTTGATCTATACAAAGTGTGGTGACCTGTGTTAGCCTTTTTTTTATTGACTTATTTTTCTGTCATTGGCTATCCTTATCTCGATGGAAAATATTTCCGAGCTAATTTTTCCCACATAGAAGTTGATTTAAGGTGTTAATAGTCCCAAAAGCTTACTGAACAGAAATAATAATTTTACCCAAGTTTCAATTCTTTCCCAACCCTCATGGTAGACAATCTATCAAGATAAATGCAGTCTTATAAGGTTTTTTCCAAATTCTTTTTTGGAAGCTATTTTTCTGTCAAAATTTTTGTGCTATTCAAGCCCATTCATGTCTCACTTGTCATCACATGAGAGAACAACTTCTTCACTTCTTCCTTCTAAGACTAAGATCCAACTTTTTGTCCTGTACATATTATATCATTAAATTCTTAATGAGTTTTTAGATTTTTTAACTTTATTTTATCAGTAATGCTATATATCCCAAAAGTTTGTCCCAAAAAGACATCCCAAATAAATCCTAAGCCTTCATTTATTATCAATAAAGAATTTGCTAAAAAAGAGAAGGGTTAGATCATGGGCCACATCATTTGGGATTCACTTTTGGGACAATATTTTTGGAACATAAAGCATTTTCCTTATTTTATTTATAACAAAATTCTGTTGTTTTGCAGGATTTTATGAGTGGAAAAACTGTTTTCCGAAATATCATGGGTATTCTTTTGCCAGGAGTCAATTCCATCATTACAGAACGCACAAGTCAAATATATGGGCAACTTCTTGAGAAAGCAGTGCTACTTTCTTTGGAAATTATAATCCTTGTTTTGGAGAAGGATATACTTGTTTCTGACTTTTGGCGCCCTCTTTACCTGGTAATTATTTTTGACTTTTCTGAATTATCTGCTGAGCTTCTTGACAGTGTCTAGCTTTATTATTGTTGTTGTTGTTATTATTCTTATAATCCATGATCACATAATGGATAGATTTTCACTCTAATATGATCACTACCTTAAAATTTATTGCCTTAGTGTGTATAAAAAAAAAAATATTGCGTCAGTGATTGCAAGATTTAAGACTTCATCTATGGGTAACGAGTTGGCACCATATAAGTGGGTTTAGTTGTGGAAGTTCAAAACCGAATCAAACCGAGTATGTTAAAATTTTTGTTCTTTGGTTTATGTTAACTTTGTGTTCACTCGGTCATGGAGTTACTTTTTTGAATTTTGGGAAACTTAAATCCTTGGTGAACATTTGGATGCTTGGCTGGTTTTGGGTGATCACCCAAGTGGTCTGAAAGTATTAAACAATTTATCTAATATAATTATATAAATGTGTTATGCCTAAGGAAGTTAGGGTGACTGTTATAGTGGAGTTATTTTTATTAGAGAGAAGACGTACATTATTAAGTTTTGAAAATGTATTGCGCAATAAGTTTATATTCTTCGGATTGGAAACAAGACTAATAAATTTATAGTTGTAAAATAAAAATGTATATGAAAAAGGTAGCAGAATGTACAAGGACAAAAGAAGTTCCAAAATAAGGGACTTGATGCGGCTATTTTTTTTTTATTTTTTTAATATAAAAGTGTACAAATATTATTTATTTTTCCTTGAAGGGTGTGAAGCACCCCCTAATCCCCACAGCACCGCAACAAAGAAACAAGATATAGAACACAAAAAGGAAACAAAACCAATTTTATAAAACAAAACAACTAGCGGAAAAGAACACCCTTTAATCATTATGCATCATTCATTTATCAGCCCTTTTAGATTTCAACATCGAGGCCCATTCAGAAAGGCAACATTTTGCTTTATTCTCAATAAGAACCTGATTCTTCTTCTAACTCAAGAAAGCATTTTCTAAACTATATAGGGCTAGCCTCTCGGTTTATTTTATTTCTGCCTTTCTTAATCCGGGGCTTTGTCTTCTGATAAATAATATGCCCCAATTCCTTTAATTGCTTCAGCCAAGATTTTTGGACTTACCCTGTTGTTGTATTGTTCTCACTCTGCAATGGCCTCAACTTGAATCTCACCCATATTTATCGACGCAATTGTTGGACTTCATTGCACATTTTTTTTTTTTTTTTTGGGATAAGCAATGATATTATGAATAGAAACAAGAGGACGAGGAGTCCATCTTACAAAACAGAAAGTAGAAAGAAGGAAACAAAAAAACAAAAATCCTCACGGGTTACAAACATCAACTCAATTGGCTCTAAAAACAAAGAAAGGAATACCCTTAAATTCCTTAGAAATCAAAGCCCAAAAGAAAGCCAAGAATCTCACTCTATTCCACAATTCCTCTATATCTCTACATTTATCCAAGCAATCTTGCATTTCTTTCAAGCCAAATGACCCAAAAAATAGCCGTAATAACACATCTTCCTAAAATGACTTGCATTGCACATGATCTAAGCATCTCTATAATATATTCTCACTTGTCCTCATTTGGTGGTACCTCTGCTTTACACTAAAGTATTCTTGTATAGAATTTTTCATTCTTGTCTGTTGGTCATCTATGCATCAATACCTTTGGATCATATTCCATTCTTGTCTTTTTACTTGTCTGTCTCAATATCATTGCATTATTTTATGCACACATTTGGTTTAGCCAACATTCTAAATTGCATATCCATATATTGATCACACAGCAGTCTAGAGTATTTCTCTACAATGTACTTTCCACCCTAATTCTGTTGGCAAGTTCTCTTTTTAATTCCACCCTTCTTTATGGATATTTGATTAAGAGAATAAAAATGGTCACTTTCTTGGCCTTCAATAATCACTATATTTTTATTTCTATTCTCAGAACTATGAGTATATTATGTTTGATGCATTGCCCGCCTCCTTTTTTATTAAAAAAAAAATTGTTTGATATGTTGTTGATGGAATACAATTTGCATAAAAAAATGAAGTGTAGATATGCACAATTTGACATCATATCGTCTTTGAAGAATGATTTCCTCTTGTTTTTTTTTTTTTTAATAGTTACTATTGATAATCATTGTAGCTAATTATTGTGCCACTAAGCATTCAATTTTAAATCATAAAATGACAATAGTTGTTATTTCTAGTAGCTTTTGTTGCATTGCCATTTTCTAATTTTCTTTGAACTAGAATGAGCTCATTCGTTTCCATGTCTTTCTTTTGTTGCAAACAAATTTGGTAGTCACTTTAATTTAACATTTAAAATCCCAAAAAAGGATTAAAATTAATCTGGATTGAATTCCATTCGGTTATGGCTGTAGAGGTGTTTGCAAAGTGGCGATGATGGTTACTTTGGTGGTTGGATGGCGGTGTTGGTGGAGCAGCGGTGATTGTGGTGGTGTTGGTAGAGTGGTGGAGGTTGCAGTGGTGGCAGGGTGTGGTTGTCATAGTGGTGATGTGTTGCAGAGGTGGCAGTGGCTGGTGGTGTGCCAATAATAGCAGTGATGGTGGCGTGTGAAGCAAAATTTTGAATCAATTTCAAGAATGTTGGATTCTTTTGGTAACATGAAATTTATGCTTCACAAATTTCCAAATTTTTTTAATTTTTGAAAATAAAAGACAATCAGCCTGCTCAAATGTATCTTTTATGAGTTTTTATTTATTTATCAATTTCACCTTGTTTTCTAGTTTTGAAAACAAAAAAAGAACAATAAACAACAATGCAAGCAAACGAACCCTTATTTAAATTATTAACTAATGGTTTTAGGTGTTTGCTTTGACGTGTCATCTATTTTCTGTGTAAAATAATTTTTGTTTGTTCCTATTTTTATTAATATGTTCCCTAAACATGCATACAAGTTATTTCCACATTTTAGTTTTACAGTTTCAACCTTTTGTCGATGTGTAGAGCTTTCCTTAGCTACACCTGAGTTTTTGCTTTTAAACTTCTGTAAACTTTGATGAAGTTGCATTCATTTGTATCGGTTCTGGAGTGAGTAGTGTCTAACCAGAAATTGAAAGCTGAAAATGCGGTTGCTTTGTATAAAGGCCTAAATAACTGTCGCTAATGGCAAGACACACACCTTCAATGACCCAGTTCTCAGTAGTTACTTCTTTACCATGCAGCCTTTGGATGTTATACTCGCTCAAGATCATAATCAAATTGTAGCTTTGTTGGAGTACGTTAGATATGATTTCCGGCCACAAATTCAGCAATGCTCTATTAAAATCATGAGTATACTAAGGTGACTCTTTTGGTTACATTCTGTCCCTTGATTTATTTTATCATTTGACTTGATGGTCTGGTGCGGTTTAAGCATATGTCCTCCAAAAGATATATGGTGACAGTGGTTTTGTAATCTCTCTCCCTCTCTCTCGCTCTTTCTTTCACTCGCACATTATTTCTTTACGTTTTCTTTAATTTCTTTTCATTTGATTTTTTTCTTTAGAAATACTTATCCTTCCTGGTAACCTTTTCTTTTTGTAATAAAGTTGTTTCCAAAGTGAGAGAGAGAGAGAGAGCGTGTGCGTGCGTGCGTGCGTGAGAGAGAGAGAGAGAGAGAGAGAGGAAACCACTCCCAAGTAATTTTTTTTCCTTTTCCCTTCTAGTTCCCGCATGGTTGGGCTCGTACAGCTACTTCTGAAATCCAATTCTGCAAGCTGTTTGGTTGAGGATTATGCAGCTTGCCTTGAGCTACGATCAGAAGAGCATCGGATTATAGAGAACAGCAGTGATGATCTGGGTGTTCTTATAATGCAGGCTAGTTCTGTGTATGCTGTTTTTTGGCTACATTTTCAGTTTTTGTAGAGGTTCACATATACATATCTCTTCTCTTTTTGCAGCTTCTCATTGATAATATTAGTCGGCCAGCCCCAAATGTTACGCATTTACTGCTTAAGTTTGATATTGATACCCCTGTCGAACGGACTTTATTACAGCCAAAATTTCATTACAGGTTTTGATGGTTAAAGGTTGTTTCAGTGTATTATTTTTTCATACTCCTAATTGTTGTGTCATCAGTGGGCATGATATAATTTGCAGTTGTTTGAAGGTTATTCTTGACATCTTGGAAAAGCTCTTAAAGCCTGATGTGAATGCGTTGCTTCATGAATTTGGTTTTCAGGTCAGATACTACTTGTCCCAGAGTTATGGGAAACGGCCTTTTGATTTTGAATGAATTTCTTTTGGTTTCTTTGTGTTTTATACAACCGTTTGACTGTTTGCTTAATGCAGCTCCTTTACGAGTTATGCTTGGATCCATTAACATGTGGTCCTACCATGGATCTATTGAGTAATAAAAAGTACCAGTTCTTCGTTAAGGTACTAATTATACTGCATTTAAAAGTCTAAAGCCCTTCTTCAATGACCATCTCTTTGCCAATATGTTAGATTAGTTTTGTTTCGATTTGCTACCTGCACTTTTGTAAGAAATTTTTCTGTCATAACAGCATCTGGACAGTATTGGTGTTGCTCCACTTCCTAAACGCAATAGCAACCAGCCACTCCGCATCAGTTCTCTCCATCAGGTTCATGTCTAGATTTTTTAGTTGTTTTTATTTTTATTTTGATGTCATATGAAATGCTTTTTTTTTTATTTTTTATAAAAAAAATGTGTGTATATATATATATATATATATATATATATATATGGTCACGTTCCCCTTACACCCTATTTTGACACCTATGTTTACACCTCATTTTAAAAATACCATTATAGGTTGAATATTTTGAGAAACTGACCGTTAGATTAGATACTTATCTTATGTTTGTGTCATGTATGAAAAAAATTTGAGTGATCAGTTTTTGAAAAAAATTATTTTGAAGAACTATTATTTTTTTTATTAATTAAAAACATAACTGTTTTTTATAGTGATATTTTTTAAAATCTAACTGTTGGATCACTATGATTTTTTGCATACATGAAATGCATAAGAAAGGTATCGAATCCAACGGTTGATTCGTCAAAATATTTATCATAAGTAGTGTTTTGAAAACGATGTGTAAACATAGGTGTGAAAATCGAGTGCAAGGAGAACTTGACCCATATATATATATATATATATATATATATATATATATATAGTATACACTGATACACACATGCTTATTAATTATATTATATTATCCATGTATCTTGATTTTGGTATGTTTTGACTGCCAAGGCCATGTTGTAGTAGATTGATGTTTTGCACTGGATTAGACAATGGTCCCTCTCAAGAGTCGGTTTTACTTTGAATTTTTTTTTTTTTGGGTTTGGGTTTGAGCTTTGTATAATCAGCTATCTTCTCCCTGGCTCTTTGTTGACAATGTTAATCGATCTTTGGTGAACTTTAATTTTGGAGAAGAGATGGCTGGATGATTTGGATTTTTTCAATTTGGTTGGAAATTGGAGTTTTGAATTTATTTTCTAATGATGTTTATGATTACCATAGTGATTGCTGATTGACTTCTATATTAAGCTTTTGTTTAGGTTATTAGAGGCAAACGTGAACAGGTAATGAATAAGGTGGTCTGGTGTATTGCGATATTGATGTGTGCCTTCATCAATCATCATGATTTGTCTACGAGTACTTATTACATAGACAAGCACTTTAACATTGTCACCATCACCTGGTAACAGGCAATGTATATTAGATTTCAGGCAACACTATTACCTTTCATCTTTCTGTTGGTGATACACTGATACTGATGTGCAACAGCTGAGAGGCACTGTGATGGTGAAATGAAAGTCACTTTTAAACATTTTGCAGTCTTTACATTATGATCTTGTTGAAATTCCTTGTCTGATATTGTGTTGCTTACAGAAGTTCTTCAATCTTTTGAAGAGGTATAACAAGGTGCACTCCACTGCGGAAACAATAATGTAATATTAATAATGAAATTGGTTTGCTGACTGCTCATTTACTGGTGGTCTTTGTGTTTTAGCATTGTTTGGCCTATCCTTCTTGGGTTGTGGCCTGCGGAAACAATAATGTTTGGCCTATCCTTCTTGCCCCCCCCCCCCCAACACACACACACACACACAAAAAAGGGTTTTGTTCTAGCTAATTAACAGAACGATCTTAGTCATTAGAAATTAATGATTATTATTGGAGAAATCTTTTTGCTTGAATGCCATACTTTTTTGTAACGTGTGTGTGAGATGATGTCAATTGAATACCTATGCCAAAATAATGTTTGACTACTGAATAATTTTTGTTTTTACTTTAAATTTCTTTTTCTGACTCATGCATCAACTATTACAACTTTGAGCGTTACTTGTAAGTGGATCCAATTATATATATTTTATATGTATATATTTTGAATTACGTTTTTTCAGGTTTTACTGTTTATTTATTTTTTCCAGCGAGCGTGGCTGTTGAAGCTATTAGCAATGGAATTGCATGCTGGCGACATGTCTAGTTCCACTCACCGAGAAACGTGGCAGAGTATTCTTTCTCATATTTTTGGGCAGGACATTATTGAATTTGGAACTGATCGTAGCATATCACATTCTTTCCCCCTTCAAAATAGCGCTGAAAATGCTGGAACCAGAACTATCAGTAAGAGTAAGGTACTGCTTGTTAACTTGGAGTTTTTTTTAAATATTTTTTATAACATATCATTATAGATAAATTTTTGTTTAGCTTATGATTGTTTTCTAAGTTGTGCTGCTGATTGAAGCTTGTATGTACATTGCAAATCCTTGTTTGTTTTGACTTTTGAGAAAAAAATTCTTTTGTTGAGTTGTGGTTTTTAAATTGACAATTAACCATGGTTTATGATTCAGAACATCTTAGTTGAAACAATTCCAAGCTTTCCACCATTTGATTAATATATTAGCAGCTCGAGAAATATTACACATATTTTCTACTCATTTCCTAATATTAAGTTAGTGTTGTTTTCTGTCTCATTCTCACTTGTAACGTTTTTAATTATGTCCTTGATTTCTCTTTAATGCATAAGGTTGAGTATTTGGTATCATTGTTTTTGCACAGAAACCACCTTAAGGTTCACTTTCTTTGTTTTGTAAGCAAGAAAAGTTCACACATGGTCTCTCTTATGGTCCATTTTTCTAAGCGGTCATTTGCCTTTATGTTCACCTATGCTGTGGATTTTGAGATATACATTTTGACCATTGGCAGTGCCACAATGATCTTTAAAAATTGTGAGAATTTGAGTATATTCTACCCATTTAGGGTTTGTATAATATTATTAGTTTGTTACGCTAGTGATCTGCTACTCAAATTTGACAATTGGAAGCGGGGTTGCATTCTTTCCCAGTTTCCAGAGTGCTAAATTCAGCAATCCAGAAAAGGGCTTTAGATCATCAAGGAATATTTTTGTTTTCAAAATGATTTCCCCTCCTTTTTGTTTATCATGTGATACACTTTTATTCAAGAAAAGCCTTCTCCTCACATTACTTCCTCCGTCATCCTCCCTTCTTTTTTTGATCATTACATATATATTCATAAAAAGATGTCTTTGGCCAGTATACATGATATATGCTAGGGCTGAAAAAGAAACTCTTCAACTTTTTTCCCTGTATCCTTACTTTTCTGATGATCGCTTTTCCTCATGGCCCTAAAGTTTTTCTTGGACAAGATGTCGATAATATTTCATCTATATGGGAAAAGTCAAGTTGTGCTCGCAAGTGATCAACATAATCTTGTTTCCCTTTTGGTATTAACTTGTTTTTGTTAGATCTTTTAAAGATTGCTTTCACCCTAGAAATTGGTTGTGCCATAATCCTTGCTGTGTAATATGTATCTTTCCATTATTTGTGAAGGTTCGGTAACTTCAGGAACTTTGGCAACTTGGTTCACCTCATATAAGGAACTGATCATGTTGGTTTAGTTTTTAAGACAAACAACTGCTTCTGATCTTGTCTTTATGCCCAAATATGCATCATAATGGCAGTGCCTGTGATTTGTTCTTTGTTACTATACTGTCAAAGTCACTAAAGTTTGAAATTAGTTATTTGAAAATTTAATTTATTTTTTTCAATAAATTCTAATCTGAAATGCAATTCCCCTACGAGTCTTGTCACAGATATTTATGTTCAGTTAATATTGTGTCAGTTGGATATCTTTACAATGGGTCGACCATAATGTGGCGAGCCACATTGATGCTTCTACTTGCATACTAGTCAGAAATGACATGTTTGTGAAATGTTGTCTTCTTACTTACAATTAATTGGGCCCTCTGTATTAAATTGATCACATTGCCGTTTGTATGCCTTTGCATATGAAATTGTGGAATAGGGAAGTCGTCTATCCTATTCAGAATTGCACTTACATCTGCCTTTCTCTTTGCATAGGAACTTGTGGTGGTTATTTGATATTCCTTTCTTGTTGGGCCACTTACATTAACTTATTGCACTAATTGCGCATGCCATTTATTTTCTTGTTATATTGAAGGGCATATTGCCCTCTACGCCGCTTTTTACACAAGGTCTTATCTTTGTTAATGTCGCAACTTATCATAATTATGAAAGAGAGAATATTATTTAGAAAAGTCTACACGTATCATCATTTTAAAGCGATAACTGCTTTCGCATTCCTTTGCTCTAAAGATTTTGACGATCTCTTTATTCATTTCTTTTGGTGTCAAAATTCAGGTGTTGGAGTTGCTTGAAGTTGTCCAATTCAAATCTCCTGATACATCCATGAAGTATTCTCAGGTCGTATCTAATATGAACTATGCCTTGCTGGTAAGATTTGAGTTCTTTAAGGTGTTCCATATTTTGTCTCTCTTGAGCTGTATTTAATACTCGGTATTTATAGGCAGAAGACATACTTGGTAATCCAAGTACTTCTGGAAAGGGTGGTATCTATTATTATTCAGAGCGAGGTGACCGTTTGATTGATCTCGCTTCATTCCGCGACAAACTTTGGCAGGTTAATTTCTTTTGTCTATAAGTGCCTGATGATAGGTTTTATTTTTAGTATTTTTTTTTTAAACAGTGAATCCTTTCTTCTTTGAATTCTCATTAGATTGCTTGTGCTGATTATAGCTTATTGTTTCAGAAATTCAATTTCATTAATCCCCAATCGAGCTCATTTGGAAGTGAAGTTGAGCTGAATGATGTAAGAGAGACGATTCAACAGTTGTTGAGATGGGGATGGAAATACAATAAGAACCTCGAGGAACAGGCTGCCCAACTTCATATGTTAACTGGCTGGTCTCAGATTGTTGAGGTCAGTGACTTCCATTTTCTTTTGTTGTTGTTATTGCTGCTGCTGCTGCTATTTCTGCTGTTTATGTAACTCATTTAGAAATCTTCTTGTAGGGTTTTGTACTCACTATATCTTGGAGATGTTATATTAGCTTTATGTTTTGATTTTGTATTCATTTTCTCCATTATTTGCTTGTATAGGTTTCTGTGTCCAGAAGATCATCATCTCTTCAAAATCGAGCTGAAATTTTGTTTCAGTGAGTCACCTCATCAGCATTTGTACATATGTTCCCCATTATCAAGGCATTGCGTAACTATTTTAACTTGTCACTGATAGGTTGCTTGATGCCTCTCTGACTGCTTCTGCTTCTCCAGACTGCTCATTAAAGATGGCATTAATATTGAGCCAGGTATGATTGATCCATTTATACTTTACCCTCTTCGTTACTGTACTGCTCTCCATTTAACAGTTTCACTATTGTTGTGGTTGACTTTGTCTTTCATCTGAACTATTCCAGGTCGCACTCACATGCATTGCCAAATTACGAGATGAAAGATTCTTATGCCCTAGTGGTTTAAATTCTGATAGTGTAACCTGTCTCGATATTATCATGGTGAAACAAATATCAAATGGGGCTTGTCACTCCATATTGCTTAAGCTTGTAATGGCTATTCTGAGACATGAATCATCAGAAACCTTGAGGAGACGGTATGGTTTTAAGTAGGGTATTGTTTCTTTTTCTCTGCCTGTTAGTTATTTTAGTAGGTATCTGACCATTTAAATTCCCGAATTCAGCCAATATGCTCTGCTACTTAGCTACTTTCAATACTGTCAGCATATGCTTGATCTGGATGTTCCGACATCCGTTCTGCAGTCCTTGTTTCTGGATGAGCAAGATGGTGAAGATCTTGACCTGCTGAAGGTGTCCTAATTCTACCTAATTGTGAAATTTTTTCATTTGTCGTGGTTTTATCTTGATGGAAGTTAAGTTATTACTAACAGTATTCATGTTCTCTGTTTCCAGATTGATAAAGAGCAGGCAGAACTGGCACAGGCAAATTTTTCTATTATAAGGAAAGAGGCTCAAGGCATCCTTGATTTGGTGGGTATCTTACTCCTTCTTTAATTGTTTTGTGTGCGATATGGAGAAACTGGACAGAAAATTTTCAAGTTCATTACTATTTTTATTACTAATATGATTTTTAAAAGGAAACTAGCATCCTGAGTTTCTGTCATAATTCAAAATTTTGAGATGTTTTTTCAATTGTGTGCTTTTAGTCTGGTCTTGTTTTGATAGCACAATGACTAATTAATCAGGCATGGGTGGGTACTACTACCAAGTATAGTGCTGGACTGTTCCATTCATCCTTTCTTTATCTCTTTTAGTAAATTTTTCCTACTTTTCATGGGAACTAACATTGTATTTAGAGAGAAAAAAACCATTCAATGGGAACTGACATTTTAGAGAGAAAGAAAAAGTTCAATGATGAAGACTGCTATAGGAAGAGATTTCATCAAATTAAAACTAATAGGTGTTATTAGGAACAAGGAAACAAATGCAAAATTCTAGGAAAAATCATTTGGGTACTACTTGGGTTATGTCAAGGACGGTAAAGAAATGCTTCCAGGGCTGGTGGTTGAAGATCGTGGATGAGAACTGCAAACTCATTTGGAAGGCCGCTTCTCTGTCTCCTTTGGTGTTTTGGGAAGCAATGCATCTTCAAATAAGTTTTTCAGAGTCTGTGCTCCTCTCCTGGCATCTATCAATTTAACTAGCACCATTTGAATAATTTTTATATTGTCGACTAGCTTGATAATGATTTATCAATGTTAATCACCCTTAAATGACTCAAGTTCCAAACCAACACATTTATAGTAGGCTAAAACATTTCTTATTTGGTGGTAAGATGATTGAGGAGTTGATTCAGGCTGTTTGATCATTTGTCTCAATGATATAGCCTGATGAAGACGATGTCGTTAGAGTATTGATTAAAGGATTAAAAAGGATGATGATTGATATGGGTAGCGCAAATATTGGGAAAATCTTTTTAAGTGAATTTATGGTTATTAAGAATTTGGTAACTGAACTAGATTTGTCCAAGCTTGGATGCTGATGAACAAATGTGTGAGTTTGATCCTGAATCATGCAGAACCTAAGATATCAAGACTGTATTTGGGGTGAGCAATTGTTGGTGGGTTGGTGACTTGGTGTAAATGTGGCATTTGGTTTTTTTCATCTTTGTATGCTTCAGATTTAATCTGGTTTTGCCGCAAGGATGTTTTATGATTTGTGCTAGTGTTGACTCAGAAAGTTGTGTGTAGAAGCTCATTTTTGAGTTCTTCTTTATTCAATCTTATATGCAACACACAATCACACATACACACCAGCATACACACTTTATTTTTATATTTGTAAGTCTCGTAGGCTCGTGACAACTGACAAGTGAGTATATCTGGTGTTGGCTTCGCTAGCTAGTAATATGGACCTATTAGATAATCTTGGGAAATAATGTCAAGTGTGTATATGTCTATATATTTTAATTTATAGTTACATTCTTCAGGAAAGTGGACTCAGTGTGGTTCTAGTATTTACCTTTATTAATTTAAAATGTTGCTGCTCACTTTTCTGTATTGTTGTTGTAAATGGTTTCATTTCGAATTAAATTATCAGCACATTTTGTTTTATTTGTCAAATTGTATGCTGAGGATTATTGATCTTCTTTTGTATTTTTATTAGATAATGAGAGGCAAAACTTTATATGATGGAAATCTCTAATCATCGTTTATAATGTTCGGTTTATGTATGCAGCCGAAGTCTAGCTTCATATTGAGAAAATTGCTGTTTGTTTTGATACATTTGATTCTTATCTACTTAACCGGTTACTCTCTTTCTTGCCTCTTTGGTTCGTCATCAGGTAGTAAAAGATGCAACTCAAGGCAGTGAATCCGGGAAGACGCTTTCACTTTATGTTCTGGATGCATTGGTGTGTATTGATCATGAGAAATTCTTCTTGGGCCAACTTCAAAGTAGGGGTTTTCTTAGGTCTTGCTTTATGAGCATCAGCAATGTCTCCTATCAGGTTTGTATTCCCTCAACTATGAACTATAAAGTCACTATTCAATCTTTAAAATATTATTACCCATAGTAATTTTTCCATAAAATGTGTCTGTACTGGTGGCCTGCAATTATATGGAATGATGAATGATGCAGTATTTAATCTGCTGGCTGCTACTGAGTTTCTGGGTAGTTCTTTAATTTTCTTAAGTACTTTAATTTGATACATTTACCAGCACATGACATGTACTGAACTTCTATATTTAGGATGGTGGGCGCTCACTAGTCTCATTGCAGCGAGCATGTACTCTTGAGGCTGAACTTGCGTTATTATTGAGAATCAGTCACAAGTATGGGAAATCAGGTGCCCAGGTTTTAGTTTCTATGGGTGTTTTGGAGCATATTGCATCATGTAAGGCGGTCAATTTTCAGGTAATGGTATTGTATTTATACTCATTGTTCCCATTTGTTTCATATGATCTGACACAAATTGAAGCTAAACTATCAGGTAGGCTTATGGCGGGTTGACACTAAGCTTCGAAGAGATGTAGCTGTGGAAACTGATAAGCAGCGAATGATCATAGCTTCTATATTGAGATTGGTGTTTGCTCTGACTTCGTTGATCGATGCCTCTGATTTCTTTGAGGTTAGCCCACATACTTCATTATAATTATACTTTTCTTATAGTCTCTCATTACTCCCATCCAGCTTATATCATAATTTAGTTACAGCAAAACATCAATAGTAGGTCCCTTTGTTTCTTTTCTTCTCTTCCAATGCATGTTGTAAATGTTATTTTTTTTAATTTGGTTGTGTAATAGGTTAAAAATAAAATTGTTCGTGAGCTCATTGATTTTGTCAAAGGACATCAATTACTCTTTGACCAAGTTCTCAGGGAAGATGTTTCTGAAGCGGATGAGTTGACAATGGAGCAAATCAATCTTGTTGTTGGTATACTTAGCAAGGTAAGGGCACTTTTAAATGTGTTCTGGACAAGATAGTGTAGTAGTGTCAAACAAGCTGGGCTAAACTGTATTGACCCTATATATATATTTTTTGGCAACTGTCAATGGGTTAGTTCTGTGGTACAACCTGTATGATCTTGGAATACATTTAAACCTACATCACCATTGCGGTACTGTTACAGTGAATTAGATTTTAAGGGGCTTCTAGTGAACAAATCGTTTGGCATACTTGTCTCATAAACAATGTCTTGCTATTTTTTACCAGCTAGCTTTTCTTGTTTGCTTATTTCAGGCTTCACTTGTTTATATTGAACTTTGGATAACCTGCAGGTTTGGCCATATGAAGAGAGTGGCGAGTATGGTTTTGTTCAAGGGCTTTTCAGTATGATGCGTGCTCTCTTCTCTCATGATTGGGAACCTCATACTTTTTCTCCATCAGGACGATCTTTTGAGGTAACGTCATGTGTCTTTTGAACTGTAACTGTTAAGTAATTATATTCGTTCAAAATCACTTTGCTCATATATATACATATTTGTCAATTTTTCTACATTTTTATATTGTGAATGACCAGAAACAAAGAAAGTCAGAATTGAACAGATTTCGACTGTGCTTCAGCCTGAGCTCTTATCTATATTACCTGGTCACAAAGAAATCCCTGAAACTTCAGGTAGATATACAACTGCTTAGGATTTACCCCTGCAATGAGTGCCGTAGTTGGTTATGCTAAAAAAACCATATACTTCTCTTCTGATCAACATGGTTCTTCCCAGGTTTCAGATGCTCCCACTGATTACCAGACACCTGCTAGACAACAACAACAACCCACATTGACTCTACTCTGTTATTTTCTCAATTCTATGACAACTGCCCTTGAAAGAGCTGCTGAGGAAAAATCTGTACTGCTTAACAAGGTGAATTAGGTTTTGCAAATGAGCATTAATGTTTCTGCTTTTCCCTTATATGTTGTTATTATGTTACTATGTTGAGTCACATGTAAATGATAAATATTTTTTACTGCTTTTTAGATTCAGGACATAAATGAACTATCAAGACAGGAAGTAGATGAAATTATTAATATGTGTGCTCGGCAAGATTGTGTTTCATCGTCTGACAATATACAGAAAAGGTATTCATTATGGTTTTATTTTTTACTTTTCTGGTAATTTCACAACATTTTAAATCTTTCTTGTTTAATTAGTGATTCATTTCTAGTTGGTGTTTTATTGTTCAATAAGTCAAGTCACTATAATGATTGAACTTGGAAGTTTTGTTGCTCGATCTATTTAATTGAAAAAAGGGAGGGGGGGGGGGATATCTAGTGTGTTTTCTATCCTTAAAGGCAGGGGATGTTTTAAAGTAATTTTTATCTGATTTGATATTGCTAGTTTGAATGCCATAACTGTTATTGATGGGCATGAGATGTTCTAATATCCAAGAACCTTCTGCAACAGCAAAAATCCTAGTAACACACAATTCGTTCAAGTTGTTGATGCTTGTTATAATCCTATTTCCTGGAACTTTTTTATGCTGAACATGAAATCATTAATACATAGTTATGTGAAAATCGGAGGGGACTTGAAAAATCCTTTCTGGTTTATACTTGGGCAATAATAAATCATGAGATTTGGCTGCTGCTTCACAAACAAGTGTGAAACTTAATGGCACAGTGATTGCATAACGTTAAATTATTGACCCTACAGTACATTAAGTGCCGCTCAGAAATGATTTTATCAAGGACTATATGCTACTCACCAACTCCTCTTGTGAGGTACTGCCTAGTATATACCCTTTGGCCATCCTAAGGAACAGGACATAATGAGTTTGCAAAGGGGCTGGCTCACCCCTTGAGATAATAACATCACAACACTGTTCATTGAGACTGCCATGTTGCAAATATACATGACATGCTAATTTCCTGTCTTGTTAACTGAAGGCCACAAGCCTTAAGGTCGAGCAAGTTGACCCTTTTTAAGTTGGATGGACAAAGCCGACTCATCTAACATGTGTCAAAGATATGGAATATTGATTGACCAGCTGAAGGTTTGACTTTTACAATACCCAAATGAAAGAACTCACTCTGTCATGCACAAGAACTTCAATCCTACTTCCATGACAAGTTTTGTTCTGCATAAGTTGCTACCTAACCTTTGAAGCATGTGTAGGTTTCAAAAATCAAGTAGAAACAATTTTTATAAATACTCCAAAATTTAGTCTCACTTAAAATCATATGGTTGAAGCACAAGAAAGGTAGAAGACAATACCTAGGGCTTGGTAGAAGCCAAATAGGAGGAGGAAGCACAAGAAAGGTAGAAGACATTCATGTTTGGCGTGATTACCTCGCCAGGAAAGAGCCACTTCATAAAGCATAACATGTTCTTTAAATATTTACCTTTGCTTTCACCTATGTCTTAATGTCGTATGTTTTTATAGTAATCTCAGTGGATTCTGTAATTTACAGGAGATATATTGCAATGGTGGAAATGTGCGAGATTGCTGGCAATAGGGATCATCTTATTACCCTTTTGTTTCCACTTGCGGAGCATTTGTTGAATGTTATCCTCATTCATTTTCAGAATGGGTATGACCTCTTTTCTATTGACATGTCTTGCTGTTTGGTTTTACCCTCATTTTGAATATAAATTTTTTCTTGGCAGATCCATTATATCTGATACCAATGAAGCAATGAAAAAGATTACATATGGTGGCGAGTTTGACTCTGGAGATGACATATCTATCTTATATGGAGATTTAGTGCCAACTTTGGAGAGACTTGAATTGCTTAGTGAGGTATGTTGCATATTAATTCGTCTTCTAGTTTTTAACAAAGTGCTTTGGTCATGCTTTCTCATTTCAAATTAAGGGGGGAGATTATGTAGTATACGTTGTCATCAATTGATATTTTAATCCCACCTATGTGCCTCCACTTAGATGTTATCTTTGTGGGATGGACTATGGGAGTTCTGGGCTCGAGTCTCTGCCAATGTAAACCAAACCAACCAACCCCCCCCCCCCCCTCCCCGCAGGAAAAAAAGTTAAAGAAGTTCTCGGTTTTTAAGTTCAGAAGCTTATTGTTTTCATTAATTTATTAAAATTTGAATGTTTCTTACTTTTTTTTTTTCTTTTCTTTTGGTGATGTTTTAATAGGAGAAAACGGGACACAATCTTAAGGTGTTCCGCAGACTAGTAAGCTCTCTAAAGGAAGCAGTGATTCAGAAATTGGCTCTATGAGGTCAGGTCTGTTTCTGTAGCGGGTGGAAATTTTTTCACCATGACTGAAGTAAATCACAGGAAATAGTTTTGGTATTTATGTTTTTCCCAGGATCATATAAAAATTCATGCTGTTTCTGTAAATCTTAATGTATTCTAGTGTATATACATTTTTTCCCCTTTTTGCTCTTTTTTAACGGGGTAAGATGTCATTATGTTATATGGCTGTGTACAATATTTGTATTTCCTGTTCTTGTAGTTGCAGCTGTTTGATTGAAATTCATCCTTGGCACTTTGAATTCTAGGATTGAGCATTGGCACCCAACACTAAAAATAAAAAAAATCATGCCCTTGAAATATCCCAAGGCCTTTTTCGGTTTCGCTCGTCATTTTCTGATGAATGAACTTAACATCTATTTTACGTAAATTTATAATGGAATTTTGAATTTCATTTTCAAAAAAGAAAAAAAAGTTGCACTTCATCCAGTTACAGTTCTGATTTTGGTATAGGGAATTATTGAACTTGATTCAAACATGAAAAATTAAATTAGAAATTACACTTCATCGAGTTAGAATTCTTTGGATGTACTGATACACTGGAGCCTTGCGGGTTCGATTCAATCTTTTGATCACAGGCACCCTAGTCCGACGAAAATAAAAAATGAACAAAAATTTGTCTTTTTAAAATTACTTTTTGCTTTTTTATATTACTTTTTAATTTTTTTTTTTGCTTTTTTACTGTTTGGATTTGTTTTTTTTATAAGTACTTATTTGTGTTTTTAAAAATCTGTTATATTTAAATTCTTAGAAAAATTTTAAAAAAGCAAATAAGTACTTATAAAAAGCAAATCCAAACTGTCCCTAATTTCTTTATAAGCTGCCAATAAGTTTAGATTAGTCATGCAATCGTAGGATGGTCTTCTTTACTTCTTTCCTCTTTAATGGTTCTTTTCCAGCTTCATGAAAGTCCAGTGGACTTCCTCCTTCAAATACCAATTAAAGCAGAAAGAATGATGAAATCAATAAAATTTACTTGCAATAGAAATTCAGTCGACCGAAAATACATGGAAAATGAGATAGTGGAGATTTGTGTCACTACCTCTACTAGAATAAGGTAAGTTCGACTACACCTAGGATGCTAAAACTCGACTAAGAAGATTAAAGAAAGTAATGCTTTTGATCTAAGTTGCATTATGTCTCTCCTGTTTGGATTAGCTTTTTCAGACAATATCTATCAAACATATCTATAGGAAAGTCAACAAGTGCGCCGATGTTCTTGCTAAAGATGGTTGCTTAACTGAAATGAACTTCTTGTTTTTAATTCTCTTTCCTGATTGTATTGCTTTACAACTGGATTTTGATGCCTCTGGCTCGCACTATGCTCGTTGTATTCGTGCTTAATTATTATATATGCTTGTTGTATTATATGATTCAATGTGAAAAATATAAAGATTTGCATAGAATTTTTAACTGATTTTAGTTAAATTCAGCTATAGTTGACTACATCATTTCAATATATATATATATATATATATATATATATAGAAGTGTTCTGGTCAGCAAATGCTTACTTTAACTAAAGTCAGCAAAGAACACAAGCCCTTGGATTCCCATTCACTTAATGGATGATTCATCTCAAGATTCCAATCCAAGGGTTTGTGTTCTTTGCTTACTTTAGCTTAAAGTCAGCAAATGCTCACTAGAACATTTTTCTATATATATATATATATATGTAAAATCACTCAATATTAAATTTCCAAAAATAAAAAATTACTATAAATTTTGAAAAAAATTCTCTAAAACGTCCTCTATCAATCTCAACCTTTCATTTTTTATTTATTTATTTTTTTATAATCATTTTTAACCCTCAATAGAAAATGGATGGAATGACCATATAAAAATTAGGGATATATAGTGAGGTATCTTAAAATTCGACAATAATTACTTGGTAGTCGTCCCCAGTCTCAACTCTCAACTGCAGTAGCTTTACTAGCTTCACCGCACACTGCACTCCACTTCTCTATCGAAACAATAAGCCATTCTCACTCAAAGATCAAATCCACTATTTCCCGGAAAATTTCAAACTTTTCCAGGAAAATTTCTTTCTCCGTTATTTCCAGTTCCCATGGCAAATGCCTGGAAGAGAGATAGACCCCCAAATCTACTCTCTCCCAGAATACTCCTCCTACTCTTCTCCACATCCCTTCTCTTCCTCATATTCTTCTTCCTCTCATCTCGCCCCTCAAACCCTAATCCTGACTCCTTTCTCAAAACCCTAATCCATTTCCGTACAATCCAACCCTTTGACTGCTTCAAATGCCCGCAATCCTACCCCGTCATCGCTAACATCGTCGAACGCGTCAAATACCCGTTTCTCTACTCACTCTCGGATCTCGGGACTCTACCCGATAAGCCCCACAAGAACATTGTTCGGATCCTTAAGGGAAAGCCCTTCCAAAAACCTGATATTTCTGTGACGATTCAGGAGCATTTGGAGAAGCTGAAGGGTGAGGGGAAAGACGGCTTTGTCGTCGATGTCGGCGCAAATGTTGGGATGGCGACTTTCGCGGCGGCAGTGATGGGCTTTAAAGTTTTGGCGTTCGAGCCTGTTTTTGAGAATTTGCAGAGGATTTGTGATGGGATTTTTTTCAATAGAGTTGGAGATTTGGTTACTGTGTTTGATGCCGCAGCTTCGGATCGGCTCGGGAATATTACTTTCCACAAGGTATTTATTTGAATTCAATGTGTTTTTTTTCTTCTTTAGATTTCTTCGATTTTGTGTTGTTTGTATTTCAATTTTTTAATTTAGATTTGTGGGTTGCATTTCAATTTGGAAAATGTGCTTGTGGTTATGTTGAATTTTTCAATTAGCATGATGATCAGTAGTTAGGTTCAGCACAAGTTTTGTTGTTTTCTATTATCTTTTGCATCAATATTATTTAGTGGTTTTCAAATCTTGATCCGTACAGAAATGTTCCTCAAATACGATCTTTGAATTGTGGTCATTATCCCGGGAAATCTACCCGAACAACTTATCTCTGGTGCGCCTTTCTGTGCACAATTCTTCTTTCTGCGATGATATGGGTCAAAATTTTTTTCGAACATTATGGCATTACTAAATCCGGGCCAGTCTTTGTTAAACTCAACTATGAACATGGTAATTCCATAATGGATGAATGTTCATTTTCTCTATTTGTCATCCTCGGTGGAGGTGTTATGTCACAATCCAAAGAAGGGTTTTGATTTGACGTATTCCATCAGTCCTTGGGCATTAGTGTATTGGTCAAGGTTATTGACATTTGGAATCTGAGTATGTTCCACAACTTGGGTTTAAGTCACAAAAAGGGCTTCCTAGAAGAGGGCTGCTGTGAGCAGTATGTGAGCCATTCCACTAAAGGGGAAAAGCGTTACCTACCGTGAGAGTAAAGGCTACCTACTTGAGAGCTACTGATGATGCTGACTGCAGAAACATGGCTGTCTGGTATGATCCTAAAAGATTATAGAGCTTTGATCTAATGCGTTCTATCAGTCTTGGGGCTTTTGGCATATTGGTCAAGGTTCGTAACATGCAATTTGAGCATTTCCGAACCCTTGATTTCTCTTCCATTTAATGCCTTGCTTTTGTCATGTACTACTTTTGGGAAATAATGGAGGCCATTAAGAGTATTCGCCCAAGGCTCATCCTGATTATACAAGGCCGAACAGGAACGGATGTTCAAAGGGAAACCCTGGTCATACTGGTGTAGGTAGTTTAGTTAGAAATTATCAGGAGCATTGGATTTTGGGCATCATCAGAAATTTGGGGATACTCCGGTATTACTGCCGAGGGCATGTGGCGGAAAGGTCTTACCCTAGCTTGGATGAAGGTTTCAGCAGGTGGTCTGTGAGTCAGATGCGCAATCAGTGATTCTAGTCATGTGAACAGCTGCATCTAAGATGGACTCTAACTGGAGCATTGATTGATGCTTACTGTGCTTTGTTGAATAGGAGTTTTGATTTCAGACTCAGGGTTGTTTTGCTAATATGGGCCCTGAATTGCGTGACACTTTGACTGTTTCCTGGACTTGTCCAACTCAGCCTGCCGCTATTCATCTTGCTTGGGATATTATGGGTGCACAGTGTCTTGCTGTTTGTAGCTTCTTTCACTTAAGTTTCCCCTTAAAAGGAAAAAGGCAAGAAAAGCGATCTTGCCAACTCTTTCTCGAGTCTCAGTCCCTTTCCAACTTATCATCTGTTTTTCCATTTAACAGTAGTACATGTCACAGACTCTTCCTTATTAAGCTGGGTATTTTTAGGACTCAAAATTTTCCTATATCTGGTTAAAACAATGAAACATCTATTATAGCTTATACCATATTTTGCTTGATCTGTAGCTTATACCATATGCATATTCATATGATTTCATATCCCATTTTTTGTCTCATTTATAATCTTTGTTTTGGTGTTTGATTCCCTAAATTTTTCCTGAGGGTGGCCCATAAAGTTAGGCTCATATGTTATATGATCCATAAAATCAGGCTTATATAGTGTAATCTTGTTGTGCTACCTTAATTGTTCTGTCTGCTGTGCTGCTCATTAATCTCTGCTTATATTTCCAGTTGGTCGGCCGGCTTGACAATAGTGCCGTTTCAGCCACTGGTGCAAAGATGGCATTTAAATCAAATGAAGAGATAGTGGTCCAAGTAAGGTCTATCCCTCTTGATGAAGTCATCCCAGAGTCAGAGCCTGTGCTACTGCTCAAAATAGATGTTCAGGGCTGGGAATATCATGTTTTGAAGGGGGCCACAATGTTACTGTCAAGAAAGGAAAGCGATGCCCCATACCTAATTTATGAGGAAGATGAGCGGTTGTTGCAAGCCAGCAACAGCAGTGCCAAAGAGATTAGGGAGTTTCTCCGCAGTGTGGGCTACCACCATTGTACTCAGCATGGCACAGATGCCCATTGCATCAAGAAGTAACCAACATTTTCTACCACCAGAGACTTTGTGAAACCTGAACAGAACGGAACAGCATAAATGCAACTTTTTGTATTTTCTCTTTCAAGTGGTGAGAGGCATTTGGCTGATTTGGTGGTGTTGGCACATCTCTTTGTAGGGAAATGATGAGAAAAATCAGTTGAAGGTCCTAATGGCACCCTTACTCCAGGATTTTGCAACGCAAAGTTAAAAGGCAACTGAGCTTTAGATTTCAGGTTCTGAACTGCTCGGAGATTCATCTTCAAACATACTTGGAATCCAGTAAAACGGAATCCATGTTTGAAAGAAGCTGCTTGATGAACTTGCATTCCACTGAAATGTTGTTCTGCTCACTTGCCAGTAGGCTTTCATTTTTTTTTTTTTTTTTGTATGATATGCCTTTGCCAACTCTAAAGGTACAATTCTTTATTTTTCCAGACCATTGCTTTGGTCTTATTGTCACATTGATGGATTTAATGTGGAGAATTTATAAAAAGAATAGAGTTTTGATATTTTGATTTTGCATAAAGCCTGTCAATAATCAATATAGCATGCCTTTTCTTTATTTCATATTTATATTTTAATTTCTTTGGGGAGTGAAGAGTTTTAAGTACAAAATTGGAGTCTTGGATAGCCACATCTGTAGAGAGACTGACTGGACTACCCATGCGTTCAGCAAGAGAGAATGCAGATTGCCTCCGCAATCTTTAAATAGTTTAAAATGCCCACAATCCCTTGTCGAAATGATCATTGTACTCAGCAGTTCAACAATATTTCATTGAAAATGCAGGACATAGATGCTATTGATCGGGCCCTATTACTATTGTGACTTTGGTATATATACTATGTTATTAATTTATGCGCATAGCTGAAAGTCAAAATCGAACTTGATGGCTTCTTCCATGTTGGACGCTCAGATTAATTTGTTGCAAGCATCAAATAGGTAAGTTCCATTTCAATGCCAGAATCTTGGATAGATTTTTAGGTTTGAAGCTTTTTACATGAAAATGAAAATTTGGCTAATATATATTCAATTCCATTTTTTCTTCTTTCTAAAAATGTCAACCTGACTTGAAGTTGATCAACTATTTGAACCTGGAAGTCGAGAGTTGATGGGTTCTATGCCTGAGAGGCTGAGATATAAGCAAATCAAAACGAGAAAAATCGAAGATAACCCAGTTTTATTTTCTTTTCTCCTCCATCTTTGTTCCAATTTTTATGGAATCTCATCCTTTTCTTCCATTTTCTTAACCACCAAATGAAGACCTTTTTCAACTAGCCTCTGCACATCAAAGACTTGAGTTGGCATCCCACAAGGGTTTGGAGTCACATCCATCAGATGAACAGATTTGATATTTCAGGTTAATACAACTGGGAGAAAAACTAAACAATAAGAGCCAACTGCAGAACGCCAAACATGTAAGTAAAATGAATCTCCCTTTCCAATTCTCTCCTAATATATACATATCACTGAACTGAATGTTCATATTTTCAGAGCGAGAGCTGGTGACAACAGTACCTCAATACAATAGTGTAATAACACATCTGATGAATACACAGCTTAGTAGACTAGGAATATATTTACTAAATGCAGCCACACCAGTAGACACAACAATCTCCTCTACCTGCAAGAAACATACAGAGAGAGAGAGGGAGAGAATGAAACTATGGACTGTGTTCTCATTATCTCACTGAAAAATGACAAACAAAAAGAAATTATTATTATTTTTTTAATCAACAAAAGAAAGCAAATCTGGATGGTTCCCCAAAAAAAATTTGATTTTTTTGATAATGCATAACAAGTTTTGAGCAAGAGACAATCTCCTTGCTCTTGGAAAAGAGAACACTGATAACTGGTACCCACTAGCTACCATCACAAATCAAACTTTAATGTTCAAAATTTAGAGTGTGTTTGATAATAGCATTTTTTTCCCCTCTTGTTTTTCTCCCCAACATACAATGGTTAACCATGTAACAAGCACACTTCTTTATGCACAATTCTGTGATGCCAGGTACAATATCTGACATCGACACCCACGTTGCAGATTATTTTGTTTTCAGTTGTACATGTTGAACACCAGTATGTTGAATATCGATGCCTATGTCAGTGTCCTTGTTAAATAGCTGATTAGTAGTGTGGAAGTAAGCTGCACTTATAATATATTAAAATCTAAACTATGTCATCTTTTTATCTCTGATCAACAAGATTGCTACTGTAACACCAATGTCCATTTAGGATATGTGATGCATAATCCTGCACTGACCGTAAGTCACATCATACACAGAGGTTCCTATAATTTCAACTTTACCCAAGAACTATATATAAGAAGCTTCAAAGAAACATCTCCATTGAAAGCCAATAAAACCAAAGTAATAAATGCCTCACGATATAAGTATGTTAAAATCAGATTCAAGATGGAATTAAAATCCTGAAGTTTCGTGGCATTCATACCTCATGATGTTAATATAGTTGACCCAGATGGCAGGATTGTTGAAACCACAGAGCAAAAGCCTTTAGGACTGTTTGGGCCCACTAGTTTTCGAAGGGCCAGCACGCTCCACCATGACATCATAAAGTTGCTTCCCATTCTATTTGTAAGAAGAAAACAAAATAGATCACGGATTTCATCAAGGAAATTTTAAAGATGTAGGTTCATGACCCGAGTAAGACATCCATGCATAATACTTCACTTTGTCTGTGTGCACACACACGCGCCCTTTCCAACTAGGTGATATAACTCTCTAAACCTAACCATTCTGACCCCCCAAATGGGGAGGAAGCTAGTTAGGCAAGTAAACTGTTTTGTTCGCTTCTCTTGATACTTACAAAAATTACTGGAAAGAAGTGCACTTGTCCTTCAGGCTTTGTTTGTGTCTCCTTAAAATATACCAATATAGGGAAATCTGGCCACCAAAGCTCCCAATTCACAAATGTTGAATATCTGTAATAAACCTAATAGGTGAGTCAACTGTCTTTATTCAAAATTTTAATGGCAGCACTAGTGCACTCACTTCCAACGATTTTTTCCACCCACAAAGACATTTTCACCTGAATCCTGAAGCTGGTCTCCTACTTTTACCTCCTGCAAGCACAAAATATTAAATTAATAAATTGAAGACTATTCAGATCTGCATTAAAAAAGAACGAGATGTACATCAATTGATAAATTTGCCAACAAATTTCAGAGGACCAAAACTCTCACTCAATGAGGATCCATATATATGAGGTGGCTCAAAACGATATTTGGTTTCAACTACCAAGTACTAATATTCAAGGGAAGGTTAAAGGGGGAAAAAAGGAAAAGAAATCAAATACACTATAAATTGTCTTTTGCAATATAAAGTTCAAGTTTCTGGCAAATGATCTGACTAGTAGACCTAGTTGCAGCTTAATTCAATCATGTATTTAAGGTTCAAAAGCCTCATCTTCGACTCAATTAGAATCCAATTATGAAGTAACTACATTAGGTAAAAAATCATAATATCCAATAAGGAGCTTCAATACTAAAACATATGAAGCAAAAAATATTATTTCGCAGATTACTCATAGAAGTACTGCCTACTTCTTGATAAGATTTGCAAACCCACTCTTGCACAGAGAGAGAGAGAGAGAGATGAAACAAAAAATATTATTTCGCAGATTACTCATAGAAGTACTGCTTACTACTTGATAAGATTTGCAAACCCACTCTTGCACGCACGCACACACACACACACAGAGAGAGAGAGAGAGAGAGAGAGAGAGAGAGAGAGAGAGCAGTCTAGTATTGTTTTCTTTCGCCTCTTCTCTTGGATTTTCAGTTGTCTAAGACTTGAATAGTTGAACTGCAAAATTTCAATATCCTAGAGGCTTACAAATACAGATAAGGTGAAATTTTATAGTGAGAACTTGTTACTCCTTACAAACATTTTTTTGTACAGTAGAAAGCTTCTTACACACTCTAAAAACCCATGCAATAAAGTGCTTTGGGACATATGTACTAAAAGTAATTAGGGGATTTCTATTCAGATTTGATGGAGAATATTACTAGATAGAGTTGAATGGCAAAAAAGGATTCATGTAGCTGATCCCAAGTATTTGGAATAAAAGGCTTTGATGAATTGAGTCAAGTTCTGTTGGGGATTTCCTGGTACTTGCCACTTTATTATCTAGGCATCACCAAGTTGTTCGCTAGCTGCCACTGCTCACCAAAGATCCAATGCGGGTTGTGGATTGTCTGGCCAGCTGAGGCGACACATAGGCTAAGTAAGAAACAGAGCATCAAAGTATTGGATGTGTGTGTATATGCTCCAATCTGATTCAAAAAAATCATCTAGCATATAAATAATAAAGAGAATGATTGAATTTTTAAGATTGGCGACCTCAAATGTCTTGTAGTGACCAAATTATCTCTCAACATTCATCGTTTTTGAGATTATTTTTTTTTTTGGACAATATTAAGGTTAATATGTGAGGGGATGGTACAAGAACCATTGATCCATGCTCCAAACTAATGAAAGCAAATATTCAAGAAGGATTTGATCCAAATCTGCCACTTTAAGGATTGAGAACCTAGCTGAGGAGGATTCCGTTAGGCAACTGCCTAGATGGCACACTAACTACCCGAACTCAATAAGGCTTTTGATTGGCTCTAGATACATCAGTGAGTCCCTGCTCAACTCAGTTAGTTTCTTGATTGGTCCCGAAGATGGAAAAGATAAGATCGCTTACAAAACATGACTAAGAAAGAAAATGAACAAACTTTCTGTCCATATTTCTAAGTCTTTTATTGGTTTTGAATCTATATTTCTTGCATAATGTGGCCTAACAATGGTATTATTCATGATATACATACATACATACATAAACATTCCTCCTAGATATTAGTACTTTGACATAATGAAGGGATGATGCCTTGGGTATGAAAATTGCCTGTAGGCTCCGCTGCAAAGCCAACTGAATATAATATAGACCAAATAAGTCAAGCTAGCAGAACTTGTTCACTGGAAAGCCTTAAACTCTAGAGCTTAAGTTGGATTTCAAAAAGTCATGCTAACATCCAACATAAAGCACTACTGCAAAGAATTTATGATGCACATTTTCCAAAAAGATTGAGAGAACAACAAACCAGAGCCTCTTCATCAAAGACAAATCTCACTCTAGTGGTCTGAAAGGAAAAAAAATAAAATAAAAATGTTAGTCGGTTTCAGATAACACGATTACTGCACCACAGCACAACATAGGATAGCAAATGAACAACCAAAATAATTGATTGAAAATAACTGTGGAAAGATGAGTTTTATGCACATTTATCTTCAGTAAGGAAAAACATCGTGCCAATGGCATTAGTAAAATCGTCTTGTGGTTTACTAAAGGTCACCAAAGCCTATAGAGAAATTTAAAGGTTTGTCTACTATGATTGTCGATATTAATAATTGGGACCTTTATTTCCTACACCGAATGTCATTATTACCTGGAACAATAGGAGCAATCCAAGAAGACCAGCAGGTGCAGCTGGCAACAGATTATTTGTATAAACTAACCCACCTGCTAAACCTGTTTCAATCAATATTGACATCATCTACACTGAAGAAGGGAAAGATAGTTGATGATCAAAGAACATACAAGCAAACTCTAAAGTCCCCAAGATGATCCATAAGTGATTGAGTAATGTTTCTTTCAAAGTAAATGCAAATGCAGGTAGCAATTTGTCAAGTTGGTGGCACTTCTCAGGTCTGGTGGAATTGGTTGAACAACCATTGAAATACCCCAAATTCAAGATGACTGACTGAAGAAAGCAATGAAACATGCTCACAAGCTTGAATCCAGTTTCAATACGTGTAAATCCAAACAAAGCTAACTAATTTCATTCAAGGATCACACCACATGCATCTTGATATTTACGCATAACACTGCAGACAAACTACTATAGTCCTTGTTTTTATATCCTTCTTTTAGAAAGAGAACAGACCATCAAGACAAATGGGAAACTGGGATTAAAAAACTCAGTGTGCACAATTCCAAGTGCATTTCAATTTCATGTATGACCTTTCTACAGACAGTTCAGAGTAAAACTTCACATAGAGAAGGCGACATTTGATTCTAAAACATATAAGAACTCAATACCCACCAAGTAGGACAATTGGTATTCGGTAATCAGGATCAGGAATCACTGTTTCTCTGCTCTTGACACCCCTTCCAAGCTGCCAAACATAAAAACATATTTCTGAAAATGAATTGCACATTAGGGAAATAAACCCATATTCTAAAACTCGTTAATCAAATCGTCTAAATATTTCAAAAATTCAACCAAATCAACTCTATAAAATTTCAAGTTGGCAGGGCTATGTTTACTGAAAATCTAGATATTTATTTCTCAAAAATTGCGAGAGAGCATATATTAACCAAATTTTGAGCAAAAAAATAAAGATACGAAAATGAAAAAGAGGTGAAGGAGGAACCACTGCGACGACCACGACGCGGCTCCCATGACTGACACTAATTTCCCTTCTCACAAAACTCCTATTACATATCGCTTTGCCATAAAATGAGCTCTTCAAATTTCCTACAAATCCACCCACTTCTCTATCTGTTTTAAAAAAACGAACAATCAGTTCCAAATAGTACCAAATTCCAAATAAACATATAAAATAATGTTTTACAAGACTACCCGTTAGTCTTCCTTACAATACTCTCTACCCATTAGTCCAGTTGGGTTTTTTTTTTTTCTTGGAACCAAAACAATAAGAACCATAAAACTCAAAATACCATTCTTCTATTAATCTCCTCCATTTTCTCAGCAACCAACCAGAGTGTGAGTGTTCCAAAAAAAGATAAAATAAAATTGAATTATAAAACTCAATTTTGAATATAAAAACACTGAAAGCTCCAAAGAACAAAGCGAGAATAAATAGTAACAAAAAATGCTTACTTTGCGAAGGGAGAAACCAAGAAGACGATAAGAGAGCGCTCGCCATTTGTTTTTGCTTTTCAAAAACAATTTCTTTTTTGGCTGTGTAGTGAGGTAGTGTTTTGTTGGGGGTTGTGATAAATTTACAGTAATGCCCTTCCTTTTGTACAGAAAATGACGAGAGATTTTCCCAAGTATTTGTGTAAATAAAGTGAAATGACTGTCTCCATTTGAAGGCAGAGAAAGCCTTATCTTGTTCTACTTATACTCGTTACCACCAATGAACTCAGAACACACTGCTCAGTAGTACCTTCGCTCTTCCTTCCGTCAAATTTTCAAATATCCGAAACAAAAGCATTTTTTCAAAACAAAAACAAGTTTATATTTCTTAAAATGGCAAACTCTCTGTGTTTCACACCTATTTGTTCTTTCAAATCCCCAAACAAACCAGGTATTTTCCCTCTCCCTCTCTATCTCTCTCTATATATATATGTATGTATCTTATTGTAATATTTGGTGATGAATATGGATCGTTTTCAGGGCTTATAAATGGCAATTCGGTTGCTCAAAAGGTTCTGCGGATAAACGAAGTATTTCAGAAATCAAAAACTGCTAAATTTGAATCTTTGGAGGTTAAGGTGAGGCTATATTCCCATTCAAAATTTGCTTAATTTCATTCCTTTTTAGCTGAACCACAACACGCCATTATATACATAGTTGAGTTGCAAGACTTCAACCATTAAATTTATGGGTTCTGTTTCAAGTTTTATAAATTCAAATTGCTTTATATAAGAGAACATAGTTGACGTTACTGCTGACAGACAACTATTATCAAATGCTTTATAATCAAAAGGCTTTGTGTGACCAAGAAGCTGTAGCTCAGTAACCTTGGGTTAAGAGTCAAGAGTTCGGGCTGACAAAGGTAACATGTGGGTTTATTAGGGATGTTTCAAGTTGTTAGGTTCCAAGGTTCTTACGGGTACCCATAAAGAAAGAAAAAAAAAGGGTTTTATAAAAAGTTGGATTAGTAGGGAAACACTATATGGTATGAAATATTTGTGGAAAGGACTAGGAACAAGGGAATAGTGGAGACTGATGGCGAAGAGATACCTGAGAGTGACCATTTTTGTTATCTTGTATTGAACATCCTTAGCAAAATTTTTTTTAGAAAGGAAAAAAATAAGATATTCTTAGTGAAATTTAACATGACGTTGCCCAATATGTAAGAGATTGATGAATTGTAGGAGTGTATTTGAACTATTGTGATCAATCCAGACGTATTAAATTAAAGGGAAATTTTAATAATGTGGTGTTGAGATTGTACAAAATACTAGGTGGTGTAGAAAAAATCATGTCTGTAAAATGAGTTCACTAAAATTCAGAGATAGAAGAGTGGCAAGCAAAGAAGGGATAAAATTACGAGTGAATGCATTCGTGAAAAGTTCGAGATATTGCTGGCAAGGCTAACAGTTTGTTCAAGTGCAATGAAGATCCATGACTTCACCAATTAGATGGAGTGATATAATCTTGTTTAAAATCACCATAAGGGTAACAGCCCCCTAACCCCTGCCCTGGGAAAAAAAATCACTATAAGGTTAAGGGCAAAGCCAAATGAACATGGAACATGGTTTAGGAATGTGAG
This sequence comes from Hamamelis virginiana, assembly GCA_017140935.1. Lineage (NCBI taxonomy): Eukaryota > Viridiplantae > Streptophyta > Magnoliopsida > Saxifragales > Hamamelidaceae > Hamamelis > Hamamelis virginiana. The sequence continues at coordinate 2,513,553 of JAESVK010000807.1, read as the reverse complement.
AGAGGATATGGTGGCATATGTCTTCAAAGTAGACATCGAGCAAAATGAGGATAAAGATTTGCATTGCCAACCCCAAATATGTAGTACCAAGCTTATTTAAGTTAACTCGAGCTGAGATTGTGTTGTAATTTGAACATATTTTTCTTTCCACTTTGTGTTTCTGCATGTGTTTTAAAACTCCCTTTCATCTTGGTTTTACAGGCCACTGGAAGTGATCGTAGTGCCAAAGTAAATAGCATACTCTGTGCTAGTTGTGAGGGAAATGGTAAGTAAAATGATGGGTGATAACTACTTTCCCTTCTTTGCTTTTTTTTTTTCTTTCCGTTTTCAAGTGATTTTTTGTACTTTTGAGATATCTTGCATTTATCAATGACACTAGTTTTCATAACAGTTTGATCTATGTTCTATTGGTTGAAATCAATCTAGTAGTTTGTTATTTACCACTGATTTGAGATGAAGGAGGGTATGTTTTACTAAATTTTGATTCGGAACATACTTTAAAATGCAATGTGTGGAAGCACCCAGTGATGCTATTCAATTCTTTCTTATATTTTATTCTATGAGATGATATAAATTACTGAACCCATTACCTTGGAGAGGAGTGGTAGGGCTAACTCTTCTATCCCTTGCAGTTGATTATTATTCAATGCTACCAACTATGGCTCTGAGAAGTTTAATTTATGTAGAGAAGGAATTTCATTTCTGCTGCTTCTCTTTAGGAGTAGTACAACACTTTCAGTGGCTCAAGCCATGCAAAACTGATACTTCAGAAATTGTCGTTCCTCTTCTTGCTTAATGTGGGTCATCTATAAGTTTTTTTTCCCCTGTTCCTACCTGCTTATGATCATTTTGGTCCTTTTGCAGTCTGCTCTGTGTTCTTAGTATAAAATTTCGTTACTATTTTTCACTTGACATTGGTGGTTGGATGTGCAAGTGTCCATTCTGTTAATATGTTGACCAAGCTCATTACTTGCCACATTAGTTTATGTACTACTTCTGCTCCATATGCCCTACTGGGCTGGTAATAGCTCTGTAGGTAAATCTGCTGGTTGAAGAGAGATGCTGTCTTTTATTAGAAGATAGGGGATATGTTTCACATTGACTGAATTCTTCTGTATGTGATCTGTTTAGGGATACTTTCCACTCGTATTAAATATTAATAAAGCATGAGTGTTTAATCTTTTTATGGAATCTAATCTTTTAAATTGTCCATGTAATGAGCCTGTGCTAATTGGGGAGATTTGTTCCATTGGCATTCTCAACCTTACTGTTCTGACCTTAGCCATGCAACACTTCAATAATGCTTCTTTCTTTATCTACCACGATGCTTCTGAATTTCCATTAATTGTTTGTAGTTACAGTTTCTTTTATTTATATTACTTTTACTATTCATTATCTTTCTGTGGAGTGTCACTCTCAACTGCTTGGTTTGAATGCTTATCCTTTTTACTAAATACCACCAATAGAAATGTCAGCTCACAGTGGTTGTCTTTCTATCCAATCACCAGGTGCCGTGTTGTGTTCACAATGCGAAGGTTCTGGAGTTAATTCTGTAGACCATTTCAATGGACAATTTAAAGCTGGCGGATTATGTTGGCTTTGCAGGTAACCATGTCAAACTGTTTTGTGGCCCATGCTAAGTGTTGGGTGTTAGACCAACATCAAATACATATCATCATGACCATCAAGAACCACATTTTTGGCCTCCGAGAATTGGTCATGGTTTTAAATTTTGATTTGAAGTTTGGCTCCAGTAGAGTTAGAGTCGAAATGCCTAAATTTTGGATTTTTGTAAAATATGGAATACAGTGTCTAGTCAAACTAGAATTCTTTAAAATGGCTCAAAATTGAAACTAAGATTCCATTAAACTGGTTCTGGAAAACTTCTATTGTTATCATATTTGAAGTCACTAAAATCATTACTTTATTTTTAACCATCCATTTAGCATGATGATTGAACATTGCAATTGGTAATAATGGGTAACTCATGATTTTGTAATCCTATGGAAAGAGATGTGACTTCTTAGTTTCTTTGTGGGTATGCAGAATCCAATGACACAGGACGTTCACTCTTTTTTTTTTTTTTTAATTATTGATAACAATTTCCGCTATTCTAAAAAATGAAGGAACATAGTCTCTTTTTTTATTCTTTGGAGGGCCTCCTTCCCCAAAATAGGCATATGCATTGTCCATGCCTCCTTTAACCGTGCAAATACTTTGACAACATAGTAATAAAATTGTAATCACGATGATGCATCCCTAAATCAAACTTTGTTTTCAATATTTTGTGTGCTGCTGAAACAAATAGAGGCAAAACACTAGTATTTTGTTTGGATTCGAAATCTTGAGAATACTCACTCGGTCGGGCCCAGTGCTTGAACCCCCATGCCTTGTGGATTTCGTAGACTTTGCACATGTGCTGGATTCCAGGATGCACGATTCCATAATTTCCAGTAGGGAGAACTTGTATAACAGAGATTGCTATCAAACCCCTAAATTGAGCCATGGATGACATTTAGGACATATGCACAGTTGACAACTTACTGCAAAGCTCATGCTTTGTGTCAATCTTCTTGTCCCAAAGCCAGGGTGACAAATAGACTTCCACTGTGACTTTTACTAGTCAGGGAGATTGGTACCAGTTTCTTCTCATCTGAGCACCCCTTTGATAACTGTCACTTTTATTTATTTTTCATTGCAGAGGTAAAAGGGAGATTTTGTGTGGGGATTGTAATGGAGCTGGATTTGTTGGTGGGTTCATGAGCACATTCGACGAATAGATAGTCAAAAAAATCAGATCTTCAGCGAGCTGTGGTAATCTTCAAGACACCATGTGGTGGATTATTTTGTCCTTTTTGTTGTTCACTTTAGATGGCAATATTGTACATTATTGCCCTTTTCTTGTAGCCTGAAAATTTGATATTTTCCTTTATCGGTTACAGAATTTTGCAAAAGAAATGTTTCGATCATTCTTGAATTTATCTTTATTGCCTTATTGTTGGTAACAGCATTTTAGTTATTATGTGAGAGAGTGAAGAATCTTTATATTCTGCTATAGACTCTTCCTTGAATCAAGCAGACAGATTTTGACCTTTCAGGGGCAAGCAAGCTGTTCAAAGATTTTTCCTGAATATTGTTTTAAAAACTTAAAACAGGTTGAGAAAGCTGAGTTGAGTTTTTGAATTCTCTACCTGACATTTCACCCGTTTTTTGCAGACATGGATCTTTAAATAACGATAGTAACTTGTTAAAAAGAAGCCTACTTTCCAAATTCACAATTTCTTAGAACATTATCCGAGTTTAGCACTGAATGAGCAGGTTAATATCAAGTGATATGTGACCAATTTGATGCCATCTCTCACTTGTAAACATAATTTGTCTGCCCATCCGGCATATTCTTCTAATTTTAAAACATGATTGTGTCAGGCCCAATGCTTATGCACAGTTGACACTGTGCCAAACTTGGGGTAGCCCTGAGACTGCATTTGGTTGATGGATAAGGAATCCTATTACCAAGTAATGGGGAATTAGTTTCTGCTAGTAATGCGGCCGGAGGGGAGACAGAGAGAGCAAAAAAGGCAAACTGAACTTGAATAAGTTTTTGGTTAGTAATTGAAGGAATTTCAAGATGAGAGCAGCCAATTGAGGGTGAGAGAACCAAAAAAAAAAAAAAAAGATATTTTCCTTGACCATGGCCAAGATTTAGTAGGACTTCATCAGTCAGAGAGAATGACAGAAGTACCCCAAATGGTATTATTTAGAGGTTGACACGTGTGAGAGAAAGGTTAAAAATGAACAAGATGTTATATAAAATTAAAAACGCGCCAGGTAGGGGTCGAACCTACGACTTTCTGCTTAGGAAACAGACGCTCTATCCACTGAGCTACAGGCGCTCATTTGTTATTTGGGCTCCGGAATTACAATAAGAAGGAAAAATGACAAAACATTTTCCTTTAATTTTTCAAACGCTGGGTATTCATTTCATGCATGTGTTGGTTCCAATCTGAAACCCTCTTTTGAAACATATCTTTGAATTCGCCTATCCTACGTAATAGACTGCATTAGTGGAAAAATGGATAAAATAATTGGCATAATAAATATAATAGGTATTTCCAATTTTTTTTAAAAATGTAAATAAATAAATTTAGACACAAGAAAGCAGGGCCATTTGTTAGTATTAACTATTAAGAAAATTTAGCCATTGAAGTCCCGTGTTAAATTAAAGGAAAAAAAAAATGGAGCTTAAACGATTGATCCAAGTATCTAACCCCTTATCCATCTCCTGTTTCATATACAGTAAATGGAAGAGAGGAAAATGGCAGTGAAGAAAAGAAATACGAAGCACTTCACAATAACGTATTACCATGTATATATAACACATATGATGATGTTCCGAACCTCAGATTGTCTTCAACTGGGTTCTTAAAACAAGAGGAACATAAATTTCTGTTGAGACAATGTAGGTAATGTTCCTACCCAGCACTTTTTATGCAAAAATGAGATTCTCGAAGCACTGCCCGTTACAGGCTCATGCTATAGGTAGCATTAAAAAAAAAACATGAAGCTATGCTTGAGCACGCTATGGCTTCTACCCTTTCAAATGATGGAGACACTAGCCTTTTCATTATAGAAGAGGGAGCAAACTTTTCAGGGAGAAAGGCTTGCTGTCAGCATTTCATACATCTCAATATTATATATACACTTCAATATTATACCCACACTTATGTCACCATTTTTATGATCCTAAACAGTTTACTTCGAATAATTGGAAGATTTGAAACAGAACGTAGTGATGAAAGAGGATGCTCTGATACCACATGATTTTTTCCTCTCTTCACATTGCCAATAATGAATATGATTAAAAAGACATGAAGCAAAGTTTACAGCCCTTCTGTATAATGAATTTTTAAAAAAGGTCACAAATTCTCTATTTATTTGTTATCTTAAAGTTTTGTTTTTGCACAACAACAGTGAAATCATGTTTTTTCACAAGAAATTACAATTAAAGAGAGAAACTGTTTTGAATATAGACAGGAATGTTAAGGCTTGCGCCATTACTTACACATCACAATGACTTGTGTATCATGACAATATTAAACGGAGGATCTCTCCTGAGTGTTTGAATGATTTCTCTGTTTCTTCCAAACAATGGTTCTTCTCCTCTCTAGTCCAGCTCTGAGTAAAAAATCATATATGCATATATTAGATACCAGGTATAGAATTTTATCAAATAAAGAGATATAAAATCGAATGATTAAAAAAGAAAAGATAACAAGTGTGATTGAATTGGGGTTTGCAGTTTACATATCAGAAATACAAAATATTAGATTCAGGAGCAGCAGTGCAATAGGGAAGAGACGATAACTGAAGAATTTTAAAATGAGTGGTGAGAAAATTACTTCAGCAACTCTATTCAGCTTCTCCCTTACATTCTGCAAAAGTTGGGAAAGGTCACCATCCCATTTATAGAATTCCAACTCCTTGTTGTTAAGTATCTTTTCAGCAACCTGAGGTAGAGAAGAGAAGAATATGACTTCTTAAACTGTGATTTACAATTGTTATTACCTTTGGTTGGATCTCAATAACAATAAGAAAAATAGTACCAGTAAAGCTTGCTATTTAGATAGCCTAGATCAAAGTGGGTATGCAGCATGTGAATGGTTAAATATTATAGTAAGAGTTGTGGAAGTGTTGAAGATCCCAAACGAAATTAGTAAAAAAAAAAACTGCTCCCCACTTTCTTGTCAAATTCACAGATCCAATGACAAATTAGAAAACTTAATATATGTTTCCAATGGTAATTTCATTATCAAAAACAGAAAATAGGTTCCATGTTTTGGTGTTGGTGACTCTCTTTATAAATTCACAAATCTACCAACAAATTAGTGAAATTATATGTTTTCAATACTATAAAATTGAAGTGAATTTTCAAAACCTTAAACTTCATAAGTAGGTAAGTAGGTCAACTCAACAAACTTTACAATGGCCATATATATATATATATATATATAGGTCATGTTTTCAAAAGAAATGTCAATTCAATAAATTTCAGACACATTATCCAAACCAATATATGTTTACCTTTTTCCCAATCATTCGACCACCAGCAGTGTGGGCAAAGTATACATTATAAAAGTGGCAAAGGAATGCTTGAGGATCTTTCTCTGATAATTCTTCAAGATAATGTGCATAGGTAACACCAGGGGAAGAAGGGTCAGGAATAGCATGCCCTTGCTCTTTGAACCACTCCAGATCTTTTGCCAGTTTTTCAGACCTTTCCAATCCTGTGTTTCTGAACTCAGCATCTGTAGCCATACAACATAAAAGTGTAAGTCTTTTAGCTATTTCATGAATGGAGAACTGAATATAGGGAGCATCCTCATACAGATGCCTCGAAAATAAATATCAAATTGAGCCCCTCATACAGATGCCTTCAAAACAAACCTATAATTATTAGCCTGACCTTCAAAATGTAAGGTCAGCAGGTCACTCTGCTAGAGCCCATAATTCCATTTTCAATATTAAAGCAATCCCAAACGAAACCCCCTACATAACAGCTCAAATCTTTCATGAAGTCAAGAAATATAGTGGTTTAACACTGCAAATCAGGTCACAGGGAGAACCCAGGAACTGATAACTACAACACCAACCATCAAGTAACACTCACTAATTAGTTAACCAGGACATGTTTCCGGACCTTCCATCCTAGTGAACCACTTCCATGGAAGTAATTTATATACAAGGGAAATGGGAAACTTATCTTCCATGTAAACAAATTTTAAGGACAGTTAATTGAAAGCCAGTCACTTAATAATTAAATGTGCAAGAATATAAGAGAAAATTGTTAAAATTCAAAATTTGAGAATATGCCAAACTCAGTGATTCTAATAGACGCGCATCCTCCTTCATTGACATAGGCTCGATGTTTTCTCAATCGAAATGTCTCTTCTACATTTAAAGTAAAATGAAGCACAACTGAAGAACAAAATCAAAATAACTGTTTCCTTCACCCCACACAATATACCAACAACAAAAGCTGAGCTTGTTGTATCTGTATCTTTTTATAGTTTTATTTATCACTAATACATATTCCACTAATACATATTCTATACACTTTTTTTTTTTTTCATCAGGTATAAGTGTATAGAATATGTATTAGTGATGAATAAAACTATAAAACGATAAAAAAAAGAACCCACATGGGCTTTAAAACAGAGAGACCAAGGGGGTGCAGATGGCTGAGCTTGGCAAGCAAATCCAGCTTGAGTGCCCTCCCTGTACATGCGTTACAATCTCCAGTCTCAAAATTTTCCCAACAAGGTTGTTTGACCGACCAAATATAAAATGTAAACCAAACAGAATTAGAATCACCCAAATGTTCTAAAACCCATTCACACGATCAAAATGGTATCTAAAATATCGGGTTGAGCTGTTAACCGGTTTAAGTAGTGTTTAACTGATGTTCTTAAAACTGCCCAAATAAAAATAAAAATAAAAATAAAAAATTCAGCAAGGCACTATAGAAACTCACAGGACGGAAAAGCAGCCTTTTCAACGATACCCTCAAGCGTATCATAAACCAGCTTGCTATCCACAAGGAACCTCAAGTATCCTTCAATGGAGGGCTCCCATTTAGCCACTGGCTGACCCTGCGGCTCCTTCTCACCTTCCTTTGCCTGGTCCCTCGTGTGCAATTTCATCGCCACAAACCTCATCTCCTCCACAAACCCCTTAGCCTCACCCGGGTACCGCTTCTTCGGCTTCTCCGCCGTCGTCGCCGAAACGATGACGTTCTTACGGGACATTTCAGTAATTCCACGAGGGGTGTGAATGGAGGAATAATATTTTGTGAATACCCTATTAGAGGGAAAATTAGGGTTTGTGAGGATTGCTTGTGGAGGTGGGGTTTTGAAGTGGCCTTTGTTGTTGAGAAAGGACTGGGATTGAGAGATTGGTGTTATAGAAGCCATGTTTTAGAGAGAGAAAAGAGAGTTACTTGCGGAGTTAAGAGAGAAATTGAATGGAAAATTGGAAAATTTTGACTAATAAAACAATAGAGAAAGAGAAGAAGAGTGTTCCGTAAGGAGTTTAGACTTTAGAGAGAGAGAGGAAGCGTGAATGGAGACGTTTGAGTAAAACGAGAGAGCGAGAGAGAGAGAGAGAGTTGGGTTGGCTTGAATGGCGATTCACGTACTCTTGAAGACAAAGCGATGAATAAACATACAATATATTATGAATAAAAAAAATTAAGAATTTGAAGGCCTGCACTTGCAGGTGTGTGTTTATCGGCACTCTCGCCCATGGATTTGGATAGCTCTTATTTAAATCTTCTATACGCCGTCGTTTCTGATTGGGCTTTTGAGGTGGGTATATGGACTTATGGACAAGAGGGCACCGTTTTTCAGACATTTGCCCGCCATGTGATGTTTGGCGGGTATACTGTAGTGAATTATTGTAAGGTATATTCAGTGAATTCCATCGAATAATTTTCCATATTCTAGAGGCTGATCTGGCAATAATACTACTACCAAGAAAAATAATAAAATGGAAAATGCTAAAAAGAGGAAATGACGTGAGCAGAGAAAGTCTACTGTGGGAGTGCTCGGACGTTTACATCCAAGAAAAATTGGGTGAAAAATTGGTAGCAAATGAATTGATACGTCTCTTTAGATGTGGATAACCTGAATGCTTAGGTTTTTTTTTTAAAGAAAAAAAATAGAAATCTTTTTTTTTTTTAATTCAAATTCTTACTTTTTTGCTAATAAATAATTATATAAAAATATTTTATAGGGTTAAATACTCAAAAGTCACTGTCATGGGTAGCTTATACGATCAAGTTTCAAAATCTTTTTAATATAATAACTGAATAAAAATGTCCAATTTTAACGTAATGGTTATGCAAATAACACAACAAGCCATTTATAAACAATTACAGCTGATACCACCAACCCTCACAAGCATCTATAACGACGGCGACATCTCTGAGACCAACTAAACATAGATACATTTATTATTTTTCTTTAATAAATAAACTTATCTGTTTAATGATAGATGTATTCCATGCAATAAAAGATCATTTATTCTCAAATAAATATAAAAAAAAAATTACAAAATTACAAAAGTAACACACACAGAGTCCAATCGAATAAAGATACATGTATCTTTATCGAGTATATAAATTTACATGTCTTAATCTGTGTATCTCTGTCGAACAAATAAATTTATCCCTGTCGAATAGGGAATACTGGAAATTGATAAATTTATCTCTATCATCCACACACACACACAAAAAAAAAAAAAAGGAATAATCCTCCCAACACTGTTAATATGCACATAGATACATTTATGCATACATAGCTTGTTTTTAATCTCTCATTCTTTAATGCATCTCAAAATAAGCTTGAAATCACGAATATTTAAACAACCTAGCTCGTATGCTTGGACTCACGAATCCATGAGACCTTCGCCTTCTAGCTAGGCTGAGATTCATGGATGGTTTTCATGGATTCGCAAATTTTGAAGCGAGGAGAGAGAGAGTTTGCTGGAGAGAGGAGAAAACAGTTATGGCCAGAGGGCAATTGAGGAGAGAGGTGAGAAAGAGAAACAGGAGAGAGAGAGAGAGCATAAGTTCAGGGAGAGAGAAGATGAAGAGACAGAAAGTAGTAGGAAGAGAAAAATAAGAGAGCAGAAATGAAAAAGAAAGAGATGAGAGAGAATAAGATCGGGGAGAATATGTCTTTAAAATTTTTTTGACTTCATCAAGGAACCTAATGGTATGTCCAAGGAATTCATGATATACTTCCAAGATTTGAGGGACTTTTGGATAATTTTCCTTATTTTTATATGTCCGAATTTGAAATTAATTTCCTATATATGAGTATAAATATGTCACTGGGGACTCACAAATCGGCGACTCCTAAATGCTTAGTTAGTAATATGAAATATAGAAATAATTTTTCCTAAAATTCAAAAGTACTTCACAATTCAGCTTTATACAATAATATCTCTCATCTCTTATATCATTATGATCCCAAAGATAATCAATTTGAAAGGACGTACTGGTATAGAGCCTAATTAATATCTCGGATATAATGATATAAAAATCTTGTCTTTCTCATCTTTAAAAAAAATATGATATGACATGGCAAAAGCATGACATTTTAAAAACTATAATTTGTAAATAATGCTACGTGGGAGTCACTATAAGTTATTGCTACAGGTATCGCTGTAACTGCTACAGGTATCGCTGTAAGGAAGGAAATGATGTGAATTTCCAAAACTATCCATATGTTGGTGATTGTTCAAAAATATCATCATTTTTTCTTTATGGGATTACCTTATACGGATTAGGTGGTGTAGCTGCTTAATAGAAAAGATAATGAAACTAACATTTTTCTATAATGAAACCATACATATATATATATATATAAAAGGTTGTACAAATTATTCAATTAAGGAGCATGGTTTTGAGATAAAATTAAACAAGTCTTCTAGGTTGCGTAACTTCACAATGTGAGTGGGTTTTAAGGACAACTCATGGGTCCAATCTGAGTCTCAAAAGCCAAAATAATCCTTGAACCAATAATACAGTAATCAATCCACACGCAATTAGTAGCCTTCTCAAGCACGCTCCAACAACAATATTGACGTCAAATTACTAGTCTTTTTAGCAGTGGGACTACTTGGGTCTTCTCCACCTCATTAATTTAGTCCAGGCATATATATATATATATATATATATATACATGTCCAAAGAATGATTCAACTATCTAATTGACAGCTTTCTTACAATGAATCAAACGTTCAAAAACAAGTGTATGCTTGTTTGGGTGAAGCAGAATTTTCGCTTCTCTTTCTGGTCATGCAAACACTATTATTAGCATTTAAAAAAAAAAAAAAAACAAGTGTCAGCTTATTTGGGCGAAACAGAGTACGTCATTGCAATGTCATGTAAACAATTTTCTTTTATCTTATTAAGAATTTTAGGCATGTAATCAATAAAATCCTCTCCATTTTGGCCTTTATATTTTCTAAGATCTTATGCTGATCAAACTTTTTTACAGTAATTTTTTTTTGAAACATAGGATATCTTATGTCACTGAATGAAGTTCAATTCCAAGAGTCCTATTTTATGAGGTGTGATGCTTAATCGTCTAAGATATAGGGAAAATTACAACGATGATCATTACAATATTTATCCACACATGTTACACTTATTATTGGATTAATCATACTTTTTTTCTTTAATTTTTTGGTGCCGGGGTGGATTTATTAATTGAACTTTGAACATATTTTTCTAATCTCTCCTTCTGTCCCAGTCTTGACCTCAATGCTACTCATTTTGATCATAGCTTTAGGGAACTCAACATCAAATCTAAACCCCAGTAAGCCTCTTATGCTTCCTGCGTAATTTTGCACGATGCTACGTGTTGCAGCGTCTCCCCAAAGCCGCTGGTCTGACTCTAAAACTCCATTACCATCCCTTATATTCTTGAACAAGTTCTCATCGAATTTAGATTGGCTGTCTTTATCTAATGCGACCCGTTTTGAGCCATCGCCATTTTTGGGACAAAGAGCTTGGAGTTGTGCTATAAATGCTTGATTTATGGTTGGGTCTGCGTTGCCTGTTGCCGTAAAGTTGTATAGACGATATCGGAAGAATAGACAGTCTGTTTGCCCAATTGTATGTCCCCCTGCACACGAATGATGAATTCCCCATGTTAAATGCACGTCATGTGTTTGTGTTTGTGTTTATGTGTGTGAGAGAGAAGCATATATACCGACTAGTGTTACAAGATCATGATCGTTTAGGCCTTTAGCAGCAAACTTTTGCCTCTGGACAGCAATAGAATCGGCCGGAGCAGGTAAGTTTGAGGCTTGGGATGATGAAGAGATCATGCCGTCTCTTCTTCCAGTTGGCACTGCCCAACTTGGACCGTCACTCTGAGATTTGCCAACAAAAAAATATACCTCTTGAAAACCATGCATAAATTACAATACAATAATGTTATTTACGTGCTTATTTCACCCATATATTTTCATCCACCCTAGTTGTCACATGGCGTGTAAGAATAATATCCTATCGTCCATATGAAACGGGTTGTGATAAAGAGGTGAAATATGCGGGTGAATTAGAATTTTCCATTCCAATAGCACGGTGGTAAGGAGAGACAGAGAGGAGGGAATATTGTGGTGTTTTATTGATTTACCAAGTCGACAGCATCACGAGCTGCCAATGCTAGTATATCAGCACATGAGACCACCCCAGGGCATAAGATCTCTAGCTGTGTTTTTGCATCATCAATCACTTCAAATCCTCTTAAACCAAGGTTTGGCAATGCATTCCTCTCTGCGGAAGCCCCCGTTATCAAAACCGAACCATCGCAGCCCTGTCCATTAATATAACTGTCAGTTGCAGTACTCCAAATATATATATATATATAATCACAAAATTTTGAGAAATAATTAAGCAGCAGCAAAAAGAAGACAACCTGAATAAAGCAGTCATGGAAATGAAGCCTTAGCAAGCCAGCAGCAATGGTGGGATCTTTATTAAAATGTGACTCAACAGTAGACCTGACTATGGCTTCAACTCGTGAGCAGGAAGAAGAATAAAACCCAGTTTTCAGTCCTCCTTGGCTTTGTGCTGACAAAGCCATCGCTAAAACCAGCACAAATACCAAACAACTGGCTTTCATTTGCACCATTGACAATTGTACAAACTAAATCTTACTCGTAATAATTTGGGTATTGATGGATATCTCTACTTGCTTCTACAAACATGCATTCCTCTAATAAGTATTTATGCAGGGTGAGTTTGCTTAGAGGGTCCATTTTTGGCTTCTCTATTTCATTGATTTTTGGGCTTCAACTCTCATCACTTTTCTTTAGTGGAGACGCGTGGGACCATTCAATATAGTGGCTTAGTAGTTGACAAAGACCTGTACGTGTTCTTCCATGGAGAGTTTGGTGTGTGGATTTCACTGCTGAATATATATATATATATATATTATCTTATTTGAAGGAATGATAATGGAGGATCTTTGATTTCTTAATCACCTTTATGTATTCCTCCTTGACGCGTTGGATATGTCACCACCTTCCTTTTTTTTTTTTCAAATCATTCAATTGTGTTCACATAAGCTTTTATTCTGCATGCGTGTGCTAAGCATGCATGGATAGGCTCAATCACTAGCTTACATGCGAAGGATATGAAATTCACTGATCCACGCATACTTCTCCCAAGCCAAGACATGCACAAACCATCTCAATCTCACCGGCCTGATAGCATAGATCGAGTGATGTTATACACGTACCGTTACAAAAGAGTAGTATATTTACATGGCATTAACAGTGAAACAATTAAAAGAATGGGAGAAGAAGTGGGTTAATTCCATTGGATTCATTGTCAGTGCCATGTAAGTAACACTCTTTTGTAGTGGTGTATTCCATTTTCTTATAGCATATATGTCCAATCGCAATATGTCAATAGATAGATCGATCAAATTGTCGATATTTTCGTTCATGAATGACAAGTGTTAGCTTGATACACAATATCGTTGACTCGTTTCCTAACAGTTTATACTTTTAGAATCAAGTGATATAATTCTAATATGGTATCAGAACTCTAATTTCTAAGAGGTCAATCTTAGATTCAACCCTCCTCATTTTCATCCCCATTCATTATCTCAGTCGAGGAAGCTTTTAGGGTCAAGTGATGTTCTAATAATAACAAACGCAGCAGATCTACGTTACTGACCTTATTATGTTTTGGATGTATCAGATGGCTTTAAATTTGTTCATTGTGAGCTAGCATTCATAAGTTTTCCAAAGATGACTGAGATTAATATCTATTAATTAAGCACGATGTTGTGTGCCAGTCTGGCGGCCGGCATAGTATCCACGATGTATCAGAAGATCGGGAGTAGTGGGAATATGTGCGATAACGACGGCAATTACAATGAGCAAAGTTTAAGCCAAGCTGCTTGACCCATGTTAAAGTCTGCCGGTACGTGCTTTTAGTTTTAAGGTATGAACAATGTGAATGAAGTCGTGAAAAGCTTGGTATGTGGCATCGTGGTCCATTAAAGTGGCAAAAGTACGTTGTGTCAATTAGCTATTCCATACGCGTAAATCAGATTTTGGAATCTCTTTTAGGTTTTGTCATAGTTGGTGATGTGGTATTAGAAAGCTACAAATGCTACCCTCTATTATCCAATTTCATATCACACACGGGATTTTCATTTAATCATAGAAATGAGGAGCTTATGGTACTCGGTCACCATTGCTCCGTGAATATTATCCAAAAGTTCATGAATTTAAAATTTAGATTATACTATGAAATTCGTAAGATTTTCAAATTCTTTTGTTTACTTGTTAGTATATGTTAAATAGACGGATGAAGGCATATATAACTTATTTTATTATAATTAAGTTAGAATTTGGCTTAAAAATTTATTCCTAAAATGTGCCGTAATGGATCCAAGTCTTCCACATTCTCTACCGAGGAAGAATTCACTCAAAAAGCACTAATTTCTTGTGATGAATCATATAGAATTGAAGGCCGGGAATGATCTAAATCCTTGTAAATTAAATGGGCATTACTGTCCTCAACTAAAGCTTAATTTGTGAAGTTCCAAACAGAAATAGTTGAAATTGAGATGAAAGGAGGGAGGGGCCGGGGTGTTAAGTTTTCATTCCCACATAAAAGCCTAAGTTTGTAGGTGGAGGGCCCAATACAGATATATGAAGTTATAGTAAGCCTTTCATTTAGGCGATATGAGACAAAGTGAATTTCATTCTTCTACACTTCCTCTCACATACAGGCTCGTTTGGGCTTTATCACGTGGATAACCAATGCTTTGATACCATGTTAATTTTTCATTCCTATTTAAAAGGCTAAGTTTGTAGGTGGAGGACTCAATACAGGTATATGAAGTTATAGCAAGCCTTTTATTTAGGCGTTGTGCGACAGAGTGGATTTCACGAGGAACGTAAGTTAGAGGATTTTTTAGACAA
Source organism: Hamamelis virginiana (assembly GCA_017140935.1). NCBI lineage: Eukaryota > Viridiplantae > Streptophyta > Magnoliopsida > Saxifragales > Hamamelidaceae > Hamamelis > Hamamelis virginiana. Next base: position 2,498,535 of record JAESVK010000807.1, on the reverse strand, counting down.
CTATATTTGTGTTGTAATAGTAATATTTCATAACACGTAATGTGGTAGCTAGGTGACATGCATGCGCCAATGGCACGCTAGCTTTATTATATCAGCACAATATGATCATCAACTAAGTGCGTGTGCTCTTAACCACAGTACACATCATGGTAACAAGACCAAATGAGTCCTAGAAAACTTTAATTTCATAATGATTAGGCGGGTATAGATCAATGTGATAACCTGCCCTAAACCCGATCATATCCGCCAACTAATTATATATAAATAACTAATATATTTATATAAAATAAATTTCATTACTATCTTATATTTTCCATTAATTGGATATGCTTGCAAGTTGAGTATATTTTTTTTCTTTAGAGATATTTATTGTGATAATTTGAAGATGCACTTATTTTGTTCGATATATATACTTTCAATTTTGAATGTGAAACCATATTTTAGTTTGTAAAATATTTTTTAATAATAAAGAACCTTTATTATTATGTATCTAGTTAATAGCTTCTATTATTGTAGGGTAATTTTTATTTTGTCACTTTAGTTTATTAGTGTTGAAAAAATTGTTTGAATTATAGTTTAATTACTAAAAAAACACAATATTGCATTGTTAGATACGAATTTGAGGTCTCTTTGCTTTTTAAAAAGGTTTTGGCACTGCAAGGTTCCATCCCATATGTTGGAGATTAGGATTAAATAAGAATCTTTAAGGCTATAATTGGCTGAAAATCAAGGACTTTTGTGCTGGAAGCTAGAATTAATGGTAACTAGGGTTAAACATCTAACCTGCAACCTGCTTATTGATAATAAGACCAGCTAATTAACAATTTTCTTGGACAAAGCCAACCTAAATGAAATTTAGAGGGTTTATTGGAGAATATACAACAAGAATATCCAAATTAGATTCCTAATCATCACATATTCACATTAACACCTCAAGTACTTTTCTTTGGGTTAGAGACAAAAATATGTTTTCGATAAAATTACATTTGTATCTCAAAAAAGAAAAAAAAACCCAAGCAGACCAAAAAAAAATCCAGAGAGGGAATTCAATAGGATGAGGCCATCTGAATTCATGTAGTAGCCCTAAAAGACATCATCCCTCAGAATTGGTTCCTAAAGTGTCGTAATGGCCTCAAAACAAACACCTGCTAAACTACTACGTGCCAAAATGGTAAACAAATTACTTAGAGAAATTTTAAACAAATGAAGCATTGCAAACCAAAACAAAACAAAAATAAAAAATAAAAATAAAAATAACAGTTTTGACTTAATTAAATACATAGGCAACAAATTCAAGAGTACTATACAAAACTTGTGTTTCTAATTATGGATGTTCATTCCAGCTTAAAATTGCATTTTACATCTGTGTTAGTTATCTATAAGATGTGCATAATATATGCACAAGAGGTAAGATATATTATTAAAATTGAAAAAAAAAAAAAAGACAGGAAAGATGATACATGATCGAGAGACACTTTTCTCTCCATGGAATCCAACCTACTTGGCAACTTGTTCCAGAACAGGAATTTTGTTCCAAGTCTCCTCAAGTCCATTAATTTGCAGTGGTGGCAATGAAAAAACGCTAACAGTTGAGCTTCTGCTCCTAATTTCCTTTAAAACCCGCAATGCTGATATAGTACTTTTCATATATAAGCTCTCCATGTACTCGATCTCTGCAAGTTCCCTTGGACCTCTAAGCAGACCATCATTCTTGGTGGTGGTGGTAGCAGTAGTAGTGGGATCAGGATCACACCCATCATCTCTATCAGCTTCATCAGTTGAGACTGGTGGTTCATTCACGGGGAAGAGTTGATCAAGCATCGACTCACACTCCTTTACAAGCTTGTAAAGCAAGTCAGTGGTGAAGAAGGGTTGTTGCAAAACCCTTTGAATGAAAGGTAAGCGAATGAGAGCACCAGTTCTTTTGTCATACTTTTTGAGTATTTTTACCAATCCTGTATTCAGGTGAAAAAATTGGAGTGAGCCTTTAAATCATTAAAAAGAAGTTAATATATCATTAGAATTCTCAACTTCGGCCATGATAGGGTGAATGATTAATATCGATCAACAAAGAATTCTCACGTTCACGATTATAAAAATTTCACGATATAATTTTTACTTGCACCAATTGTATTAAGTCTGCAACCCAAATGTAAAATCCACAAAGGTGATCAAAGTTTTGACTAAAACTGAAGTTCGAAAGTTTTCTTAACAGTAGTTAGTGCCTAAAGTAACAATATGGTGCTTATGCAATTTGTGTCTTATTTTACTTTCCCCATAAAAATTTTATTTTAACATCATATGAAGTTGGAGGTGAATTAAGTGCAGGCAGTTGCATAATTTCAATGAAGAATTAAAAAGGTACTATGAACATCTAGATAGTTTCATTGAAAGGAAAATAAAAACATATACAAGCTTACATTCATGGTTTCCCGGCCACCAAAGGGAATAAGCAGAGAAAACAGCTTAAATGACTTCTGCAGTTCTGCCAAACCTAACTTTATCCTATCTACTTACACAAATTTATGCTTATAAAGCAGCTTATATCAACAATGCTGAACAACCACCTAAACTTTTTTTCCAAGGTTAAAAGTTCACAAAATGCCATTAGGAGCCAAGTATAAATACTTGTGAATTTTGACAGTCGCCTAATTCTTAAGATGGTACGATTGCCCCAAACTAGGATCCACATGACAATGCATTCAAAGCTACTCATCATATAAAACATCAAATAAGATATGTACTTTTATATTGGCTCAGCGACAAGTATATAAGTACAAAACTTGACGCCTAATTCTTAAGTTGATATGACTGCCCAAACTAGGATCCACATGACTATGCATTCAAAGCTACTCATCATATAAAACATCAAATTCGATATGTACTTTTTTATTGGCTGGGCGACAAATATACTCTGCAATATATAAGGTTCTAATAGAGCAACAAGTATATAAGTACAAAACTTGTCGCCTAATCTTAAGATGATATGACTGCCCCAAACTAGGATCCACATGAATATGCATTCAAAGCTACTCGTCATATAAAACATCAAATTCGATATGTACTTTCATATTCGATGGGCAACGAATATACTCTATAATATATATAGTTCTAATACAGCAACAAGTATATAAGTACAAAACTTCCTTTCAAGAAAGATATTAAAAACATTCCCTTCAAATATAAGCATACAAATGCAGCGGCGAACTGTCTCACAAAATATTTATGAGACCAAAGAAAAAGATTGTCAAACTATATATTCCTTAATAACTCCACTCTTTGTTGGATGCTCCACGATGTAAGATTAGCAAGAGGATGCAACAAAAATCAGATGTGAAAATAGGATTATGCCAAACAAGTTTTTCTTCTTTTGTATATCCCTTTTTAAATCTAATTGATTTGACCTCTAAATCTACTGGAAAATGAACTTGAAGATTGTCCCATTTATGATAACTTCCAAAGCATTCACATAAATAATTCATAAGGAATCCCAACTCACAAAAATATTTTTAGGAAAAATTAAATGTAGTTAATAACAAAGTTAAAGTTACAATCTTATCCTTCATGAAAAGGAACAATTCCACTAATGCAAGAGAGAGAAAGATGAAGTACCTGTATAGTTAAGGGCACTGTAATTCTCCAACAAAACCATCTCTCCATGGAAATCCACAATCTCCTTTCTTATCTTTATCATCTCTTCATTGTAATGCTTTGCCTTTGCCACTCTATCTTGCAACTCCTGCACTCCAATCACATAAACCCACAATCATCAACACCAATTCCCACTGACATGCACTCATATGCATACATGAATCTCATATGCGCACGCGCGCGCGCGCGCGCGCACACACATATATATATATTCTTCTAATTATCAGCACCTCTGAAATAATTTATGGTCATTGATCTCATATATATGATTGACAAGGGATTTATGTTCATTAGTCTCTCATATGATAGACAAGGGTTTTCTCCACTTTGCCCAGAGAAAGGCCCAACTCCCAAGGCGCAAGTTATCGCTGTATCGCATAATATTCTTAGCGTGCGCTAAAAAAGGCGCTTGTTAGCGGAATATACAGTGGTAATGGTGTGACTGTAGTGTATGCCAGTCGGAAAGAGGACAGCTGGCAAAGAAACGGAGGTAGTTCACTAAAGCAACGGTAACGAACCTTTAACGGTATTTTAGGAGGCGCAATGCGCACCCCCGCTCAGGTTATATCAGTAATAAAACTGAGATCTCTCCGCAGGACCCATACGAAAAGGACAAAAACGGTGTCGTATCGCCTCGGTTGCCTTGGCAACATCATTTCCCAAAGAACGACGCAAAATGATGGCGAGATTAAAATCACTAGAGATTTATTAGTATAACTAACCCAAATTTCATATAATAAATGACAGTTTTATGATCTATGGAAGAATCAGAATATTTACTCTCTGTTTGGTTGCTAAGAAACTAAGGAAAAGAAAAGAAAACACACTATTCATATCCTCAATTACGAGCAGATTTTCTCAACAACAGAACGAATCTTAACTTTCCAACAGAAAAACAGGGAGAGAGAGAGAGAGAGAGAGAGATATACACATAAACTGAATTACCTTCAATCTGATGATATATTCCTCCTCCTGTTCAACGAAGAAAGTATTGAACTTCTCAAGCTCGTCTTCCAACAATTGTATAAAATCGATCTCCTCTTTCGTCATGATATCCTTATCTCCGGCGTCCGTACAATTACCGCCGTCCAATCTCGGCCGTTTATTCGGCCTATCACCCACCTTGGGGTCGATGAGCTTCAATTGCTTTTTCAGCTCTTTATAAGACAGAAACTTATCTCTCCATTCAGGTAAAGTTTCCTCGATCTGATTGCTAAGGCTCTTACCAAATTTCATCTCTCTCTGTGTGTGTTTGTTTCCCAAGAAAGAAAATTAAGAATGAAAGGGGAAAATGGGAATAAATTTTCAGGGACAGTGATGAGAAAAGTAGGGGGGAAAATCTGACGGTGAGGATGGAGGAGGAGAAGATGGGGGGAGGGTTAGAAGGAGATATAACGGTAAGGACAAGAATATTCGCGGGTTCGAGTACGAATATCCTTTGTTTTTTTCTAGTTGTAAGAGTATATCTCCGGTTTTATTCCGTTCTAGAGAGAGAGAGAGAGAGAGCCGAAAACAAAAAAAAAAAAGAGCGAAGAGGCGGGACACGTGGCAAAATGGATTTTTTTCGAAGTGGCGCAAAATGTGAGCCGGTTAGTTGAGTTTAGTGGAGAACAAGCTGTGTGAGATATTAAGTAGAAATGCTACTCTCACGTAACAGTGATGTGCATGTGATTAATTGATTAAAGGGTCCAATCATATGGAGACACAACGTCTATAGCTTTCCATATAATTTGAGATGTGGTGGTCTTTTTAATTAGTTTTAATTAGTCTAGAGCTAAATAATAGACTTAAAGGTACATTCCATTTTGATACCAGGATTATGAGCATGCACTGCCAAAGGGTGAGAGAGTACATATACATTGTCCACTCTATTACATTTTTTACACTTAGCAACATTTTATGCATTCCAAAATAAAAAAATATAAAATACTCTTATTTGGCACTTTGCTTATTGGTATATGCATGCTCTGATGATGTGCCTAATATGTTACTTATCTTATCATTATATTATAAGATCATTTAATGTGGCATGATTGCCTTTTACATTCATCAATGCCCCGTGTCAATTTTTAGGAGGTTGCCATTTCTTGATCCATTACAGAGGGAATATTCCATAGAATGAAACCAATTTGACGCAACTCTAGTTAGGTTCCATTTACTCTAGTTAGTATGAAAATTTTGCCATGCATCTTATTATCCTTCAAGTTATTCAAAAGTGATTATTATTTTCCTTCTTAAATCAAGTAAAATTTTAAGTTCCAAAAGTGATTTTAGGAAAAGTTAATACAAACGTGTCATTAGGTTGATTTGATTTCAATTTTCAATTCACAAAAAAAATACTTCGTACAGTTTTGTTTAATGATGGAAGGTAATTAAGAAACCCTAAGCGTCATTAAAGAAACCTTAACAAATCAAGGGTAATGCTATGTGTTCTTAATTCTTGTATTCTAACAAGTAAAAATTGGAGGAAAGGAACCCCCCTCCCCCCCAAAAAAAAAGGGGGGGGGAAATGCTTAGGGACACACTTATAGAGACTTAAAGCATTCTTCTAATCAATAACTTTATATCATCCGATACTTTAATCCGAAATTAAAAACTACTCTGACGTGTCGTAATTTGAGTGGTGTGTGAAAAAGAGGGAAGCAGTTTGAAAGGAAAGACCTTACCACTCAAAGCATAATACATCAAGATAATTTTTAATTTCGGATTAAAGTGTCTGGTGCTATAGTATTTTTTTTCTTCTAATATAAACAAAGGACTTGAAACCTCCATACAACAGTCCTTGCATATTGGGCAACCAATAAAGGTGTTTGCCAACTCATAACTAATTTATAATGAAATAAAGTGGTCTCTTTGTGAGAAAACAGGGTGGAATGCTACCATACATGCAACTCAATCTTCGATCTAGAACTCCACTAAAATAATTATATTTTATTATATTTTATCTATAACCCAAAGTAGGTTAATTCACATATTTATTAATTAAAATCTAAACTAGGATCCCAAAAAGTAAATCAAACTATTTCAAATTGGATAGGTTAACTGGTTGGATTATCATATTAACCCATTTGAAGTAGCTGGGACTAGCGATTGCAACCCAAACCTGTGAACTTGCCTAGTATTAATGGGTTTGGGTTGGATTGGCCTATGATATTTGGATTGGGTCAAAATAAACAAGAACTTAAACGGGATTTGAGTCCCCATTCATTTTGTGACCCAAAAGCCGTCCAAATGCCCACCCATGTCCACGAAAATTGAAATAACACCTTAAGCTCCTCAGCTAAAAAAGCGAGCCGAGCCGAGCCGAGGCAAGTGAGGTTTGCTCATTTATGAGGAGTGGTATAATTCTGAGGCATGTGGAATATGCGGGGGCCTCTCTCACCAAGAAAAACAGATAAATATTTAAATTAAAATTAAAATTAAAAAATACTCCTATATGTGTGGCTTTTCCAATGTCACATTTCTTTATCTATATAATAAATAATACACAACAGATAAGGACGGTACGAGGGTAAAATTGGAACTAAATTGTATCACGAGATGAACGATTCAACAAGACTTGCCTTTTTCAAGTGAATTCAAATTTGATGGGCACCCGCGGGAGGATCCTTTCTTTTGGGACCCTGCAGGCTTTAATTCTAGGTACAACATTCGGATCTTCTAATGGGATATTCTCATATTGAACTTGGAATCCACACTTCCTAGCCCTCCCTAGTTTTCCTTTGTTTTTCACTTTTCCTCTTTTCTTCATCTTTGTACGGATAGTTTATCCTTTGAATATCTTTCAAAATTATATATATTTTAGCAATGATCGCACATATAAGATATTATAAATTACAAATCACGATAGTTGATCCTGTCATGTCTGTTCAATTCATAACAACAGTAACTCGAGCTTTTATATAGTATATAAGTCTCCAAATTGAGTTTGAAGTGCGATATTGAGTTCAAGTAGCACAATGTAAAGGTTTGGATACTTTAACTTTTTATATTTTTTAAATGAAATCGAGTAGTGGGATGACGTAAATAAGGTATCCTGGTAAATATATTTTACAAGGTAATATACGAATGTAATTTCATGTTTTATTGTTTTCTGGGTACAACATTCGGATCTTCTTATGGGATATTCTCAATTTGAACTTGGAATCCAGCCCTCCCTAGTTTTCATTTGTTTTCACTTTTCCCCTTTTCTTCATCTTTGTACAGTTAGTTTATCCTTTGAATATCTTTCAAAATTATATATATTTTAGCAATGATCGCACATATAAGATATTATAAATTACAAATCACGATAGTTGATCATGCCATGTCTATTCAATTGATAACAATAGTAACTCGAGATTTTATATAGTATAAGTCTCCAAAATGGGTTTGAAGTGCGATATTGAGCTCAAGTAGCACAATGTAAAAGTTTGGGTACTTTAACTTTTTATTTTTTTAAATGAAATCGGGTAGTGGGATGATGTAAATAAGGTACTCTCGTAAGTATATTTTTCAAGGTAATATACAAATGTAATTTCATGTTTTATTGTTTGGCTTACTTGAATCAAGACAAATATGTGTTTGAAAGATCTTAAAATGTATTTCGCTCGTAGAGTAACTCGGCGCGCCTAATGAAGCCAGCCGATCAAGCTGATGCTAGAAGATACCAATGAGTGATGAAACTCTAATCGTGTTACATAATGTAAATCACAGTTTTACCAACAATGTGTTTGGATTCAGAGAGTTTGAGAGAACACAAGAGAGAGTTTTTAAGTTTTCTCCCAATTCTCTTGTTTGGTTTTCCAAAATGAGAGAAAAAAAAAAGTAAGGGGGAGAGATAATGGAGAGAAATTGAATGCTTTTTTGTGAAAAAAAGAAAAGGGGAAACAAATTTACTCTTCTGCCCATATACAACACTTAGGGTACCATGTTGAAATAGTAAAGATAATGTTGGAAATTACATTTTAATATTTTCTCTTCTATTCTTTTAATGAAAGCTATCCAAACAGGTGGATAGAAAGTTAACTTTTTTCCTTCCCTTCTCTTCTCTTCTCTCCTCTCCAATTCACTCAATCCAAACATAATGTAAGAGTCATTACCTTCTCGAGGAAGGAAAATTAACTAGTTAATATCATAGTGAAATTTAAATTAGGGCATTTCTTGCGATGGGGTAGTTAGGAGTAGACGCAAACGAAAAGGGATTAATTTTCAGAAACTTTCTGAGATTGGCATGAGGGAAATCAAATTTATACTTAGGCTTATATAATTATTAATCTTTAATTATATAGATTACAAAGTTAAAACTATGGAGAGTATCATTAGAACATAAAATATTTTGTATTTTCTAAGTCTAGCTTATAGTTATCCAATCATTCTAACCTTATCTTTTTATTTTTCAAGACAAAAAGTTAATTAAGCCTATCCCTTTTGTTCTCATTATTAGTTTAGCTAATGCATAACAATTGACATGCATTGTCAAATGACAGATGAAGTAGCCATTTGGCACTTAAATTCAAATATAAAATACTATGACCGTACCAAATTTATAATTAATTATATTAATGAATTAATTATAATTATTATAAGAGTAATGTTATTATCAAGTAGATTATATATTTATATGAATTCTATAATTTGTGTTTATTTAATAGGCCAGTGAAAAAGTCATGTTTCATTAATATTAAATAATATTATTTATAATTATGCTTCAGCTAAACATTTTTAAAAGAAATATAATAATATATTTTATTTTATTTAATATTTAACTTAATATAATTAATTATAAATTTG
>JAESVK010000807.1:2455697-2489012 GCA_017140935.1 Hamamelis virginiana | reverse complement strand
GGAGTGAAGCATCTTATCTGAAATCCTCAGAAAAGTTTATTTTGTAAACGTAAGTAATGTATATATTTGTTGGACTTGGGATGTGCATAAAAAGGGAAAAGAAAGAATTGGCATATTCCAATTTGGTTCTTTTATGCTCCCATTGTGAGTTTACTAACCTAACCTTTGAAAACTTTGTGGTCCATTTTCTTTATTATATCTTCGATTCGTCCCACTCCAATTAAATATCTCTATATCATAATCTTGTACCCATCACCCAATTATTTATTACATTAATTCTCTCTCTCTCTCTCTCTCTCTCTCACAGATGAACTTCATGTTGCATTTCTAGATATTATAAAGAAAAAAAAAATAGACATTATTATTAAGATTGTTACCATTAATTTGTTCCAATTTGCCAAGGGGTTTTCCGGTAAAATATGAAATTATTTATTTATTTACTGTCTAATGCCTTTTGGTTAATCATTTGATCCAACCCACTGAAATCAGCAAAATTTTGCCTAGTATTATGAAGGGAGGGGATGTTGACACACCCTTGAATTATAAGTCCACCCCCTCCAATTTTGATTTTTTACCGTTTTATGAAAAAATACATTGTTTTTAAGAAAACTAGCCTCGTGGTCCACTAGAAAACATCATTTTGAACAACTTTGTAGAAGAAAGTTTTTCCAAAATCTATCATTTAAGCAGACTTTTTGGCATTTTTTACGAAATATTTTGTAAAATAATAAATGGTCAAAAAAGTCTACTTAAATGATAGATTTTGGAAAAACTTTCTTCTACAAAGTTGTTCAAAATGATGTTTTCTAGTGGACTATGCGGCTAGTTTTCTTAAAAACAATGTATTTTTTCATAAAATGGTAAAAAATCAAAATTGGAGGAGGTGGGCTTATAATTCAAGGGTGTGTCAACATCCGCTCTCTATTATGAACGTAGATCCCTGATTCAGTGGGCCGGGCCGGAGAACAATATATATATGTTCTCAACAGGCCAACTCCCAAGTATACATAGATGTCAACTTACACAGCCCATCTCATTTGCTTTCTGTTTCAAGGGTTTTGCCATTTTGAAGGTTCAGTGGACTTACTTCATTATGAGTTTGGTTCACTTTAATGTACGAAAGGCCATATCCTTCTTGTTGTCGTAATAGTATTTTTATTTATTTATTTATTTTCTGATATACGGTGTGATTGAATCCACGTCATCCACTTCTTAATAATGATAATAATAACTTATCATTAAATTAAGACAATTGAATTGTGGTGTGAAAAATAAGACTTCAAATTAATGGAGCAATTAAAGGCAACAAAAATATATTGATGAAAAATTAATAGTCATGAAGACAAACCTGAACAAGTCTGATGAAGAACACCAAATGTATCACTCTCAGTGGGTGTCTGTCTGCGCGCTGTTCCCTTGTACGTATATGTCTGCTCTTAAAGAGACTTGAATTCTTGACTAATTGTTACAAACTGTCTTGGGCCTCCTATCATGAGTCCAGATCTTCTGTAGGGATGTCAATGGGGGCGGATTTATCCGGGTATCCGTCCCGTCCCATTCTTATTGGGAAGGGTTTGGGGTCATCCTAATAGGTTAGGGGCGGGTTTGAAATTTTTTTAAAAAACCCTATAGGGTTTGGGATGAGGGTTTAAAAACCTGCCCCGCCCCGATTATATATGTTTAATGTATTTATTTTATAAGTATTATACAATTAAGTTTCTCCTTAATAAAATGAAATTTCAATCATGCCCCTTAAGGGGTTTAATTTATTTTACTCTTAGAAGTAACAATTATCTTTAATATTCATCGTTGTATTTTGTAATTTATTTAGGTATTGAGAAAATTGAGAAAAGTAGAAAGAAAATAGTAAATGAGACGGAACGGTAATGGGATGAGGTCGTTAATTGGGACGAGAATGAAATTTCAAATCCTGACCCATCACGGGTTTGGGACGGGAATTGGATGAGATTTTCTTAAATGGGACGGAGTTGGGAAAAGGGTGACCCGTCCCAAACCCGCCCCGTTGACATCCATAATCTTCTGGCCCAAGAATCCTCTCTCCCTCTCTGGCCCACCAATGACATGATGACGCATGGCAATTTTATGCCATAAATGAGTGCCATAAATTTTTAATAAATCTTCAAGAAGATTGACACGTAAGTGAGTGGCATAAAATTGCCATGTGTTATCGTGTCATTGGTGGGCCAGAAAAGGAGACAAGGTTCTTGGGCCAGAAGACCTGGACTCATAAGTGACATAAGACCTTGATCGATTGCTTTTAACTTTTTGATTTCGATTCTCTTTCTTTGATTAATCAATCTCAAAAGCTTTTACTTGATATTTGATTTAAATTAAATAGCGCTCTCTCTCTCTCTCTCTCTCACACACACACACACACACACTTGGCCTGTTTGCATTAATTTTACTAAAAATTACTTTTGAGAATTATGTCTTTACATATTTCTTTAAAACTATATTCAAACTGTTGACACGTCAAAATTTCATATAAAGTTATGGACAATATATTTTGCAAATCTTATCCATATTATAATTAACGTGTTAGAGCAACTTCAAAAAGAAGTAGCAAATCAATTTTTTTTTTTCAAAATTGAAGAGCCACATAAGATTTTGGAGCTCCAATAGAGGTAACAAATGTTGGTTTCAAGAGTGAAATTTTTTTTTTTTTTCATTCTTAAAATATTTTTTTTATATAATCTAATATTGAAAAAGTGAGAAAAGAAAAAGAATATCTGGATGTTTATTTTGTTGGGATGTATGTTTGATGGATAAAAAATTGTTCCTGGTGTAAAATCGGAGGTCTCGAGACCTTTGGTGTAAGGTCTGAATGCGCGGGCGTGCCAGGGCTCAAGAGCCCAAAGATCGTGTGAACACGACCTCTAGCACCTTCTAGGCCGAGAGTCTAAGAAATGTCTTAGAGGCCTAGTTGGTCACTTTGGAATTGGAATTGGAATCAAGCGATTGGCGAGAATTAGAGGTTGATCCTCTTGGGTTCTAGTGTTCAATGTCTAATAAAAACGAAAATCCCACTCAAATTACATCGTAATCAAACCGATCAACTTGCTTAGAATGAAATTGGAAATACATTAAAAAGAGAAATACTTATATTGCTTGAGATTACAACGCTAGAAATGGAAATCGACATACTTGAAATTGAAATGTGCTTGGAAATTGAAATGCGGCTCTTACTTGAAGTAGAAATGCTTGAAACTTGAACAACTACCGATTGAAATTGAGAAGATGCTTGAACTAAACTAAGAATGCTTGAAATAAACTTGAAAAACGGGCTTGCTTGCTAAGAGAAAGGCCTAAAAATCTATTAAAAAGATTGGAGCATTGCACTAATTTTTGGTTGTTGGAGATGTCCTTTTCTTGTGCTTTGGATTGGGATATATATAGCCCACGGAAGGTCTGGCCAGCCATGAAAACTGCCCCCTATGTGCTCTTGAAATAGTGCTCCACTACTTTGTAACTTCCCATATGATGCATAGATAATTGCCACATGTCCCTCTAATTCAATTAGACTTAATCCTTGTTTGACATGTGGCAATAACCAACCACTAACTTTTCAATTAGCCACTTCTTTGATTGACATGTGGCATAACCACCCACTAATTAGCCACTTTCTTTAATTAACCACCCACTAACTTTTCAAGACTCCATCTTTGATTGACACATGGCATAACCACCCACCAATTACATAGCCACTTCCTTTAATTAACCACCCAACTATTATGTTAGTGGCCCATTTTATTGATTAACTCCCCACTAATTTAAATTAGTGGCCCACTAAAAATATAATTAGTAGTCACTAACCCACCAACTTCCACGCCACATGGCAACTAACCATTGGTGGTTATTTTGTGGTGAACACTTTGCCCCCCGTTCTTGCATCTTTCAAATTACTTTTGTAGCAAAGAATTTGTAAAGATGGAAGAATATATACCTTTTGCTATGTAGATCTTGATCTTTTACAACTTCTTTTGGTGTTGTCAAACTTTTGATTTTAGGCCTTTCACAGAAAAATATCATACGATGGTCTTCAATAAAAGCCTTTAGATCTTTTGCTACGGTTTTAGCTTTCTGCTTAGAAGGTCTTTGGCGATCTTCTGTGGTGACATGAAGGTCTTGTTTGTAGGTGAGTCTGGCTATATGAGTGCTGGCAAGGTCTTCTGGAATGATTGTGCGTGGTGGAAAAGTCTTCTGAAATAGTTTTGATTTCTCCAAAGGTCTGAAATAAAGTTTATGCGCATTGTTGTGGCGAAGGACTTCCTCCTGTGGTCTATAAAGTTCTCTCTTTATGGCCTAGAAAGGCCATTCTTCTCAACCTGCAAGGCCTCTTCAACCTGCAAAGCCTATATCTCTGAAAATATATTATAATCAAATTATCGGCCTAAAGGGCCGAAGATCACGTTTTTGCACTGAAAGGTCTGAAATACTTACTGTCTGTAAGGCCCTTTTTCACGGCCTGAAAGTCTTCCTTTTCGGCCTATATGACCTGAAAATTTGTAAAAACCAATTTTATAGCCTATAAGGCTATCTTTTTTGCCAGAAATATTCTCTCTTCTCCACCAACCATCTCATCTTAATCCAAACTTGATGGCCTCCACAAACCCATCTAGGATGTAAGATTGTTTGAGAAAGATGGTTGATCTTCATTTTGAATCCATGTCTAATAATTTCCATAAATACTCTAGTTTGATCTATGAAAACCAAAGAGCACATGAATTGAATAAATTTAGAAATAAAAGATATGGATATGTTTTTACCTCCAGGTGTTACCTCATTAGAGACTTCTTTACTGTCCTCCGTATGACCTTGGTCTATATCTGGAGGCTTCTTGATTTCTGCAGGGACCGGTTCATCTTCATAAAGACAGTCGGGAACGGTCCCCTGACCATGGAGAAGGTCATCGTCATCACAACTTGTTAAGACATTCTCATCTTTGTTGTCCTCCGTACCACCTTCGTCAATATCTGGAGGCTTTTTGAGTTTGGTACAGATTGGTGTTTCTTCATAAAGACTGTGAGGATCAGTATCCTAACCATAAGGATAATCATTTTCATCTTTAAAACCTGCAAAGATATTCTCCACAGTACTTTCAAGAATATAGTTGTCAATCATAGGACCTTCGTCAATTTTAAGACCATCACCAGAAAAGTCATGCTCTGTCTACTTTTCTGTTAAGGCCTCGAAAGGCCTCTCGTGCACGATCTGATCGTCATCTTTTTCATAACAATCAATGAGAACATTCTCCATACTACCTTGAATGTTAAGACCGTCATCATAAAAGTCTTGCTTGATCTCTTCTGTTAAGGCCTCGAAAGGCCTCTCATGCACGATTTCACCATTTGACATTTCCACATGCCCCCGGAGCATAAATGTGAAGGACCCTTGGCTATTTTGGCTCTTACTCTTGATTTCCTCCTCATACAAAGGATTTATATTACATGTAAACTCTTGAAGACCATGGTTCTTAGAACCTTGCCCCCTGGGCATTTGGTTCATGAGTGGTCTTTCCTCATTTTGAGAATGCACAATAGGAGTAGTGATGACTATAGGCTAATTTTCTAATGTCATATTCTGACCTTCAGACTCGTTGTGGTTGTTAACAGTCTCATTCAGGCCTTTGGTAAGGCCTTTTCCATCTAAAGGTCTTACGACAGGTTTTGTAGCCTTTAACAGCCATACATTCCGGGATCATATTCTTGACCTCATTCCGGTCTGACCCAAAATTTCTCATATTAAGAATCTCTAGAGGCCTTTCCAGAATAAATAGAGGATTTTTAAAAACCTCAAAAGACCTTCCAGCTGTAGTGACATTAAAAGGCCTCTTATTTTGCCCCCCGGGTGTATTAACAAACATAGGTTGTTTACCAACACTTTTTGATCCACATTCAGGCCCAAGATTAGGCCTTCTGGTTGCAGTTTGTGATCCCTTAAAGTTTGAATGGTCAGGTTGGCCATTTCTCAAAGGAGGTGGAACATATGGCCTCTCATCCTCTATAGGATTGGTCATTGGTGAAATAGGAGTATGTGATGAAGCAAGTTTAAGACATTGGTTGCTTGACTCACCTTTATCTGCCACATTCGCTCCTGATTATAAGGCATTTTCTGCTGAAACATGAATCCTAAAGGTCTTTTGATCATTCAATTCACATGGTCGGCTATTATCCCCCACTGATTTCTTCATAAAACTTATCAAGGTCTCAAAGAATTCTTTTTGTTGTTTAGATAGACCTTCATTCAACTTCTCAAACTGTAGTGATAAGACTTCAGTCCTACGGTTAGGTATGTCTAGAATGGCCTTATATATATCATTTTGAGTCACTTCTAACATAGAATTTTCCTCCTCTTGAGAACCATCCGAAGATGTCCCATGACTTTCATTCGGATTAGTCATTGATCTCGTGATAGGTCTATTAGTCATTCAACACATATGGTCCCACCGGGCTTGCCAAAAAGGTGTTCCCGGTATAAAATCGGTGGTCTCGAGACCTTTGGTGTAAGGTCTGAATGCGCGGGCGTGCCAGGGCTCAAGAGCCCAAAGACCGTGTGAACACGACCTCTAGCACCTTCTAGGCCGAGAATCTAAGAAAGGTCTTAGACGCCTAGTCGGTCACTTTGGAATTGGAATTGGAATCAGACAATTGGCGAGAATTAGAGGTTGATCCTCTTGGGTTCTAGTGTTAAATGTCTAATAAAAACGAAAATCCGACTCAAATTACATCGTAATTAAACCGATCAACTTGCTTGAAATGAAATTGGAAATACATTAAAAAGAGAAATACTTATATTGCTTGAGATTACAATGCTAGAAATGGAAATCGACATACTTGAAATTGAAATGTGCTTGGAAATTGAAATACGGTGCTTACTTGAAGTAGAAATGCTTGAAACTCGAACAACTACTGATTGAAATTGAGAAGATGCTTGAACTAAACTAAAAATGCTTGAAATAAACTTGAAAAACGGGCTTGCTTGCTAAGAGAAAGGCCTAAAAATCTACTAGAAAGATTGGAGCATTGCGCTGATTTTTGGTTGTTGGAGATGTCATTTTCTTATGCTTTGGATTGGGCTATATATAGCCCACGGAAGGTCTGGCCAGCCATGAAAACTGCCCACTATGTGCTCTTGAAGTAGTGCTCCACTACTTTGTAACTTCCCATATGATGATTAGATAATTGCCATATGTCCCTCTAATTCAATTAGACTTAATCCTTGTTTGACATGTGGCAATAACCAACCATTAACTTTTCAATTAGCCACTTCTTTGATTGACATGTGGCATAACCACCCACTAATTAGCCACTTTCTTTAATTAACCACCCACTAACTTTTCAAGACTCCATCTTTGATTGACACGTGGCATAACCACCCACCAATTATATAGCCACTTCCTTTAATTAACCACCCAACTATTACGTTAGTGGCCCATTTTATTGATTAACTCCCCACTAATTTAAATTAGTGGCCCACTAAAAATATAATTAGTAGCCACAAACCCACCAACTTTCACGCCACATGGCAACTAACCATTGGTGGTTATTTTTGTGGTGAACAAAAATAATAAAATAATTACCTTTGGAGAGACTGTTGGACTCCATTGAAAAAAAAAAAAGTCTTTTATTCATCAACTAGATCATCAAAGTACAAATTTAGTGTAAAAATTTCGAGCGTCTTAAAATTAAAGTAGAAAAATGCTAAGTGAATCAAATTTTAGATTAAAATTTTTAAATCTGTTCCCCGGTGTAAATGCTGCGGTCTTGAGACCTTTGGTGTAAGGTCTTGATGCGCGGGCGTGCCAGGGCTCGGAAAGCCCAAAGACCGTGTAAACACGACCTCTAGCACCTACTAGGCCGAGAATCCAAGAAAGGTCTTAGAGGCCTAGTCGGTCACTTTAAAATTAAAATGAGAATCAGGCGATTGACGAAAATCAGAGGTTAATCCTCTTGGGTTCTAGTATTAACGAATCTAAAAGACTGAGAAATAATGACTGAATGAAAGAAAACAAATTAGAAATAAAAAGATGTATTGACTGAAGTTAAACTAAATGGAATTAAAATGACAAGAGAAATATTACATTGATGAACTAGACGAGAAATGAATTCCATTGCTAATTGAAATAAAGCTTTAAACTTATGAAATTAGAAATCAAAGGATGCAATTACAAACTAACCGAACAAACTAATGGACTGCTACTGGAAAATGACGAACTGCTGCTGCTATAAATGATGAACTGCAATGAAGATGATTGATGAACTACTGTAAATGAAAACTACTACTGCTTTGAATGACGAACGTTGCTACTGGAGAACTAATGAAAGAAGTTTGCCATGGGCTGTTGGATTGACGTTGTGTGTCCTTGCTTGCTGCTGCTGCATCTTATTTATAGCAGTTGGGCTGTTAACTGCCGTAGCCCATTCCTCCACTTCCTTATTTGATGGCCCATGATCCATTATATCCATTTCCAAAAACTGCTCATGTCCACTTCCAGAAACTGACTAACCGTTTTATGCTTCTCATCAAGCTGCCACGTGGATAAATCTCCCCATATTCTAATAGCTTACATGGCATTATTCTATCCAATTTCGGTATGCCTACGTGGCACTTCTATAATGCCTACATGGCACTTTTTACAGTAAACACTTTGCCCCCCTATTTGGAGTTTGATTAAAAAATCAAATTTCAAATATGTTTAGATAAGCTTTAAAGCCTTCCTAAATTATCTCACGAAATCCCATAATATCTGCCGTTTGTTATTATCACTTTTATGGGAAATCAAATCTTCATTAGTACCGGGGTTACCTTGATTTGACTTAAGCTGGCTGCTGTCCTCTCAACTTTTCATTTTCCTTTTCTCCCTTCGTCTTCTTCCTGTTCACCGTATCTTCAAACCATGTCTACCCATACCTCCAATCCGCCAGCACCAGACACTGAGAAGTTTTCCGATGATCTTAGAGAGCAACTTGATCCGGTGATCAACAGTCAGGTAATCTCTTCCAACATTATTGGTCATTTCTTTAAGTGCCCTTCTATCCCTGAGCTTTTGCATTCTTATTACCCTCTATTTGTAAATGAAAGTTTGCTCTTAGAATCCAAAGGTCTAAACTGGTCTGAATGGGGAAAAACCCAAAGAACTTGGCCAAAACCTAGTTCTGATTGGAAAACCTGGGTCGATAAACTTGAACCCCAGTTTGGACCTCTTTGGAAAGACCTAGGAATTTATCACCACATCATGTTGAGTACAAACACTATTCCAATGGATAAAAACCTTTTGGCTGTTGTATCTTGTTTTTGGAGTCGGTCTCTTAATTCCTTCCTTTTCCCTTGTGCCCCCATGTCTCCCACTATACTGGATGTATGTGCGTTGACGGGCCTTCCACCAATCGGAGATCTCCCTTCTGCCATTTATGATCCTGAGTCAAACTTGGATTTTTCTTTCTCTAATGCTACTTCTTCCTGGACTGTGTATCAAAAGTCTGAGTATCAACCCAACACTTTTTCTCCCAACATATCTCAGCAAGAACATTGTGCTTTTCTGTTGATGTGGTTGTGTCGATTTGTCCTATGTGTTTCTGCTGGACAAATGACGCAAGAGTATCATCGGATTGCCATAGCCTTAGCATCAGGCCGGAAACTGGCCTTAGCTCCTTTTGTCTTGTCTCACCTGTATAGAGGTCTTGCAGAAATTTGTAAAAGGTCTTTATGCATAACTGGAGGTCCTCTTTGGTTGTTGCAATTGTGGTTCTTTGAATATTTCCCAGACCTTTTTCAGTGTACAGTCATTTCAGAAGCCTACCCAACTTATGGTTTTAAGTGGGTAAGGCCTTATTTTGAGCCAAAATCCTTTTCTGAGTATATTACCTTTTTCTGGAAGATTTCCTTTGACCGCTCTGATTCTTTATTCTTTCCTTTTGGCTGTCGCCAATATGGTCCTCCATGGTTTACCCTTCAGCCCCCCTTTTGTAGGTCTTCATCTCATTGAACAGAAATTGATATGGGCTTCCTACCTTGTTGGTAGAGAGCTCCATTATGGGGGCAATTTTGATCCTAGAAATAAAAAGATAGGAATAGAGTATTACTCTCCTAATCTTTTCAGTAGACAGTTTGGGTTTACTCAAGGTCTTCCTGCTCCACCATTCTTGTATTCTGTGAACTGTCCTCCTCACTCACGGAGAATTTATGATCAAGGTGATAAGTTGAGAGAGATGAACTCCACTTTCCTGGACAATTTAAAAGATTTTCTTCTTCCCCATCTCCCAAATAAGCCCTCAACCACTTTGTCTTTTAAACTTTGGTGGCTCGATTGCTTCAAAAGGGTGTCTAACCATGGTCTTCACATTTTACTTGACCGGTTGTCTAAGGCCTTAGAACCAATCTCTGGCAGTGACAAGCCCACAAAGCCTCCTAAAGTTAAAAGAACAGGAAAAACAGGTAATCATCTCCACTTATTTCTTAATTTCCTAAAAAAGAATACCTCTTCTTATACTCTTCTTGTTTCAGGTGTAGCAGCCTCTGTTGGTTTGCCTTCTGCCACCATTCCCAGTACTGATCCTCCAAAAGAACTTCCAAAGAGGAAAAAGTTAACCCCTAAACCTGGGCATGGTCCCCGTAGGTCATCCAATAGATTAAAGTCTTCATCAAGATCTTCTCCTAGCTCAGGTAGCACTGTCCCCGTTGATATTTCTGATGATGAAGGTTCTAGAGGTGGTGGTATTGAAGTGAAAGTAGAGAGTCCACCTACCAAAAGATCCAAAACCTCTGGTAGTCCTTTTCCTTCTCCCACTGTTAGCCCTTTACCAATGGAAAAAGATTCCACGGCCACATCCACCATGTTTAATCCCCCAAGTATCCAATCTTCTGATATCCCGGATGATCTCGAGGCTTGGACAGCCTCTCTTGACTCAATTTCAATGCAAACTGATAATCCCTTCGTTCCTTCTTCAGTTGAGGTACCCCTTGAGATGCCACATGAGGCTAAAATTCTGACTGTGAAGGCCCAGTTTCTTGAGATTTATCGAGCTCCTCTTTCTAGTATCTCTTTTGAAATGGCTCGCGATCTTCAAGAGCATTTCGTTTTTCTGAAAGGAATCCCCAGCTTGGCCTCCACTATAAGCTCATTGGAAAGTCACGTCACCCAACTCCCAGATCTTGTAAGAGAATTTCAAGACAGCTACGCAGAGAGACGTGCTTGTGAGGCGCTACTCAAACGTAGGCAAGACCTTAAGGTCTCCATTGATGATCTAGTACCCTCTATCATTAAGTCTCGGACTACTCGTGACTCTGAACAAGGGAAGCTGTCTAATCTTGTTGCTGAGACTGATGATCTTCGCAAACAGATTGCTGACCTTCAAGCTGCTCTGGTTGTTAAAGAAGGTGAAGTTTCAGCTTAAAAGATTGTTGTTCAGAAAACTCAACAAATGGTAGCTGATGGCTGGAAGAATGTGGAGAAGATGGGTCTTGAATATAAAGCCTCTGCATCCAACGTGCTCACTTGGGAATCAAAGGCCAGAGATGCAAAATACAAGGAGTCTGAGGTGATGACCATATGGAGCAGGATTCCAAATGTCAACTTCTAAGTTAGGCCGTTTTAAAACAATTATTTTGAGTTTCTTAGATAATTTCATTTCTCCTTTCCTTTCTTTATGCATTTTAAACAATTGACTAGCACTGTTTATTTTGGAAAGGTCCTAAACGGCCTTAAATTGCTATATGACTAAGGTTTTTGATTCTGAACGGTCTCCCATAAGGTAGGATAATACCTTTTAAGAAACCGTCCATTGATGGACTTTATAACATTTCCAGTAGATAATTCTTGGATAGAATATACCCCACCAGGAATTACTTTTAGTATTTTAAACGGTCCTTCCCAATTTGGGGACCACTTTCCGAATCTAGGATCTTTAGTCCCCAAAGGTAAGACAACTTTCCATACTATATCATCAACTGAGAAGGCCTTATATTTTACCTTTTTATTATAGGCCTTTGCTATTTTCTTTTTCTGGACCTCTATAGAATTTAAGGCCCTAAGTCTTTCTTCTGTCAAATTTTCTAACTCTAACAACATAGCCTCATTATACTCTGCTGGTAGTAAATCATTTTGAAAGGCTATTCTCATTGAAGGTATTGTGACCTCCATTGGCAAAACGGCATCATGACCAAAGGTCAATGCATAAGGAGTAGTTTTTATGCTTTCCTTATACGATGTCCTATAAGCCCATAAGACTTCAGATAATTGTGTATGCCATTGCCTTGGATTATCATCTAACATCTTACTCAAAATCTGTTTGATAGTTTTATTTACGGCCTCAACTTGTCCATTGGCCTGTGCGTAATATGGGGTAGAATTAGTAAGTTTAATTCCATACTCTCTAGCAAAGGCTTTCATCTGGTCTCCCATAAAGGCCTTAGCTTGATCAGTATTAATGGTCTCAGGCAGTCCAAACCTATGAATAATATGTTCTTTGATAAATCCTATCACAGCATTTTGGTCCACTATTTTCATTGGTTTTGCCTCAGTCCATTTAGAAAAATAATCCGTGGCCACTATAATAAAGTAGTGCAAATTAGAGGAAGGAGGATATATTTTACCAAAAACATCGATGGCCCAACCTCTAAAAGGCCATGGTTTTATAATATAATTTAAATCTGTGGAAGGTATATGTTGGATTTGGCCATGCTTTTGACAAGACTCACAACCTTTAGCAAATTTAATACAATCTCCTAAAACTGTAGGCCAGTAATATCCATACCTCCAAACGAGCCACCTCATTTTGATGCCAGCCTGGTGAGCTCCACAAATACCTTCATGAATTTCTCCCATCAACAGTAAGGCCTTAGAATCATTAACACATTTCAACAAAAGGCCTTCTTCTGTTTTTCTGAAAAGTTCTCCTGCATATATCACAAAATGAGTAGCAAGCATTTTAATCTTTCTATCACAAGGCATACCTGGGTTAGTTAGCCTCTTTATTATTGGTTCCCTCCAATCTTGTTGGCTTTCTTCAATATCATGTATTTCAAAATTTACTTCCCTGGTTTTGATAGAAGGTAATGCTTTCTTTTCTACCACCACGTTCCTTTTTGTTTGTCCTCCAGTGAGTTTAAGACCTGAAGCTAGCTGTGCTAACTCATTCGCATCTTCATTTTCTTCTCTTGGTTTATGTATCAAAACCACATCATCAAATGAATCAAGTAATTGGGAAGCAATAGAAAAGTATGGTAACAAAGCCCAATTATTACATTTGAATTTGCCTGCTAATTGATTCAAAATCAATTGTGAATCCCCAATAACTTCTACTGTTTTCACACCCATCTCATGCAATATTTCAAGGCCTATAATTAAGGCCTCATATTCGGCTTGATTATTACTACATTCGAAATCGAATTGATAGGCATGTTCATATTTAACACTATTTGGAGATGTAATAACTATGCCAGCCCCGGACTTTCTTTCAGTCCTTGATCCATCAAATTCTAGTTTCCATGCCACGTGTTCTATCATCCCCAAATCTACCTCCACTTCTTTTATGACATCATTTGGATGGTCTGCTAAAAAGTCAGCAAGGACTTGGCCTTTCACTGCTTTCTGTGGCATATATTTTATTGCATAACCTGATATAGCAAATGCCCATCTTCCAATCCTACTTCTAGAAATAGGTCTTGATAGCATATACTTTACTAAATCGGTTTTGGATATAACATACACAGTATTTGACATAAAGTAATGTTTAAGTTTATCCGCAGTATAAAACAAAGAAAGACAAGCTTTTCTATTGGAGAATATCTTTGTTCAGTACATGTAAAGGTCTTACTTAAATAATAAATGGCCTGTTTATGGCCTTGTTCATTTACTTGTGCTAACATTGCACCCAAAGACCTCTCTGCAGTTGACAAATAAAGCCTCAAACTCTTATGTGGTACTGGAGGGATTAAAACTGGAGGCTTCGTAAGATATTCCTTAATCTGGTCGAAGGCCTTCTGATGCTCGGCCTCCCATTTAAACTCCTCGCAGGCCTTGAGCTTTAGCAAAGGTGAGAAAATAGAAGTTCTTCCTGAAAGATTAGATATAAATCGACGCAGAAAATTAATTTGACCCATAAACTTCTGTAACTCATTCTTATTCATAGGTGGTTTAACTTCCCTAATGGCCTTTGACTTATTTTTATCCACCTCTATGCCTCTTTGGTGAACTAAAAACCCAAGAAAGTTTCCAGCCCTAACTCCAAAGGCACATTTTGCTGGGTTCATCTTTAGTTTATATTTTCTCATTCTTTCGAAGGCCATTTTGAGATCTTTCAAATGATCAAGGTCTTCTTTCGATTTAACTACTATATCATCAATATAGACCTCGACGGATTTTCTTATTAAATTATGGAAAATAACATTCATTGCCTGCTGATACGTAGCTCCACATTAATAAGGCCAAATGGCATTTTTACCCATGCATACATTCCTATGGCTCCTGGACATCTAAAGGCTGTTTTATGAACGTCCTCTTCACTTATGAAAATCTGATTGTAACCAGAGTGGCCGTCCATAAAAGACAAGATCTTATGGCCGGCTGCTCTGTCAACTAATAAATCAGCTACAGGCATAGGGTATTCATCCTTAGGGGTTGCAAGATTCAAGTTTCTAAAATCTATACATACCCTAAGTTTGCCATTTTTCTTAACTACTGGAACAATATTTGAAACCCACTCAGCATACCTTATTGGTTTGATGAAACCAGCTTTCAGCAGCCTCTCTATTTCCTCTTTGATCTTCATGGTTACTTCCAAGGTCATCCTCCTTGGTGGTTGTTTGAAAGGCTTGAATCCAGGCTTTGTTGGCAAACGATGCTCCACCAATTTTCTGTCCAGACCTGGCATTTCGTGATAATCCCAAGCGAAACAATCTTGGAATTCTTTAAGAAGTTTGATGATCTCTTCTTTAGTGTCTTTCTCCAAAAGGCCACTCACAAAGGTTAGCCTTCTATTTTGGTCATCCCCCAAATTAATTTCTTCTAGTGGATCTTGGACCTCTGCTATGAGGTCTTGTTGTTGTGCAGGTTCCACTTCAAGATCTTTTAAACCGAAACTGTCTTCTTTCATGACTTCAGCATCTTCTTCTAGTATACATTCAGCCTCTGATATTTCGCAAAGGCTTTCCTCTTTGTTATATACCAACAGTTTATTGAAAAGGTCTCGAATTAAACCTTTTCGTTGATCTTCAAATGGTCTGCAATTCATGGGATCTCTTCTATATTGCAGCTTGACAACGGCTGGTCAAGTAAAATTGCTCCAGGCCTTGTTGTCTCCTGTATCACTCTTTCTACTGCCCTTTTTGAGTAAAGGTCAATTGTTGTGGTCATTTCTTTGGGTTTCCCTTCTTTATCAGTACCTATGAATTTGATTGGACCCACGTCTCCCCCATATAGATGAGCTTCTGCTGCATTGGATCCTGCAATAAAAGGTCTCTGGTCTGCCCATACAACTTCTACTTTGCTGCCGTTCCATAAGATCAAGAACTGATGCAGAGATGAGGGAACGCACCAATTGGAATGAATCCAATCCCTGCCAAGAAGTGCATTATACGATGCAGTCGAATCTACCACAAAAAAGGCAGGTAAACATTCCCTGTTTCCAACCGCTAAAACCACTGGGAGAACTCCCTTGGTCTTTGTAACTCCACCAGAAAAATTTGCAACTGTCACATCTGTAGGTATAAGATCTGATTCTGTCTTACCAAGCTTTTTCAAACTTGTACTTGGAATAACGTTAACAGCCGCTCCGTTATCAACTAAAACCCTCTGCATAGGTCTCCCATCCATATGAACATTGATGAAAAGAGGCCTTAGGTGTTGAGTCATTTTCTCTGATGGTTTTTCGAACACTATATTCTCTGACCTTTCAATTTCTCCATCTTCGTTGACCATTTCCACTTCTTCAATGACCACCGATGTACCCTTAGGCCTATGTTATTCTTTCTCAATTTCGATGGGTTCCTCATCTTCTCTTGCTTGAAAGATTAATGGCAAAGTAAATGCCATGTTGCAACCTAATACTGGTGGAAGACTTCCAAATTGTAGCGAGAAATTGTCTTCATCACTGTCTACCTTTAAACTTGTGTCGTCTTCATCATTTTCCACCATAAGGCCTTCCTGAGTCTCCGGTTGTCTGATTGTCTCGCCCGATTGTGAGGAAAGACCTTGATCTTTATTAGTTGTTAAACCAAAAGATCTGTCTTCTATCTCTTCAAGTGTCGAAATGATCCCTTTTGTAACGATCTTCATCTCCACATTGTCGTCCTTTGAGACCTCTCGAACTTTCCTGTGGTCTCCATTAACAGTTACAGTTAGATTTTTACGTACCTCACTTGTGCCAGAATTTGAAGATGTTTGAAAAGATCTTCTGTACTCCACCCTTCTTCTTTGAAACCTCCTCTTTTGCATCCTGGTAAGAGGACATGGGAACTTAGGGTGTTCCAACCTGGTCCATACTCCTTCCCTGGTTAAAGGAGGCCTGATCATTCTTGATTTTTGGTTAGTAACAACCCCCTGAGGCCTCTGTACTGGAACTTTTGGTACCCATCTTTTCTGAACACTAGGAAAGCCGTGGTGTCCTTGAGATCTCTGAAAATGATAAGGCCTCATGAAAGGCCTTGGACGGGTTTCCAGATTCAAAGAATTATGGCAGTTGCAACAAATCTGAGGTCTGGTAGGTTTTGGAATGAAGGGAACTCTCGGAGATTGAAAGTTCCAAGGTCTCTCATTCCTGAACCAACGTTGCTGGAAATGTGGGTAATTTATCGGATAATGATTTTGCATTTGGTTCCTCGATAAAGATCTTAAATCAGTTGAAGCTACGACAATCTCAGCTATTGGGAATGGATCAGTGTCTACCGCCATGGCTTCTTTGTCCTTCTCAGAGAATCTTAAAAGGCCTTTGTCAATGCAATCCTGTATTACATATCGGAAAACAACACAATTGTTAGTATCATGAGACCTTGTCGCATGCCATTTACAGAAATCACCAGTTTCACGACCAGGAAGTTTATGGCCATCTAAAAGCCTGATAAATTTTCCGGTCAATAAGTGATCAAAAATCTCAGATGCTTTTGATAAATCGAATGAAAATTTTCGTTTAACATCCATGAGATTTTTCCTAACTTTTGGGTCATGAGGGGCCTCCATATCTTTTTTCTTTAAGGCCTGACAAACAAAAGGTTTCCTAGCAATAACCTCAGCCAAATCTACTTCAAAATTCGGGTCATGATAATATGTCCCAAACGAAGAGGCTTTTCTCTGATCTTCTTCCCTCAAAAGCCTCTCATATCTAGACGCTCTAGCAGATAATTCAAAAAGGTCTTCGAAGTCCATACCTTCGAATTTCTTTCGTAATTCTAGTTCAAGGCCATTTTGAGCGAGTTTGACAAACTCTTACTCGGGTAAGTAGACAGTGCATCTATTTCTGGCCTTTTTAAACCTTGATATGTATTGTTCTGCACTCTCACCTGATAGCTGCCTAAACTTAGACAAATCGGCCATTGTTATTTCAGGTTCAGACCTATAGAATTGCATATGAAAACACTCTTCCATTTGCCTCAAATTTAGAATTGAATTTGGAGGAAGACTTACATACCAAGTGAAAGCTGTTCCAGTCGAAGAATTGCCAAAAAGTCTCAATTTTAAGTTGTCATTGGCCGAAACCTCACCACACTGTATGGTAAAACGGCCAATGTGCTCAATAGTGGACTGACCACCTTCTCCTGAAAACAAAGTGAATTCAGGTACCTTATAACCTCTAGGAAAGTCATTGCACTGGTCTATCCATTCAGGATATGGTTTTCTGTACAAAGGCCTTACAATTCTTCTCTGATTACCAGCAGCAAGGCATTCTTGGACTATGTTAACAATGTCATTACGGTCAGGCGTATTACCTCTATTAATATTTTCTAAAGGTTTTTCAGAGGTAAATGTCAGATTTTGAAAAATCTCGTAAGGCCTCCCACCAGCAATGTTATTAAACGTACGTCCATTTTGCCCCCTGGGTATTTGGTTCGTAAAGTCATTCATGTTAGTGGGTCTAGGTCTAAAGTCATCATCAGTCAAAGTATTTAGACCTTGATTTCCTGTTGTGTTTTGCCCCCCGGGCGTATTAATAAACAAAGGTTGTTTACCAATATTTTTTGACCCACAATCAGGCCCTAGATGACGCCTTCTGGTTGCAGTGTGTGATCCTTCAAAGTTTGAACGATCAAGTTGGCAATTTCTCAAAGGAGGTGGAACATATGGCCTTTCATCCTCTATAGGACTGACTATTGGTGGGATAGGAGTAGATGAAGCGAGTTTAAGACCTTGGTTGCTAGACTCACCTTTCTCTGTTACATTTATTCCTGATTCTGAGGCTTTTTCTGTTGAAACATGAATTTTAAAAGCCTCTTGATCATTTGAACCACATGGTCGATTATTATCCCCCACTGTTTTCTTCATAAGACTTGTCATAATCTCAAAGAATTCTTTTTGTTGTTTAGATAGACTTTCACTCAGCTTTTCAAACTGTAGTGACAAGACTTCGGTCATACGATTAGGTATGTCCAGAATGGCCTTATACATATCATTTTGACTAATTTCTAACATAGAGTTTTCCTCCTCTTGAGAACCATCCGAAGATGTCCCATGACTTTCATTCGAATTAGTCATTGATCTTGTAACAGGTCTATTAGTCATTCAACACAAAGTGGTCCCACCGGGCGTGCCAAAAAGGTGTTCCCCGGTGTAAATGCTGCGGTCTTGAGACCTCTGGTGTAAGGTTTTAATGCGCGGGCATGCCAGGGCTCGGAAAGCCCAAAGACCGTGTAAACACGACCTCTAGCACCTTCTAGGCCGAGAATCCAAGAAAGGTCTTAGATGCCTAGTCGGTCACTTTAAAATTAAAATGGGAATCAGGCGATTGACGAAAATCAGAGGTTAATCCTCTTGGGTTCTAGTATTAACGAATCTAAAAGACTGAGAAATAATGACTGAATGAAAGAAAACAAATTAGAAATAAAAAGATGTATTGACTGAAGTTAAACTAAATGGAATTGAAATGACAAGAGAAATATTACATTGATGAACTAGACGGGAAATGAATTCCATTGCTAATTGAAATAAAGCTTTAAACTTATGAAATTAGAAATCAAAGGATGCAATTACAAACTAACCGAACAAACTAATGGACTGCTACTGGAAAATGACGAACTGCTGCTGCTGTAAATGATGAACTGCAATGAAGATGATTGATGAACTACTGTAAACGAAAACTACTACTGCTTTGAATGATGAACGCTGCTACTGGAGAACTAATGAAAGAAGTTTGTCATGGGCTGTTGGATTGACGTTGTGTGTCCTTGCTTGCTGCTGCTGCATCTTATTTATAGCAGTTGGGCTGTTAACTGCCGTAGCCCATTCCTCCACTTCCTTATTTGATGGCCCATGATCCATTATATCCATTTCCAAAAATTGCTCATGTCCACTTCCAGAAACTGACTAACCGTTTTATGCTTCTCATCAAGCTGCCACGTGGATAAATCTCCCCATATTCTAATAGCTTACATGGCATTATTCTATCTAATTTCGGTATGCCTACGTGGCACTTTTATAATGCCTACATGGCACTTTTTACAGTAAACAAAATCAAATGAAGTGTTTATAAAATATCTCATCTATTTTTGTATAAATGCGCAAAAATCAAAACTGTATTATTTCAACATATCATTTAGTTTAAAAATTTTGATATAAGATTTGATCGCTAGCATTATTCATTAAAGTATGGTTGCTAAAGATATCTAGTGACGGGACATATGCATGAGGGAGGTGTGATGAAATCAATAATAAGCACTTGCTAACTTCCAAAATTCCATTGAAAATTAAACCCACGACGGTCCATTGCAATTGACTTATATCGGCCTTTCACGAAGGCTGCAGGTACACCGACCATGGACAAATGTCGGCATGTGCAGTATCTTCCATCCTCAATTTGTGCCACGACATGATCGAAGAAATACCCCCAACTGCATTTTTGAACTACTCGACCTGTTTTTCTCTCTCACCTTCTTTCGGACCCTACCTAGTTGAAAACATGCATAGTGTACTTTGAGTTCCAATTTATGCTTAAGACATATGAAGACCGTACCAAGCTTGATCGAGGTGGTCGGTCGCGTCGTCAAATCATGATATTTAATTTGTTACTGTTCATTTTTGAAAAATGTGTTTTATCAATTATGACGAGAGCATGACATTAATATTATGTTTAGAACTTACCTCCAAAATGCAATTTTAGGTCCGGTTTAAGGTACATTCCTTGTGTCCAGGGTTAAGCTTTACTAATGTAATTCAAAAGGGTAGCTCATATGGTTCGACTTTGGCGTACCAAGTTCGAGATTTCTATTTCGAGTCTCCTGAATTACCTACCTAAAGTATTTGTCTTGTGTCTTATCCGATATCCGTCATGCATGCTTACTGTGAATCGGACTTGTCTCATTCTTTTTTTTCTCCTTAAGATTATCCCATTTACATTTATTTATTTAATTTTTCATGGATTTGTTCCTGGTTCTAAATATAATGTAGGTATCTGTTGGTCAAAGCCTAGTAAGAAATTAGCTTAAGCTCCTTTAATTTAGAATGCCCAATGTAAATGGAACAGTACGTACTCATCCCCAACCAACCACTTGATCTTGTCTCCTGTGTATATCATTTTCTGAGAGACTACTAATTTGGTGAATGTTGTTCATTGGGACAGCTTCACCGGATAATGTCAATTGACATTTCGGCATATAGGGATGAATTGTCAATCATTCCAAGAATAATTTTCTCTCATAATGTACTTTGTTTGGACTTATACAAGAGTTCCAAAGTCTTGGCTTTGAAGAATTTCCACCACAAACACTCTGCCACTTTGACATGAACTGCATTGGGACAACTTCACCGGATATTGTAGCACCCAACAACGGACCTGCATCAATTTCTATAAGATGAATTCTATATGATAGATTTTAAAAAACTTGGTCCTTAGATTAGATCAATTATTTATGAAATTTCATGTTCGCCAAAAATCACAGTGATCCAACGGTTAATTTTTTTAAAAATCATTTGAGAAAAATTGGTGACATTTTAAAAAACAAAATAGTAACAAATTTTCACAGTGACTTTTTTCATAAACTAACCGTTGGATCATTGATATTTTTGGCGAAGATGAAATTCAAAAGTTGTTCATCTATCTGAATGGTAATTTTTTCAAATTCTGTAATGCATTTGGCTCTATAATGATCACCTTATAATAGAAACCCATTAAATAAGGGCGCATTTGGATAAGTTTTTACTTCCTGTTTTTCTACTTTTAAAAGTGAAAAAATGAAAGTTTTTATATATTTTTTTTAGTGCAAAATTTTGGTAGTTTCTTTTAAAAGTTGAGATAGCAAGAATTTCTTACTATTTTAACTTTTAAAAGTAATTACCAAAATTTTCACGCCAAAAAATTTCTTCTTTTTACTTTTAAAAGTAGAAAAACAGAAAGTAAAAGCTTATCCAATGCTTTTAATAATTATTTTTTTAAAAATAATTAGTAATATTTTGTATTGGTAAAGTTTTTACTTTACCAATACAAAACATTAATAATTACTTTTAAAAAACGTAAAGCAGTAAACTTCAGTTTAAAAGCAATTCTTCTGCTATATCTCAGGGCAGCATCAAACTTACATTTTTTACCTTTTAAGGAAAAATCAATTAAGTAGAGATAACTTATCCAAACGGACCCTACATTAACAACAAAATTAGCATGAACGGGTGGACCGTACCCACTGACAGCTACGTACAACTCTGCATCAATTCATAGCCCTTCAATTCTTTGCTTGTTAAAAAAAATTTCATACTAGGAAGTTTATGATCACTTAAAGAAAATGACACGTAATTTTTTCTGATGAAGCAAAGAGGTATTACTAATTAGGCATAGAGTGGCAAGCAGTTGAATAGAGTTCATTGATATATAATAATACTGATTGAGCAATTATTTATTGCAAGAGTGTCATAAATCTTTAAGTTGTGGAAGGTAGATGATTCATTCATATTTATTAATCAAATCATCCATTTTTTTTTTAATGAAATTCAACTAGAATAATCATCGTGGCCTAATGAACTTCAAGAAGTTGCTATGCAAGATTCAATCCCAGACCATTTGAGTTGACGGCTCGTCCCTGGACCACTTGAACAACGTACCCCTTGGAATTAAAAATAAATAAATAAAGTGCCCTAGCCAAATTTGGTGCTGGTCACTGCCGGCCAGTTAGATTATTATGTAGGAATTAAAGACCCAAGTCACCTAACCCCGCCATTAAAGATCATTTGCATGGACCGACCGAACCATGAAAAGCAGGAATGGGTCCTTGGTTGTGCAAGTCCAAGCTAACAAATTTTTTTTTTTTGGGAGGGGGTAACAAATGGTTTACATAAATAATATTAATGAATTAATAGTAACCTTTCTCTAACCTGTACGTACATTTCATTTAATATATGGCATTGATATCTTAATACAATTTTAAGAATTAATATTTCATGTATGTTTTGTTTTATTTTCCCTTTTTCTTATCGCATTAATTAATTTTTATTTGAATTTGTATTCCCCCGGCAAGGCATTTATCCATTGATATATATATGGACTGAAATCTGCCCCAACTTCCATGCAGGGGCGGATCCAGGAATTCCATTCAGGGTGGGCACTTTTTGTATTTTGATTTCAAACTTTAATATATATAATACAGAAAAAGGCCAAAAACCAAAATACATTGTTTATATAAACAAAAAGTAACAAACAAGAGGCTTATCATAAGAATTTAAAAGGTAGATAAGGATTTAAAACAAAAATGAGGGTGGACACTTTAGCAAATCTATATTATTTGAATTTATATATACCTACTAATTTTTTTAAAAAAAAAAATTGAGGGTGGGCACATGCCCACCCTGGTCACAAGCTGGATCCGCCCATGCTTCCATGTACTTTGGTCTTAAAAACTTTACCTAAAATTATTGGTTCGTGATCTAAAAGCAAATTATTAGCACTTTTAAAGATAATGCATGACTATATATGTTAATCAATCCTTCCAGCATCATATCAAATCCCATTAATTTTAGTCGATATATCGTACATGCATATATTTCCAAGCAATTCTATTTATGGATATGCTTCACTTCTCAAATTTTACGTTTTTCTTCTTTTTAATTCTACATACATGACCATCAAATTTTTCATTATTTTTAACGTACAAAAATCATTAATTGCCAATTAAGATAATGAAATTCAAGAAGCGATTGGGCTTATTCAATTAATACATTTTAACTGCACTTCATTTTTCTACCATGATGCGTCCTTCCATAATTGGAACTAGGCTAGCAGTTTAGACATGACGTGAGGGTCATGTTGAATGATGTCACAATGAAAAATGGATGATGATTAAAAGGAAAATGGTAAATGTCCCAAAAGTGTTTCCCATATGATGTTGTGGCCGGTTGACCTAACATTTCTCTTTTTTAGCAAATTCTTTCTTTGATAATATATGAAGATTACGATTCATTTGGGATAATTTTTAGGATAAATAGCATTATTGTAATTAAAATGGGTAGTTGAATCGCAATATATATTTTTATTCTCGGAAAAGGAAAAAAATTGGAAGATCGAGTTAGAGTGATCTTAGTGCATGCGAGCCCCTAATTTCAGCATGCCATTGGATCATTCCCTTCATGTGGGCAGTGAAAATTCATCCTTAATTAGCCATTTTCAGCATCGCAGTCTGCTGGTGCTTTAAGGGAATAAAAAATAGGATCGACTTTTAACAATAAAATGTATGCACAGATTACCCTTATCCAAGATTATAAACCATAAAACAAAGTAAAAAAATGAGAAGAACATAGTAATTAAGAAACAACCCAATTTATTCCATGTCAATGACACTAATTAACATAAGGTCTCTTTCCTTATATATATATATATATATATATATAGATATATATATATTTC
Organism: Hamamelis virginiana; assembly: GCA_017140935.1. Lineage (NCBI taxonomy): Eukaryota > Viridiplantae > Streptophyta > Magnoliopsida > Saxifragales > Hamamelidaceae > Hamamelis > Hamamelis virginiana. The sequence goes on along the minus strand of JAESVK010000807.1, from coordinate 2,464,962 downwards.
TCAGGTAGAGATCATCTCCAGTGACTAAAGGATCCAGTCGAGTCCAGACCTGTTCAAAGGAGGTGGGTCCCGAGAGAATTTCTCTCTTCGGATATACCCCAAATATATGTACATATATATTCATACACAGAGAAATCATATAAAATTATAGAGAGATGTTTCTTTAAACTACACAAACACATATATATAAAGACCTTGATAAAGACTGAGAATCATAAAAGCTAGCTATATACCCTCTTCTTGTTGAATCCCAAATGGAGGGCTAGGACAATTCCTATTGAGAAGTTCTTCTATCATTTGTAGTGAAATTCTCTCCTCTTCATCCATTTTCTCTCTCATCATCAATTCAGGTCCGGCCGCCACGGCCGGAGACTTAGACGAAGCCCCTGCATTACTATCTAAAACGTTGGCATTTTTTTTTCCGTCGAACTCCACAGTCATGACCCAATTGGAATTATTGGAGCATGTACCCGCACGCTTCTGCCAGACTCCTATGTGAGAGTTTTCGGTATCGAGCCTCAAACAAGTGAGAGAGGGAGATGGTGCTTTGCTGCATTTTCGGAGCTTGGCGTGGAGAATTTCTGATAGGCCATTTGATTGTGGGGATGGTGGGGATTCTTGATCACTAGATTTTGTGTCTCCGGTTTGAGTTTGGTCTATGGGGAAGTTGGTTTTTGCATTTCGCCCACTCATTAAAATGGCCGCCTGATCGTAAGCTCGCGCAGCCTCTTCGGCGGTCTCGAATGTGCCTAGCCACACCCTTCTTTTCCTGTAATACACAAAATAATATGAGAGAGAAATTATCTAAAAACTGTACAGCATTGTTGAAAAAAAAAACAGAGAGAATTCCATTGTTTTGAGCCATGGAGCTTGTTTGTTTTTAGGGAGAAATAAAGAAAAAGAAAAATGAAAAAAGAAGGTGAATTTTGTGTGTTTTTCAGTAATGTACTATGCAATATTGACCAAATAGAGAATTAGAGAAGTGAAAGATGAGAAGAGAAGAGATGTAGGAAGATTACAGTAATGGGTGGCGAATTTCAGACACCCAGGAGCCCCAGTGACGCTGCCTGACGCCTCTGAACTTCTTCGATTGTACCATGTTGTCAGACTCACAGAGAGAGAAAGATCTAGAGAGAGAGCGCGGCGGGGGGGTTTTGAGAGTGGAAAGTACGCAAGGCTCGGAAGAAGAAAATATAGAGGTGATCGAGGGATGAATGGACTAGGGAGGAAGTTAATTAATAACTAGGAATAGGGTGTCGGCGAACTAAAAGCTTTGCAATAAACGACATCACCTACACCTACCCTAGGACATTAACCTCCCCAATAAATGATCCTGCTTGACTTGTATGCGCACTAGTTCAGCTCCGATCAAGTTTTGTCTTGCTTTCACTCTATCTTATGCCCACAGTATAATATCTGATGAATTCATTCCATTTAGTTGGGATGACTGTGCATGGAGTACTGTTAAATTATTAAAACTACCATAAAATTTGTGGCATTGTAATTAAAACAATATGTTATATTAATTATCATCTCAGTAATCTTTTTATTTTAATATTGTTAATTCTTACATGATAACAAATGCGATATACACATAGCTACATCCTTAGGAATAATCAAGTCAACATATGCTTGTATATAAGTTTAATTATGTCAGCATGAAAGTCGTCATAGATAATTATGTGTTTGTATGATGCATATTTTGAAAAATTGTCTGATGAATTAGATACTGTACTTAATTATGTTTGTCATACATGACACAAATCATAGTGATCCAACAATCAGTCTCTCAGAACTCTCACTGAGAAAAATTGTGATAGTTTTTAACAACCACAGTTTTTCATAATCATATTTTGAAATTCTTACATTGGATCACCGTGATTTTTAGTAAACATAATATTCATTAGATCAACAGTCGGTTTCTCATAACTTTCACAGAGAAGAATTGTTACAGTTTTTAGTGGCTACAGCTTTTCGTAACCATATTTTGAAATTCTAACATTTGATCACTGTGATTTTTAGAATACATGCATAACATTCATAAATACAGTATCTATTTCGACGGTTAAATTTTTAAAATATGTATCACATAATTATTTATGAGTTTCGTGATGACATAACTTATGTAAGCATATGCTGATCAGATTGGGACTATCAGTATAACTATTTTTCATTAATTTCATTATTAACAACATTTCATATGGGTCTCCTAGTTTTTATTTCCTAGAATCTGCCTTGATTTTTGAGGGAAAAAGTATGACACATGACTATGAGGGAGTTTGGCGTAGCTTTTGGAAACTCCAAATGGACATCCTAGTCTTTAAACTCATTTTAGAAAAAAAATGTGTTTGGTAAGTTCTTCCAAACAGACTTTTAGAAGAAATCAAGTTCTAAGAAGTCCATTTGGGAAAAGTAAAAAAAGATTGCTTTTGAAAATCTAGAAAGAATAACTTCTATACTTTTTGACACAAAAGAACTTTTAGAATATGCATTTGCCAAACACTATTTGTTTTCTAAATGACTTTTTAGAAAGTCCATCTTAAAAATTACATCTCCAAAAATGATTTTCATTTATAGGAAGTTACGACAAATGTCACCTAAAACATTATCCAATGGTAAAAAAAGAAAAAAAAAGGTGAGACTAGTAAAAAAATTATGGTAAATTCTAGAAGAAAAAACCAAGGAGAGTATCTGAATTCTGAGTATAGTAGATGTCACATAACACTAGGGGTGTGCGCGGGTCGGGTGAGGGCGGGTGGCTAATTCTCACACCCGCCAACCAACCCTCCTACCTCAATAACCGGCGGATTGATTAAATATATAGCGGGTTTCAACCGGCGGGTTGGGCGGATTGAGCGGGTGAAGCATTACTATTTTTTTTTAATAAACACCTAAAGTTCTTAAAATCTTTTTAACAAGTAAAAACACCTCAAATTCGTATATAACAATGCAATATTGTGTTATTTAGTAATTAAAATAATCCAAACAATTCTTCGAATAGTAATAAACTAAAGTGCCAAAATAAATTGCCCTACAACAATAGAAGCTACTAACTAGATACATAATAATATAGGTTTATTATTATTAAAAAATCTTACAAACTAACATATGGTTTCACATTCAAAATTGAAAGAATATCAAATCAATAAGTGCATATTCAAACTATCATAATAAACATTTCTAAAGAAATAAAAAACACTGACTTGCAAGCATATCCAATTAAAGGAAAATATAATGTAGGAATGAAATTTATTTTATTCAAATATATTATTTATTTATATATAATTATTTGGCGGGTGGTGGCGGGTTTAGGGCGGGTTGTCACTTTTATACCCGCCAACCGATCCCACCCGTCAAAAATTCATCAAATCTACCCAATCCAACCCGCCTAACCATTGTAACTGCGGATTGTGGATGGGGTCGGGGTGGGTGGGGTCGGGTCCGGCGGGTTGGACGGATTTTTGCACACCCCTACATAACACGCCACATTAATACGATGACTTTTACTCGCTTCCTTTTTTGTTGGACAATTATTTTGTTATTAGATTCAAGTTGACAAGACGATACACGGTTTTGAAAATAGAACTCTAAGTATGATGCTGATTAATTAGGTTTTGGTACAACTCTTGAGAATCTTTTGAATAAAGTTAGAACGAGCTCATTAAGTCAAGTCTGTACGTTGGACTTCATTATCCTACCATAGCAAAATACTAGAAAGTGTTACGAGTTTCAGAATATTACCAAACATGGCAAATCCTACATTGCCACGTAAACTACTTTAATAATCGGCTTCGAACTTGAAAATAATAAAATAAGAGTAATGTTATTGGACTAAATTATTTTTAAATCAAATGACATGGCAACAAGATAGATATTCTACATTCTTGCATTTTTTTAAATATACAGAGTAGAAATTCTAACACGTTGCCCCCCATCACTCTATTTAAAAATTTTGATTTAAAATTTAATATTTTTCATAAAATAATGATGCAGTAAAAATAAAATTTTGGTCCATTTAGGGATTGAAAGTCAATTTTAATGGTGCTCAAAAGAAAATTTTTCGTGATTAATTCAATAATTAATAAAAATTTGAAGGGTCATTTTAATTTAATTATGTAGGTGGATTTGCTCTGTCTATTATGTGTCATCCATGACAAGTCATTGGAGGACCCGAAACGAACATGCATATAGGCAGAATTGTATCCATCCCTCTCTCCATCTGCTCTCTCTCTCTCTCTCTCTCTCTCTCTCTCTATATATATATATATATAACCATGGTCCATGGCTATCCCATTAATTCAATGATGCATGTCATTGGAACCTTAATTGGCTTATCCTATTCAATGATGTCATCATGACGACAAAAATCAAGCTCTTGGAAATTGAAAAATGAAGTCATGTTTATTTTTATTTTATTTTTAGGGGATGGGATTTTATTTTGTTTTGGTTTTGTGGTAGGGGGTTTGGTTGGTTTTGGTTGTGGACCGGGGTGTTTGTATTGTTAGTTGGTTGTAGATTCTTTACCCTATTCACTTTCCTAAATTTTTAGATAAATTTTTTACTTTTTATTTTTATTTTTATTTTTATTTTTGGAAACTCTATATATATATATATATATAACGAGTCATCATCTTATCAGTTATACCTTATTTTAACTAAAATTAGCTAAAAACACAAGCTATTGGATTTTCATTCGCTTAATGCGTGATTCATCTCAAGATGGAATGGCTCAAGGGTCTTAGCTAATTTTAGTTAAAATGGGATATCCCTCATAAAAATATTTTTCATATATTATATACAATTTTTTACAAGTATATAGTAGGCCTATATGGGAATAGTTAATTTGAATCCAAGTGTCAAGTAGGAGCCCACAAATTTTATTATTCCTCCTAATTAAATAGCATCTTAGAGAAAAATTATTATATAAAATACAACGTCCACATGTTTAGAAAACATTCTTGACCGATAATTATTAAAAAAGTTATGATACCCACATGTTTTACTATATGAGTTAAGTGGCACGAACAAAGTTTTGTTCATAAGATCGAGCCTAATGAGAACAGTGGCTCTCATATAATTATTATCATTATTATTATTATTATTTTGATCGAAGTTCTGATTTTGTATGCATAATTAATGTAAATTATAAATTTGTCCCTATTGATTCTCTATTTTCTTGATTTATGTTCTATCATTTTGATTCCATCACAAGTTTTTATTTGTGTCCTCTCTTTTAGCTTCTTATTATAATAAAGTGTCTCAATTTTTTTAATCTTTTTCATTAACCATCTCATGGCTTAGCCTTTTAAATTTTACTTGTCGATTAATTCCTCTTTCTATCTCAATTTTAAAATATTTAGGGTCCGTTTGGATAAATTTCTACTTTCTATTTTTTAACTTTTAAAAGTAAAAACATAGAAATTTTGACTGCAAAAAATTTAGTAGTTATTTTAAAAAATTGAAGTGCTTCCTTAATTTTTAAAATTAATTATCAAAATTATTATATGGATGGCATTGACAGACAATTATTACATGAATTAATGACTCCAAATAATATTTTTGATTGAAAATGACGTATCTATTATAATTAAAGACGAAAGAAAATGATAATTGTTTCAACGTAATTGGCACGTCAAATGCAATGCGGGTCCATATATTTGCAGGATGGTTCGGTCTGCTTCAACATTGTGGGCCTAGTACTCGTGAATGATTAATTATCGATGGGCAGTACAAATAGAGGTCACCATATCACGTACAACCTCACGTGCCTGTCATTTTGCTGACAGCCACGTATTTTTAATTCCGCTACTTTGCTTTGCTTTGCTTGTTTCTTAAAATTATTTTTCTTGCTTTTAAATTTAAAATTAAAAAAAAAAAGAATATTATTGTAAATCATGATTCACTTCCTTATTAAATGGCATGTGAGGTCCATAACATAAACTTTCATGTGCCTGTCATTTAGCTCCAAATTCGCGGGAAATGTTTACTTTAAAATCTCTAATGGGACAACTTTCCTAAAAATAACTAAAGCCAAATAATCGATCTCGTCTCATGCCACATTACCACTAACCTCCACTCATCACTATCGCTCGCTGCTGTCACCACTATCACCACATACCGCCGTCTCACCTACCATCATCACTACCAGCATTCCCACCACCATTAACACTAGCTACTATCAACATTAACACTATTAATAGCTATCCAACATCATCAATCATTTATCATCACCGTTCGCTTATTACCACTATATATCACAGTTAAACTTTTAAATTCGAAATTGTTTAGTCAAATAGAAAATTTTGCAAATGAAAGAATTTTAAATTCATGAATTCATAATAGGTTAAATTTTGGGTGTAGTTATAAATATTTTGTCATTTTTGATAATTTTCAATACAGACTTTGATGAGTAGTACCTATGTAGAATTTTGAAACCCATTTAAGTCGGTCCAATTATCATTGTTGATCATTTAACTTTTCATCAATAATATTGTAGCTTTCTTGAAATTTCTCATATATTAATTCTCATGGATTCAAGGGTTGGTGTTTTTAATAAAAGATAGTATGAATCCTTCATCGACGTAGACAAAAAGTTGAATTTAGAGTGTGCAAGGACATGATGGGCCTCAATGAAATTAAAGATGGTGAAATATCCTTGTTAGGCCGCTGAAGGGTTTTAAAGTCATCAACATGACCTTGACGTAGAAAGCATATTTCATGAGTCATGTGGTTACTACTCATGCACTAATCTTCTTCACTCCAATCCATGCTTTCTCAGTTTCTCTCACTAAAATTACATATGAACTGGTAAGATTCATATGATCTCCTCCTTTTGCTTTAATAAATTTTGTCTCTGCATAGGGTATATGACATAACATCTTGATAAGGTACATAGTACTGGTTTCTAATGGTTGGTTCATAGAATTCATGATGCTCATCTTGGTAGGTACAAAACGTCCCTAATATACTTCAAATCTAGTGATCTGAATCGTTCAACGGTACGGTTTTGGTACTGATCATGCTCCTCTAGATATAATGCCCTGTGATTTATCGGGGTCTCTTTTTACAGTTTAATTGTTGGTGAATTATATAAAATTCTATCAAGTTATAAGAAAGTGTTTCCACAAAATATTTTTTAAACTTCAAAGTTGATCGAGTAAGTAACTTTCATGATTTTTTAGTCACATTCATAAAAGCCTCCATGAATGGAGTATGAACTGAGTTATTCGTTCAATTTTGAAGATTTTATTTTTCGAATTGCCTTTATACTTGAGGAGAATTGTAAAATATTTCTCCATCTCTTTCTCTTTCCTTTTTAATTAATTGAACGTAAGGGCCCCATATATATTCGGAGTTTGATCGCGTGTGTTTGTTTTTGTAAAATGTTTTATGCAATCCGAAAATTATTCTTAAGAGAAATATTCAAGGATTTATACCTCGATTAATTAGATCCTGTTAACCTTAATTTCCTCCACCTAAGGGTCTAGATGCTCTACTTTCCAATAGGTTCAATTGTGTTTTTGGAATGCAAGGAACTGTGAATTGATGGTAAGGGATTTATGGATTTTTCTTGAAATGAAACTATTCGATCAATTTTATTATAATGTAATTTGGTTCATTCAAGATGATAAATTTTGTACCTTCGAGTGCTACCTAAAAATGCAAAGTAGCCAATGAAATTGGATGTAATTAATGTCCCCCAAGGTGCCTTAAATGTTTGATTAGGGCAAATATTATAGATTGAGAACAAGGACCTTTCTATGGTCCAAACCTAGCTAGTATGGCTATATCTTCTTTAAATGAGTTCACATGCGTGACCCAAGGTAATGTACGTGAAGGTCTTTAAAAGAGTGTCCAGATATGAGAACTTAGTATGTTACGTACCCATTAGGTAACTAAATTTTAAATTCAAGAAAAAAAGGATCCTATGTATAGAGTAGAGATCTAGAGTAAAATCAGTTAAGAAATCCAATGCATAATTCAATGTGAAAAGAAATTTAAGGACTTGGATTTTTTAATTGATTTTTGTTAAAGTCAGTTATAATTTACTAAATCATTTCACCCTATGTATATAAATGATTGTTTACTGAACGAGGGTGGACAAAGATCCATATTATATTACATAAGTATGAATGTTACCAACCATACAATGCTTCGAGGTACTGTACTTATAATATATACTTCAATCAAATTAAGTTTTGAGGTACAATATTTTGATGCTTTCATGAGCTACCCCTCTAAGCATTTCAGTACCATATTGAAAGATACAGTAAAATCAACCTACCATTCACATACATATTTCAGTACAATGCATCACTTGCAAATGCAAGTGCAAATTTTATTTTATTTTATTTTATTTTTGTTTGAAAAAAAATGCTTGCGGAAGAATCAAAATAGTGAACTGTATAAACCTAGATGAGTTATTCAAGGTTATAACAAGTTGGATAAGGACTTCTAAGTCTCTTGGTTCCGTATCCGACTCCCACTAACTACTAATATTTGGGGCCACAGACTGCAAGGTTTAAACCTTATTTCGGAAGTCTTGTTTGGAGTGCAGGACTTAGTTTGATGCGCGCAAGCTGTCCGGAATATTTGTATAGCAAAAAAAAAAAAAAAAAGTTTCGATAATTTCTAAAATTGCTTTACATGACTATCCCTTGTAAAACACTATAAAAGTAAAATATCTTACAGTTACACCCCCTCCGTTTCTTTACTATTAGGTTTATTAACTAATATTATTGACATCATAAGAAATTAACAAAAAAAAGTTGTCCTTTTAATTACTTAAGGGAATGAAACCCGGCAACCAAAATGTTTGAAAACTTTGTATTTGATTTAAAATATTTTAAATTTATAAAAATTTTAAATAAATGGTATTAAAATAAAATCTGACCTAATTAATCACAAGAAATATATATTTTTTTTTATAATTTACTATTTATTTATTTATAATTACACACCTGCGGGCTCAAAATTTTAGTGAATCAAACTCTTTCTTACTATCAATTAACCATTTTGTATGTATATCAATTTGAAAAAAAAAAAAAAAAAAACCTCAACAAGTATAAGGGCAAAAGTTTAGTTTTACTAAAATGTGTAGTCTATTTAAACTCTAGTTTAATTACTAAAATACCCTCATTATCAAAGCAATATTACTGTACCCTTTGAGCCTGTTTGGAAACTTTGAAAACTAAATCTTGCCAGTTCTAATCTTTTTTGTTATATAGTTTTTATGTAAACCAACTTTCAGCTGATTTTAAAAAAA
>JAESVK010000807.1:2381816-2404604 GCA_017140935.1 Hamamelis virginiana | reverse complement strand
AAGCGCTAATATAAGGTGCACCTGATGCAAGATGCATCAGGTGCCCTCTTGTAGAGCCACTTGCGGTGCAAATTTTAGAAAACTGACCATTGAATTAGATACCCCAATCATGTCTGTCATGCCTGCCAAAAATTACAGTGATCCAACAGTTGGTTTATGAGAAAACTGACTGTGAAAAAATGATAACATTTTAAAGAACAAAAAGTCACAGTTTTTCACAATCAGTTTTCTCATAAACCAACCGTTGGATCACTGTGATTTTTGACAGGAATGACATACACGATTGGGGTATCTAATCTAACGGTCAGTTTTCTAAAATTTGAACCACAAGTGGCTCTACAAGAGAGCACCTGATGCAAGAAGCATCAGGTGCACCTTATATTAGTACTCCTGTGTATATATATATATATGCGTCTACCTACTACTTCTCCTTGCGCATTAGACAATATTATTGCATCTGGTGCATGTTATGAGAATTGTGTTTGAAGCATTGGTGGAGAAATGGAGGAAGATCAGCTACTACATGGAACACTTGAAGCAACAATTTGCGAGATCGATCATTTTCCCCGCCGTTCCCCCTACAAGAAGGTTCTCTCTCTCTTGCCTTATGAGTGTCGTATTTTATTTTAGAATTTAACTCATTTACCCTTTCTGATTCTTCTCCTCTTAGGTAATCGTTCATTGTTTAACACAGAGGAGCTATTTGAGTTGTTTGTCTTACTTGTATATTATGTGTGCATATATATCTGTGGGAGTCCTATTATTTTACCTTGAGGGTAGGCTGCTAGATAATCTACTGCACGAAGAGATTCTCTCCAAATTAAAAATGGGGATCTACTTTTAAGAGAGTGCTATATATATGGACGTCTCAATCGATAAGTGAATTTAATTTAATTTATTTTTTTTTAATATTAGTATTTAGTATTAGCATTTTTTTTTTTTAATATTTCCAACAATCTTAAGATTAGATTGATACATATGCTAATATGCTTACTGCCAACTATATGTCTGACATTTAAAAGATTGAGATCTATAGCTCTTTCTTCAAACATTGATAAGAAATGGTGTTTCTCCTTGCACATGCTGTCTCTCACCTCATCTATTTATTTTTTTATTTTTTTTAAAAAATTGCTCATAGGATTCAAAACCATTTCTAAAGTCATAATCACTGTTTCTTCTGAAATTTTTGTGGTCTGCAGATTAATCTTATTTTATTATGCTAAAGCTTATGATCAGTTTTAGGCAATTAAGATTTTAGAGATGTTGATTTTAATTAATTTAAATATTATTTGTGATCATTTTGGTAGATTTATTTTATAAGATAGTCTCTTTCATTGAGCATGTGAGTGTGAGTCAGGTGCTTTAGTATTTTATGTTGGAACTGTGAATTTGTGGTTTGGAGATGGAAAGGGAAATTCAAATACTCTAAAGTTGATGGATCATTTTAATTTATATCTATACTTATATTTTGATCTCACAGTGATGATCACACACGGGACATCCCGTAAGAGTGATTTACAGGCCAAACAATTATTTTTAATTGTGGGGGTTCCTCATTTAGCAAACAATCCTTAAATTTATATATGTGTATAACTCATCTCAATAGTGAGAATTATTTTTAATTGTGGGGGTTCATCATTTAGTAAACAATCCTTAAATTTTTATATATATATATAAGTATCGACCGGCGTGATGCGCGACAATCACTAATAGAATTATGAACAGTAAATTAATCAATACGGCAATAAAATGAAAAAAAAAATGTTTACTCTTTATCGAAGTACGGTACATAAAAATCAAATTTATTTTAACATAAAAACTTATGAAATTAATAAAGATTCATTAAATATTAATGTGAGGAAGGAATCTTATGACATAAAGCATAACTGATTCAACTCTTCTCCAATTGTTTGCCCGCAATATTTGTCATAAATATGTATAAAAAAAAATTACAATTTTTTAAATAAGCCATACATATTAATGGGGTAAAATATAATTATTTTATTGTATATTAAGAATCAAATACCTTGTGATTTTCATGTACATTCACCAGTACTTTTTTTCATTCTCATGTTTGCGACGCCTATAGAACTGCATATTAGAGTATTAATATTTTTGAAATATGATAAACCAATAATGAATGTTAGAATATATTTTCAAAATGTTACCTTCTTGATGTAAGTGTACTCTTTATTTCTTTTTTTTCTTCAAAACATGCATTATAAACACGTTTTTTCTTCAATACATGTGTTTTTCTTCGAAACACGTGTGCTCTCCCTGTAGTATTTTTTGTTTAAAAAAATAAACAATTTATTAACATGCATTATATGTATATGGTAATTATATATGAATTTCAATCTGTACATATGTGCACTTATTGTTCCGTAATTAATTTTTCTAACTCACGCTTCCCTAATTTCTTGAGTCGTGTCTTATCAACGTTTACTGCATACTTTCACCCTAGACTGAAAATTGTAAAATGTCTAACCTAAATATTCAACACCCGAGCGATGCTCAAGTGTGAAAAAAATTGATCACAGAGGCTGCTGAAAAAATATAAAAATTTTACAAAGAATTTTATTAATTTTAATTTTATTATTATTTAATAAATTATTTTTTTCATAATTTTTTTCAATTTTATACGGAAAAAAAAAGGGTAATTGAAACTTAGAACATATTTGATCCAAAAAAACGTACACAGTTCCCGTATAATTAAGAGTCACAAATCCATGTAATTTTCAAATCAACATTAATATCAGAGGAAACATTCATAGTGCAAACCAAAAATAAGACACAAACCCAAGCTATAAAACAAAATGAAAAAGAATTAAAAGCAATTAAGAGTAATTAATACCATAATAGGTATTATTTGATCTATTATCATTTGAGCTTATACTCATTTTCACAAAGTGCATGGATAACAAAAAATAAATTGATTAATAAATTAATAGTAATTAAGAGCATCTCCAATGCATTCATGTTATTTAAGGTGCCAATGCCAAAATTTGGCATCCCAAATAGGACCAAAATAATACAGTCCATTCCTATCATGAAGATTGCACCAAAATAGTGTTCATGGTTGATATGGTGAAAGTGCTGAACTGCTACTCTCTCTTCAATGGTTTCTAAACATGATCTCAGCTTCCTACATACTCCAAAACTGTCCGAGGCACTTTTCCCATTAAAAGGCACCAAAAGACAACTCTTGGAGATCTCATGAGATCTTATTCTTCCCACCTCTTTGTTTTCCTCTTCAAATATGATGATTATATTCCCTAAAAAAAATGACAAAAAAAAAAAAAAAAAATACAACTCAACCAACATTACCATTCAGAGAAATTAAAGACTAAATAAATACCTTCCACATTCCTTGATTAGTTGCTAAGAAAATAGAAACAAAAGAGAGAAAACTGGAGATTTAAGGAATTAATGCTAGTTATATATGAGTCTAATAGTTAAATCAGCTTAATGACCTACCTGAACTTGAGAACAGTTGGTTTTACTATGCTTTGAACTATATATGAATTAGTTATCCAATGTTTCATGCAACCTTTAATTGTCATTGGAACATTCTAATATGATATAGGATACAGAGTAAAACTGTACGTAACATATTGCTTTGTAAATTCACTTTTTTTCCACATACATTATTCAAAATGGAGGCCCATAAAGGCCACATTTCAAAGTTTGATATTTTGGCAACTATTCCTTGGTAACGCCTTACTCCCATAAGGCCTGCACTAATACTAAAATTTTAATTTTAATTTTTTTTTTTAAAGAATAAAGGAATAGAAATCAGAAAATCTTTCAAGTGAGAAAATGTGCTAGAATAAAAAGGACATCTTTAAAAGAGCCAAACCTTGCATGTATTAGATGGTAACTTCTGCATAGTGCCAATCAATTGCCAATAATAATCTCGGCATCGACAATGTTCATGAATATCCTAACAAATGTTACTTTGTAAAATTATTCAAAGACAATATCATGGTTAGATAAAACTAAAGCTATAAGTTATCAAATCTGTTCAAAGTATTTAGACAGGGACGTAGCTACCATGGGCAGTTGCCCACCCTGACATTTTGAGAAAAAAAAAAAAAATTTCTTTTAAGTCTCCAAAGTCCAACCCAGAAACATAGTAGGTTAGTTGCGTGTTTTGTTTTCTCTCCCCCAAATCAATTTCACAAATCACAAGTCTCCAAGTTGGAGACAATTTCATTTTCATCAGTGATTTGATGAGGAGTTTGAGAGAAAGATCAAAAAGGTCCAAATGAAGCATTTAACATTTGTATCTCGGTATTAGGAATGTTAAACAAAATAATTCAATTTTTTTTTTTAAATTAGGGCTTTTTGCCTTTTTTTGTATCTCGGCATTCAACATTTATTTTATTTTTTGTGTATCTCGGTATCAGTATCATATATATATATATATATATATATATTATCTTAGCTGTTTGTAAAATTAGGGCCTTTTTAGTTGAAAAAATTTCGTCTTTCACTCTTTTGGGCGTTATAACTGTTACAACTGCAGATGGTTATCTAAAAGAAGATAAATTTCATATTCTACGTGCACTTTCATGTTAATGTTCGTACATTTGGGAAATTTAAAATTTTAGACAATGCTATTGAATCTAGATTTGTTTGGTGATTTCTAGAAAAAATTGTTACTGGGTTTACAGAGATTAAACCTATATTGGATGCGTGAATTGAATGCTGGTACCAAAAATTTTGAATTCAGTTAATATATATGCGGGTCCAAGTAATCTTTATAGGGACAATGTGTGAATTGGTGCGGTTGGGGGTTGTATTTTTGTAGTTGTAAAGGTCAGTAGATTTGTTCTTTAGAAATTGGAGTTTCACCTACTTTATTTTTAGTTTTCTTGATGAGAAAGCTGGAAAAAATAAAATAAAATAGAATTTTGAATCTAACATACTTTGTTTTGTTGCATTGTAAAATGACGTAACTCAACTCTACTAAGCAAACTAGTTTTATTTAGCTCACTTCAATGGAGGTTGTCAAGGAAAGGTTACCTATTATTTCTCCTCTAAATTTTTGGCTCGTGTTTCTAATATAGTTTAACCCATGGCTTTATCTAGATCTTTTATGAGAAACCTATCATATGCTTTTTTCAAGTTTATAAATACTACGTGGTGGTCTATCGTCTTGCTAAACCACTCCCTGCCTGAGTAAGATGAACACCTCCATATGTGATATCCCTAGCAATCTAGCATAAACAAAATTTGAGAAGCCAATCTTGCTATAAACAACTTGTTCCAATGTGTTAGAGTTTCGCTCACCCTAGCTACGAATCCTGGCTACGTCCTTGTATTTAGTTGGCATATTTCCTACTCATTAGGGCCCAAAACAACATGCATGTCATATAGAACAAACTGACACCCAAGATTCGACCACCTTGTTCAATTTAGTTCAGAGCTAGTTCATGAGATTTGAATCATAGTGATGATAAAAAAAAATTATAGAATCACTTGAAACAATTCAAATAGAGTGCATATCAGGATTTAAAAAATAAAAGAAAGTGAAAACTGCAGTGAGATATCCATAAATTAGCAAGAAAATGTGGTTGAGGAATAAAAGTTGAAAGAAGGTGGGATAAGGATCTCAAAAATAAAGATTTCTTTCATTTCGACAGTTCCTAGACCCAGCAGTAGTAGAGTAGCAAATCAATGTTAAAACATCCAATTTATTTTAAAGATAGGTACTGAAGTAGTAAATGGTCTAGTTAATCAAGTTGTTCTTAAAAGTAGTAAATGGTCTAGTTAATTAATCAAGAAATGTTCCAATGCAAAATCTATATATAGTTAAGGCATGGGCATCAACACTTAACACTTTGATTGTGTCTCATAGTAAAACAATAGTGTGGAAGTAAGCCAGCAAGAGTGATAAGACCAAGTGGCATCCCTTCCAATTCCAATCCTTCAAATTAAACTTGATTAATTAGCTATCTTCTAGCGGCATCTCTTCTTATTCAAATTAAATAAACTATTTCTCACATGAGTTAGCCTTACAACACCTTGTATGAGTTTTAGGAAAATATATCCTCCTCCTACAACTCAGAAAACTCATTTATGATAATACTCACCCAAGAAAAAAAATACCTAAAAATAATTTTAATATCCTTTTTTTTTTTTTTTTAATTTTTCAAAAAAGTAGAGCAAACTGAATGTCCTAAGTGTCTTTGCACATTAACCATTGAACAAAAATAATTTTTCAACCAATTAAAATACTTTTTATCATCATACTAAAAGTCTCCTACACATTATTCATTTCGAAATTAGACTTCAAAATAATATTACAATTCTTTCCCAAAGTCCTAAATTTCAATAATATCTTTTTCTCCATACATTGTGGCCCATTAGTATTGAATTTTCACATATGGTGATTAAAAAAGTACAGAATAAAGTGCTATATGATTAATGAATGAACTCAAAGTAACCCAAATCTACTGCGTGATCAAGCCCAAACAATTAAAAAAAAAAATCTTTGGTAATTCTCTACTTAAAGTGGTATATGATATCACTTGGGGTTTGAACAGTCCAAATTGCAAACCACAAACTTGAACAGTCCAAACAACCCTATGAAATCCGAAACATTGTTCAAGTTTCCAAGTAAATCAAACCAAATATTGATCAGGTTGTTAAAGTGTTTGATGAAATCTGAAACATTGTTCAATTAAATTAACCCATGATAAATCATGCTCATTACCACTGCACCGTATTCACCAAATTACTTATTATCAGTCTTGCATTTGCAAAATCTGCCTACCCAATCAGTGACCATCTCTGACAATACAAGCACGCTATCAGTTGAATTTATTCTGGAGAAAGATTTTCAAAACATTCTAGAGTATAGACAGTCCACACTCTAAAAATTCAATAAGAATGCAAGGGATATTCAATTGTCCAACATATTTGTGGAAAAATGCAAACCAAAAGATAACCCACCAAATTAGGAATCTTAATCCACAAAAATGAAAGTCATACCTAGAAAATGAAATAGCATCATTACAATCTTAAAATTCTGCTCGCTAGCATATGAATAGGATTTGCATTCAGTAAAGCCAAAATTAAAACAGAACATTAATTACTCTAGTATTTTATACCTTTGAACTGTTTTCAGACAATGCTACCACTCCAGTAACCTTCCAACGTTCCAATTTACTCTTATCAACAGGAACTTCAAACTTTTCATTCACCATCCAATTAGAACCGACTGCCCCCTTGAAATAGGACGGGTCTGAGCTTCTTTTAGAATGGGACCATCCTGTTCAAGGAAATCCAATTCAACCTACTTCTAAAAGCAACAACCTTAAGTGTCTATTTGGTTCTAAAAAAAATGAGAGGAAAAATTCTTGAAAAAAAAAAAGCATTTTCTCAAACATTTTAGGGCTTTTAAAAAAATTCTTCTCTCTCCTTTTTTTTTTCTTCAAGAACCAAACGGAGTTTCTAATTTTTTTATTGAATTTAAGATATTAGGGAGCACTAAAAATTAAGAAACCCTATGAACCAAATTAACATTGAAAGAGATAGAATTCAAAGAAAAGAAAAGGAATGATAAAACAATAATATCCCTTGGTGTAAACCCTGAGAAGCCATAGTCATGATGTTAGCCCCTGACAAGCCATACAAATTGGGAGGTTGGGCCAGAGCAGACCCCAAGTGAAAAACCAAGGACTGAGAAATTCATTCATTGTATTTGGTGTGTCAAACAATCAATGGTGACCATTGTTTTTTATTTCAACATGCTCATTATGGTTAAATTTCCACTCATTTGGACTAATTGGAGATGGTTTAAAAGCATTCATCTTTGTAAAAAAAAAAAAAAAAAGTTAAAATTACGCATATAAGCTAAAATAAAATAATAAAATTGAAATTATGGAGGCCAGTAGGCTGTAGATGGTTCTCTCAATGACAATGGGAAAAAAAAAAATCAAAAGTTCATGGGTTTTGAGCTTTATACCATGAAGTCCAATTTTATATCATGAAGTCCTCGAAAAAATTTCCAAATTCTATTGTCTATTTGTTATTTTAAAAAATTTTGGTATAAAACACTATGTTGGGGACTTATCGGTATTTAACTCATAAAAAAACTCAAAAACGAAAAAGAAAAACAAAAAAAGAAGAATTAAAGTAAAAATACATGTGCCAATCAAAGTTGGTGAAAACAAAAAACATTGGATGTTTCAATATTTTTGTTTAATCCAATTAGTTATTGCCATATTTTACTTCATTTTGTTGTTTCTACTTTATTTTTATTTATTGTTTCTATTTTCTTCCCTCCTCCATTCTCTTCTCTCCTTCATTCAATTCTTTACTTCGTTTTTATTGGTTAGTTTATTATAATAAATCTCACATAATATTTTAGGGTCATTCTTATTAATTGATAGTGGTGGTTCAACATGACCATGTAGAGTTTATTAAAATGTGGTAATTATATTAGGACAACAAAGGTGATAGAATACTCGAAAATTTAGAAAATTTCTCTCAATTGCTTAGTCTTATTTTTTTTGTCAATTATGGATAAAGAAAAACTTTCAACTAAGTTGCTAACATATAGACCCTATTCAATAATGTAATTAAATTGTAGGAATTGTTATGTTTTTCTAGTGGATTTTTGGATTTTACATTCACTATCAAACATCACCTCTCCCAAGAAATAACATAAAAATATTTTAAAAAAAAAAAAACAAAACAAAAGAAAGGTTAACAATATTTTTGAATTATTAGAATAAAAGTATTATTTTGCATCCACCATGGGAGAGATGATCTTAGATGATAGAGAACCCCAAACTTTAATCGGGGTGCGTCTTAAATATATAGTTATAACTTTTACACACAACATAAAAGTAAAGAGAGAGAAGGAATATCGATACTGTTTCTCTTTGATTACAGATGAATGCAGAATATATTAACTAATGGTTTTCGTGTTAATTATGTAATAATTGATTAAAAAATATACCTTATGCAATCTGACCACGTTTGGATGTTTGAGGAGCTTCAATGTGCTGATCTCTCTTGTTATCTGCAATTTTCATTCAAGCACAAATTTCATAAAGGGATTGTGGAAGTAAGAAAAGAAAAAGAAATGGGAGAGAGAGAGAGAGAGGAGGAGGAGGAGGAATCCCAGAAAGATATCAGAAGAAGAGAACTAAAGGCCAAAAAGTTTAGACTTTAGAGAAGAACCCAATACTAAAATTTGTTTAGAAGAGAGGCATATTACACAGTTCAAAACGCATTCCCCGTATTCGGAATCCTCATTTTCATGCCTTAACTCTATAGAATGATTGAAAATAATGGAAGAGAGCCATGCCAATCAACAACTACAATAAAATACAAACTTCAAAGGCAATTTGACTATTTGAGAGTTATTTACAAAAATGCAATGATTTGAGAGTTATCTTCAAAAGCAATTTAACTTCATAGAGCGTCAAAACAGAGACATAAGAAAACCCATGAAAACATCAAAAGCAAAGTTAAAAAAAAAATTGCAATAATCTCATAAATGCATATGAAAATGATGAAATGTCACCAATAAAAAACATAGCTCACAAAATGAGTTGGACAAAATTAAATGCACAAAATTATAGTAAGGAAATAGAGTTTGATGTACCATTCAAAGACAAAAAAACCCAGATCATCAAAAGGGAAGGAGCCGTATCATTTCTTCACTGGAAAAGAGAACCAGTCATTAGATAGATATAATGGGAGGTAAGGATTGAATAAAGATTTCTTGGAAAAATGTATCTATATTAAATAATATTATCCGAATATAGAGCAAAAATTGTAAAATTATGGATAAATTAAAGAGAATAAATATCAAATGCAATGTATGAACCCAAAAACGATTTGTTTTGTGTTGTTGCGGCGACGACAGAATAGAAAGAGGCAGAACATGGCAGCTTGATTCAAGTACCGGCAACTGGTAAGTGTCGGTTGCATCTCCTGCGTGTCATTATTGTGGCTCACTAAGTCACTGAGACTGAGTTATCATTTTTGTTTCCATGGGCGGCTAGGCATATATGGCTCACTAAATCATCATCCGCCCATTAGCCTCCCTCTCTATGTCAATCAAAGTCCACTTCATGGATTGACAGTATATCAAAGTATGAGTTATATATAATTGGCTTCTACATTTGTTATTTATTATGTTGCATATATTTGACAGTAAATCAAAGTATGAGTTTTGTTTATGCCTTTAAATGATTTCTAAAAATCATTTTTAGGGTCAAATTCAACTTAGAAACATGTTTCGGTTCACATAGTTGAATTAGTTTGCATATTAGGATCATTCTCATGCATTGAGTGAATTGATTTAATGCATTTTTGTTTATTTTGTTTAAATTCCAGCATGCATTGCATTAGAATCTTAGGTCTTTAGACTAACTTGGGATTAGTTAGAGACCTTAGGATTAGGGAGGTCACTTGACCTCACCTAGGACTGTCCTTTGTTGTAAGAATTATTATCAGAATTGAGTATTGTAATTGATTTAAGAGTCTATGTTCGAGAAATTTTCTAAAAATGGTTTTTAATGTGATTTTTATGAAATAAATATGATTTTTATAAAATATTTGATTATTAAATGATTTTTAAAAGAATTTGGAATGTTCTAGAATTCTTATCTTAGGATAAGATTTCTACCAATATGGTTTGTTTTCTTGAAATGTCTTTGAAAAAGAGTTTCAATTGAAATTGAGTTCTAAAGATAAGAATTATCTAGAATGTTTGGATTTTGTGAAAATCTTTTAATTGGAGATGATTTCAAATAAAGAATTTGAAGTGGATAAAAACACTCGAATATAGAGTCTTGGATTAAGTAGAATGCTTTTGGATGATGTAGTTCATTACAATATGAGAGTCCTAGGATAGTCAAACTACGTGAACTTTGATACTTGCTAGGTAATACTAGTAGGTTACGTAGGCGCTAATAGGGCTCAAGTCCGCCCTAGGATATTAGTGGGGTGTCCTAAGTTTTTAGGGTTTGTTTGTATATTATTTTTTTACTATTATTAATACAGATTATTGCATTTATATCACTATTTTCATTGGTTGATTAGATTATTTAGGATTGTTTGCATTAGGATTTTAAATAGCCCAAATAAATCAGAAACCCTTTAATTAGGGCGGGGTGGGTGCCTACAAGTAAGAACTTGGAACCTTCTCACGTCGTAACCTAGCCCCCGGATCCATCTTTGGTTCGCAGATTGTCTTCCCATTAAATGTAGTTTGTTTTGTTTTATTGAAAATAAAATATTTTTATGGTTTCCTTATTCCTTAAAAATAAGGTGGCGACTCCTTTGTTTTCTAAAATCTCGAATCACGTGCAGTGATGACGTGAACACAACAAATACCGAGAAGCTGGTTCACACCTAGGTATTAGCCTATAACAGTGATTCTAGCTCTAATACCAATTGTTAAAACTTAATCTCTTTAGATCTTGATTAGACACTTAATCAATCATGATTAATACCCAAAATAACAAACATCATCCATTATGAGCAACAACAAAGTATGCATGACGATATGCAAGAACATTAGTTAAAAACTAATCACAAACACATGGTATGCATGATAATATCATCATATAGGCAAGTGATTATCGAGATGGATCCATGATCAAAGCAATTATTATTTCATCCTTCTTGATAATCTACAAAGAATCAAACAACACAGAAATTCAATCCATGGAAGACAAGGTTTTACGTGGAAACCCTTTCGGGAAAAAACCACGAGAGAAACACTGCAATTCACTATAGAAAAGGAGTTTAGAGATTATACCATATACTTATTCTCACCAATCCCAGGCATACTGTACTAAGATCTCCTTAACTCAAACTCCATGAGTCATTCTCCACAGCATGCTCAGCAACCAAATCATTTGGTCTTACTCTTGATTTCTCAATCAAAAGCCATGAGAAATCTCCTATCTCCATAGAAATTTCTCACCACAGAAGTTGAAGTGTGATTTCCAAGGTTTCTAAATTATCATAAGAAGGATCAACATGAATCAATATGATGTTAATGGAGGAACACACAAGAAACTTATAAAACACTCTAGGGTTAGAGAGAGAAGATACAACTTGCTGGAGGCTCACTGAACCCTAAATGACAAAAAAAATGAATTTATAAAAGCATGAATGACCTAGAGACTTCACCATGAGGTAAGAGCAGTAAACGAGCAGTAAAAAAATCATTTTTCCCGTGCTTGGATCAATCCAATGAGTTTATGTATGAGAATATTATCAAATGACAGAATTTGGATCTATCCAATATGGTCTTTGATCAATCCAAAAAGCTACTGTATGTCAAAATTGAAAAAACTGAATTTTGGATCAATCCAACACCACTTTGGATCGATCCAAAAGTCCCAAATCTCAATATTAACATACACTTGGCCTTTTGAATCAATTCACATCCACATTGAAGGACATATGACTCTCTTAGCTCAAATTAGAACAAAATCCAAAAGTTTCACCTAAACATGATTCACTAGGTCACTAAGTCACTTACCATCCCAGTCCATGGTGAGTTAGAGATTTCAATCACAGCTTCGCTTGAGATCATTGGTACATATTCTAAAATATATACAACCCAAATCAAGTTTTGAAACGAAACAAGCCAACACTCATACTCAAAACCTAACAATTTCTATTTTTATTTACATTCAAATTTTTTTATGTTAATATTAGCATCTTGACTTGTTTATATTTCCAACAATGGGACATTCAAGATGATATTAATTATGCAATTGATTCAGTTTTTTTTTTTTTTTTTTCTTTTTTCGTAAATGTCTCTCTATGTTAATTTATTCCTACAGGTACGGGGACGTATGACTTCTGGAACCAAACTCTACACAACAATCAGTTTAGGAAACGTCATAGTTGGCAGAACGAGACTAATCGAATGCAGCTCCAATCCCCAATGGAACGAGTCTTTTCACATATACTGTGCCCATATAGCTTCTCATGTTATATTCTTTATCAAACAACATGGCTCACGCAAACAATTTGGAAGAGCTAGAATACCTGTTACAGAAATTTTTAATGGAATACCAGTGGATACGCGGCTCCAGATCTTTGATGAAGATAATAAACCTAGACGTTCCAAGATCCATGTGAAACTAGAATTTTTACATGCTACTGTTCACCCTAATTGGTCTAAAGGGATTATAAGCCTTGAGTATAAAGGTGTCCCTAACACATTTTTCACTCAGAAGAAGGGTTGCAGAGTTTCTCTTTACCAAGATGCTCACATCCCAAATGAGTTTCGCCCATGTATTCTTCCTGGTGTGCCCAAGAGAGATAAACCACATAAAGATGAGGAAGCCAGGGGAGGTGGTGAATATCTTCCCTATGAGCCACATCGATGCTGGGAAGATATTTTTGATGCCATTAGTAATGCCAAGCACTTAATTTATATAACAGGTTGGTCAGTATATACTGAAATCACCTTGGTAAGGGACAAAATAAGGCAAAAGCGAGGAGGAGACATCACCCTTGGGGAGCTTCTTAAGAAAAAGGCCAGCGAAGGTGTGAAGGTTCTAATGCTTGTTTGGGATGATAAAACTTCTTCAAGGTTATTAAAAAATGTTGGATTGATGGGTACCCATGATGAAGAAACTCTAAAATATTTTCGTAACACTAATGTTCATTGTGTTTTATGCCCCCGTCATCCCAATGATGGAAAGGGGTTTTTTCGAAACCTGATATTCACTCATCATGAGAAGATTCTAGTGGTGGACAGTGAGATACCTAATGGAGAACATCGGATGATTGTTAGTTTCATTGGCGGTATTGATCTTTGTGGTGGGCGATATGATACTCCGGTTCATTCCATTTTTGGGACTTTGGATGCAGAGCATTCTGCAGATTTTCATCAGCCCAATTTTGAAGATGCTGCAATTACTAAAGGTGGACCGCGAGAGCCTTGGCATGATATTCATTGCAAATTAGAAGGACCCATTGCTTGGGATGTCTTGAAAAGTTTTGAGCAGAGATGGAAGAAGCAAGGTGGGGATGCTAAACTAAGTGATCTTGACACAACAATTATACCTTCATCTCATGTTATGTTCCCTGAAGTTGATGACAATGAAACTTGGAATGTTCAATTGTTTCGATCCATCGATCGTGGCGCCGCTTTTGGCTTTTCTGATAATTCTGAGGATGTTGCTAGAGTTGGACTCATTCGTGAAAAGGATAACATCATTGACCGCAGCATTCAAGATGCTTATATAAATGCCATTCGTTGAGCAAAGAATTTTATCTACATTGAAAACCAGTATTTCCTTGGAAGCTCTTTTGGTTGGTATTCAAATGGGCTCAAGGTTGATGAAGCTGCTTTGCATCTCATTCCAAAGGAATTGTCACTAAAGATTGTTAGAAAGATTGAAGCAAAGGAGAGGTTTACTGTCTACATTGTGATTCCAATGTGGCCAGAGGGGGGTCTTCCTGATAGCAAAGTTGTTCAGTCAATATTAAAATGGCAGAAAAAGACGATGGAGATGATGTATAAAGATATAGTCCGTGCCCTTCATGATAAGGGGCTTGATAAAGCAAATCCCAAGGACTATTTGACATTCTTTTGTCTTGGTAATCGTGAGAAGAAGAAGAGCGGAGAATATGCACCTCCCGAGGAACCAAAACACGATACAGATTACAGTAGAGCTCAGCAAGCTAGACGGTTCATGATCTACGTTCATTCCAAGATGATGATAGGTATGCAATAGAATTAAATTTCTGAAAAGTATCTTTTGTTTTTTCCTTGATATTTTTAATTTCTTTTAACTTGCTATTGAATTTTTTTAACTAACTCTAGAATTCTCTCATATGTCTTAGAGTGATGATATACATTTACTCTCCATACTTTCAAGATATACTGATTGACACATGACAATTTTAGGACATGGTGACACATGAAAAAGTACTGAATTTATAGTTTGGGACATACGTTAATTAGACAGGTGTGCATGAATAGCTAGCCATGTTTTTACTCTCTATATTCTCCCAACATATTAACACATGTTCATTTGTTAAAGAATGTATGGTGAGTGAGAGGCACTCGTTTAGAAAACCCTGAACTCTATTCACTTGGATTGCATTTTGATCGATCAAGTGGCACGTGCTGGTGAAATTTAAGGCATAAAGGCATGAATCCTGAATGGAATATAGTCAACCCTCTTAAGGCTGATTTTTAACACAACAGCAGAATTCCATAATCCAAATACTCCAACCCTCTTTTCTCCCATTAAAATTTGTTTTTGTTTAGAGTTGTGAGAAACATTTTAGTTCCTTTCCCACTGATCTTGAGGGTGATTTAGAACTCCTTAATTAGATATGGTGCTAACTCCAGCCTAAGTTTAACTATCCCCAACCAAACAACACAATTAACTTGAGTCTCATGCACATTTACTTAGATTACAGTTTCTGTTAGAGTTAGTTTTAGTTAAGGACATGGTGTTCTATTTATCAAAAAAACAGCAGTAAGCACACACTCGTTCCAGAATTGAATGGGAATACGAGACTGAAAATAGAGAGCACGAGCAACATTCAACAAGTGCTGATGTTTCCTTTCAGCCACTGAATTTTGTTGTGGTCGATTGACACAAGAAAACTGATGAAGAACTCCTTTCTCATTAAAAAAATCAGTAAATGCTAATTCCTTAGCATTGTCAGACCTGAATCTATTAATCTTAGCATTAAACTGAGTGGCAACCATATTGAAAAACTTGGGAATAACAGTAGTAACATCAGACTTTTGTTTAAATAAGTATACCCAAGTAAATCTTGTACAATCATCAACAAGAGTAAGAAAATACTTGTGTCCTGAATGTGCACTCACATGATAAGGTCCCCAAATATCACAATGAATTAGATCAAACGGAAGCTGGGACATGTGATTGTGAGAAATAAAAGGTAATCGCCTTTGTTTAGCTAAAGGACAAATGTAGCAAGTATCATTATTATTAAACTTTGAAATGTCGCAATTCAACTGATTTTTCAAAGTGTCCAGACATTTGAAAGATAAATGCCCAAGTCTGCTATGCCACAAATGAGCAGAAACATTATTGACAAAAGAAACTGTATTCAAGGTATCTGAATTAAGAACATAAAGGTCTTCAAGCTTGTCACCCCTGCCAATCATCTTCCTGTTGTTGAGTTCCTGAATTGTAAAGTAATCAGGAAAGAAATCAACTATGAGATGTGAATCACGCGTAAGAGCACTTACAGAAAGTAAGTTGAACTTGAACTGGGGAACAAATAGAACATTTTTGAGAAACAACTGTGAACTTAGCTGAATATCTCCACTGAAACTGACAGGTATACTAGTATGATTTGGCAAAGTAACCATGGAGTTTTGGATGGGACTCAAGGAAATAAAAGCATTGGCATTTGAACATATGTGCCTAGAGGCGCCTGAGTCAACTATCCAAAACTTTGTAGATGAAGTACTAGGAACAAGATCCAGTGAAACAGAGAAGCATATACCTGCAGTATATTAAGTGCTAGGAACATCCTGTTGTTTGCTGGTTGTGACAGAGGAAGCCAATTGGTTTGAGAGCATTGTCATCAACTGGTGATACTGGTTGTTGTTGAGAGTTTGGAAAAAATTGCCATCAGATGTATTAGCGTGCTCAGGAATGGACTGGCTGGTAGAGGAAGTCAAGACTTGATTGACAGCAGCAGTAGAATTATTGCTGGACTGGTGAACATCTCTTTGTCGCTGTTTAAAACCAGGGGGATAACCATGAAGTTTATAACACTTCTCAATGGTATGTCCATGGAAGTTGCAGTGAGTGCAAAATGGCCTATCTTTCTTTTGACCTCTGTATCTAGAATTACGAACATCAGAATTATTGCTGAACCGCTTGGAGTCATCACTTTTGACAGCAAAAGCCATGCTGTTAGTAGACTCAGAACCTGTCTGGGCTTGATTTCCAACTTTTCTTTGGCATTCTTCTTGAGAAACTAAAGAAAACACCTTGTTGATGGGTGGAATAGGATCCATCAATAGTAACTGACCTCTAACTTGAGCAAAAGACTCATCTAAACCCATAAGGAATGACATAATGTATTCCATTTGGTAGTGGGAATTAAGGTGCTTGACTCCTCCACAAGTGCATTTACCACAGGTACAAACAGGTCTAAAATTACTCAACTCCTCCCATATAGTTTTCAGCTTAGTGAAATATACACTGACAGAATTCTGGTTCTGATTATGATTCATTAGCTCACGGTGTAATTGAAAAATCCTAGGTCCATTGCTTTGTTGAAATCGATCCTTGAGATCAATCCAGATCTCAGCAGCAGATTCAGAAAAAATTATACTAGCAGAGATTTCCTTGGACACATAATTCAAAATCCAAGAAAGAACAACATTATTGTTCCTGATCCATGAATTGAGAAGGTTCAGATCATTACCTTCGGGTTTGGCAATGGATCCATCGATAAACCCTAGCTTGTTCTTCACAGAAAGAGAGATCATCATAGCTCGACTCCAAGAGGCATAGTTATCTCCAGTTAATTACTGTGATACAAGAGCTAGACCAGGTCCATCAGAATGATGGAGAAAATAAGGGCTCAAAGGATCATCAATGGCGGACTTGCCATTTGATGAAGAATTACCAGAAATCAGAGTCTCCATGAAGACGAAGGAGAAAGGAATTCAGATCAAAAAGAAGAGAACAAGAAGAAAGTCACTGATCGTGAAGAATCTAGGAAAGGAATTCACCGATCTTGAAGAAACTCACTGCTCTGATACCATATTACAATGAACACAGAGGATTGGGGAAAAGATTTCTTTTCATTTTTGTTGAAAATAAAGTTACATAGTTCAGCTATATATATAGCAACTAAGAAAGCTAATTGTACACGTAAGCAAAACAGAGTACAGCTCAAAACAGAATAACAAACTAAAACTAACTCTAAAAGTTTCCTCCATCCCAGCACTAAAGCAGAGAGTGAGAGAGGACATTCAAAATCCATCAGAATGTCTGTTTTCTACTTATAAACTATTGTCTTCATTGGACCTGAATATTAATTAATTCGATCATCTAATATTCTAGTGGAGTCAACTGATCGATCATACACTTAGTTATTGTGGAACTTTAACTTGATTGAATATATTTGACATCGATTTCTTAAACTAAGGAATGCTTTCCTTACAGTCGATGATGAATACATAATCATTGGATCAGCCAACATCAATCAAAGGTCAATGGATGGTGGGAGGGATACAGAAATTGCCATGGGAGGCTACCAACCATATCACCTAGACACCAAGCAGCACCCAGCAAGGGGTCAAATACATGGCTTCCGAATGGCATTGTGGTATGAGCACTTGGGCAAGCTCCATGAATTCTTCTACAAACCCGAGAGCTGGGAATGTGTTGACAAGGTGAACCAAATTGCTGAAGAATATTGGCGCCTCTATGCCAGCGAGACACTAGATGATGATTTGCAAGGCCACTTGCTCAGTTACCCCATTAAAGTCACTAAAGATGGAAATGTTGAAGAGCTTCCTGGGACAGAGTTCTTCCCAGATACTATGGCTGGGGTTCTTGAGCAAAAATCTTCGACCTCTTGGTCCGTAACTAATCGTGTCTGTGATAGGATCTTAAAAATGATTGCTCCTTCCGACGAACGGGACTCCTTCCGAGTCCTTCCCTGATTTGATTAAGCATTATAGCAATTTGATCAAGCAATTAGTGGTAGAGCAAGCATTATAGCAACAAAAAAAAAAATGTTTGTTTGTTTTGTTTTGCTAGACATGTTTGTTTGTTTTGTATTGCTTTTTTTGCAGATCTTTTGTACTTAAGCTTGTGATCAATTAAGGCCATTTATGTGTTTTATTTCTTTGTGCTCTGGCACAGTGGCTTTGGCACAGGATACCAATTTGACTGTTGAATGGGTTTGTAAAGGTCGCTTTTGCCCTTTTAGTTGGGCAATCGACTAAAAATTTTGACGCGTTAAGAGACTGACGCTTCTTCACATGTGAGTAGCGGCTTCTTGCCCAGTCGCCCAAATGTCATCATGCCTAGGTTTATAAGATTGCAGGTTCAAACGTGCACGTTTGGGAAAAGGAAGGGGCTGCCTCGACCGGATCAATGTCCAGGCCAGGCCCAATAACTGTGGCCACAACATCAGTCCTTTAGAGAATATCCAACGTGGGATTCAAATGCCTATCCAAATTCAATTTTTGGAAGATGCAAAAACATGAGCTTCAACTGTGGATCCAAGTGCCAATCCGAAATTTGATCTAATTTTAAATCGAGTTTTGAATAGATTCATTTTTCTTCAAAAACACACACAAATGTATGGAAATTTATGCTTGGTTGAGGGGAAGAGAGAAAGAGTTATCCATTTTTACTGAAGTAAACCAAAAGATAAATGAATTTTTCCCATCGGAGAGGAGCAATGACAGAGCACAAAGTGGCCCTCCAAGTACTGTTGGGTAGGAAGGGGCTATCTATGATCTATCTATCCCCAATTATTTTGAGACAAAAGACTGGGTCTTATTTCGCGCCAACCATTACAAAAATTAAAATAATATAATAATCTAACTTGCAAATTTCGCCTCCTTCTTCCACTTCTAAACACTTCATCTAATAATCCATCTTATTTTCTTTAACTTCTATTTCACGAAACTCTCCAACAGACTTTTCTTTGCCTCAATTTCCTCCAACTGACTTTCTTTTAATTCTCTCTCACCTTCTCCTTCTCTCAATCTTGGGTTTAGTTTCCTTTCCTTTGTATTGCATTTTAATTTGATCATCACTTTTCTCCACTTTTGCTGCATGCTTTCTGGTTCACAACACTAGTCTACTGCTATTGTTTGAGCTGCCTTTTTTTTTTTTTTTTTTTTTTAATTTGGAAGTGAGAGAGATTTGTGGGAATTGTGATTGAGGTATTGGTGGAGTGATGGCCCGTGTTCTACTGCATGGGATGCTTCACGCAAAAATTAACGAGATTGATAGGCTTTCTGGTAGAGGTTGCAGTATTTTCTTCCGCAAGGTCTCTCTCTCTCTCTCTTACCAAGCATTTTTGAAGGAATATTCATTATCATTACAAATTTCCATTGTGATTTTTAATAATTGCTGTCATTTGCCATTATGGCAATTTCGTTCCCATTAGACATCCTAATTTGCTCTTACTCAATAAGGGATGTCATAATTAATAATTAATTATGTATATTTACACAATGGTAGATGTTTTTTGGGTCCAACTCTTTTTTATTTACGTTTCTCCGATTAATTTATTCAAGCAGCTAATGGAGAATGTTGAGGAGACTGTTCAATTGGGAAAAGGTGTTTCCAAACTGTATGCGACGATGGATTTAGACAAAGCCAGACCAAACCAGACTGTTAGAAAATGAACACTCTGATCCCCAATGGTACGAGTCTTTTCACATTTACTGTGTGAAGATTTTGGCTCAGATTTGACCATTGGCCAAATTCAAGATGCACACCAACTCCACCTAAAGTTGCACATTAACTCCATCGAATGTGTTAGCTGAATTGGTGCTTGGTAAAGTCATCAACTTCACCGACTGTGTCAGCCAATTTTGTGGGGATGTTGCTGACCTTAGTTCCTCACCTTCAACTATAAATAGAAGGGCTGAGGAGAGTGAAGTGTGTGCAGAGCAGAGAGAAGAAAACAAAGAGTGTTTGAGAGGAGAATTATATTCTCCATTTTATTGTATTTGTAATTTTCTCTCCATATAGTGAATCCGTTGCCCCGTGGATGTAGGCAATTGCCGAACCACGTAAATTATGTGTGTTTCTCATTTGTGTGTGTTTGGAGTTCCCTCTGGCCTCCTAGGGCACAACAATTGGTATCAAAGCCAAATAGAGGAGAATTTCGTTTTTTGCCCAGAAATCAAAGTTGTCAAAAATCAATTTTGAGCACACAGGAAGAAAGTACTCGTTGAGAAGATTCCAACGCAACCGGAATCAAAGAGAGTTCAAATGCTCTCAGAATCGCTGGTCAAAGTTTCCATCTCTAGAAGTCAACGGGGACTGTTGTTCACGCGCCGGCACATGCACCGGTCATCTTCTCTACCCGACAGCCCAATTCGTGACCAGACAGGCCCGCTACCCGACTCAGTAGACCGTGCCACGTCATCACACGACATCAGCGCTAACCTATTAACCCCGCCTGACCCGTACCCGGCCTGCTATCCGACCCGTTCGTTGACTCGTTGATCGACCCTCTAGTTGACCGTTGACTTTGGCCAGACAACCCTTTGACCATTGACTTTGACTTGAAAAAAATTATTTTTTCTCCTACCCGGGGGTTTTTCGACGTTCCAGACGCAACCATGCTCTCCGTTTGTTCAGATTCGGACTCAAAGTTAGTGTAAAGCCTTTAAGAGCACCGAAATTGCTGTATATCGTGCATTCTCGAGCACCGATTATTAACTGTGGTGGAGATAATGGCAAAAAGTTCTGGTTTTACAATTGAAGCTTTTAATGGCAACAATGACTTCACTTTGTGGCAACAAAGGGTGAAGAATATTCTTACAAGAGAATGACTTATTAAAGCTCTCAAGGATAAGTCGGAGAAGCTAGAAAAATTGAAGGATAAATAATGGATAGAGATGAGGGAATTGGCCAATAATACAATCCAACTTTTTCTCGGCAATAATACTTTTAGGGAGGTCATCAATGAAACTGATCTCGCGGCTACTTAGGCAAAGTTGGAGAGTAGGTACAAGTCCAAATCACTATCAAGTCGATTACTCTTGAAGTAGACTCTTTATGCGCTGCAAATGGACGAGAGAGCGAACTTCATGGAGCACTTGGACGAGTTCAACAGGCTACTAACGGAATTGGATGCTGTTGGTGCAAAGATTGAAGAGGAAGATAAGGCAATTCTTCTCTTAAGATCATTACATTCGTCCTATGAGCATTTGAGGACCACACTGATGTATGGGAAAGAAACTATCACCTTGAGTGAGATAGTTGCTACTCTAATTTCCCATGAGACTTTGTGGAAGAAAAAGGGTGTCAATACATCCGGGGAGCATGTCATGATTGCTTCAAACCATGGCCAAAATCGAGGTAGGACAAAGGAAAGGCAAGATGGCTCTAAGCAATACAAAGGGCGTTCTAAGTCTCGGGGTCCGATGTGGTGCTATTTTTGTGATGAAGAGGGTCACAAAATTTGGAAGTGTGAGAAGTTGAAAGCTCTCAAAGGAAAAGAAAAGGATGAATAAACTAGTGTAGTCGTGGAATCCGATGAAGGTTATTTATTTTAAGTTTCTCAAAATTCTAAAAAATCGGATTGGCTGCTTGATTCAGGTTGCTCTTTTCACATGTGTTCATTGAAGGAGCATTTTTCAAGTTATAAAAAATGCAAGGGGGCATGGTTCGAATGGCTAACAATACCGTAAGCAATGTTGTCAGTATTGGTAGTGTGAAATTTCAAATGAATGACGGAAATTTCATTACTTTGGCTAATGTTCGACATGTGCCAAAATTAAAGAAAAATTTAATTTCTTTAGGTGTGTTTGATTCTAAGGGATGCAACTTTTCGTCCAGTGGTGGAGTTCTCCAAATTTCCAAGCGAGGACATGTGTTGTTACAAGGGAAGAGAATCAAAAATTTGTACAAACTTGATGAGCACATAGTGACTCATGGAGATGATGTCAAACCCAAGGTAAGTGCAGTTTTGAAGTAAGTATGGAGGCCTAAAATTGAGGTAAAAGATACATTTAAAATTGGTCAAACAGAAAGGCCTACTCTTGAAAAGAAAAGGAAAGTTACTTTTGCTTCAAAT
>JAESVK010000807.1:2370485-2381806 GCA_017140935.1 Hamamelis virginiana | reverse complement strand
AATTTATGGCATTCCAATTTTAGGGGATGCTAGACATTCCCCTTAAAGGGGTGTTCCCATGGCAGCATTGATCAATCACTATGATGGATGGAGAATCTTCGCCAAGGTGGAGATTTGTGAAGATTTTGGCTCAGATTTGGCCAAATTCAAGATGCACACCAACTCCACCGAAAGTTGCACATTAACTCCACCGAATGTGTCAGCTGAATTGGTGCTTGGTAAAGTCATCAACTTCACCGACTGTGTCAACCAATTTTGTGGGGATGTTGCTGACCTTAGTTCCTCACCTTCAGCTATAAATAAAAGGGTTGAGGAGAGTGAAGTGTGTGCAGAGAGAAGAGAAGAAAACAGAGAGTGTTTGAGAGAAGAGAATTCTCCATTTTGTTGAATTTGTAATTTTCTCTCCATACAGTGAATCTGCTGCCCCGTGGACGTAGGCAATTGCCGAACCACGTAAATTCTGTGTGTCTCTCATTTGTGTGTGTGTTTGGAGTTCCCTCTGGCCTCATGGGGCACAACATACTGTGGCCATATGGCTTCTCATATTATAATCTCTGTCAAAGAAGATAATCTTATTGGGGCAACACTAATTGGGAGAGCTTATTTTCTTGCTAAAGAACTCTTAAATGGAAAAGAAGTGGATAAATGGATTGAAATCTTGGATAAAGAAAATAAACATGTACATGGAGGCTCTAAGATCCATGTGAAACTCCAATTTTTCGATGTTACTAGAGATCGAAATTGGTCTAAAGGTATTACAAGTCCTAATTATCCAGGTGTACCTTACACATTCTTCACTCAAAGAAATGCTTGTAGAGTTTATCTTTACCAAGATGCTCACATTCCCAATGAGTTTATCCCAAAAATTGCTCTATTTGGAGGAAAATATTATAAGCCACATCGATGCTGGGAAGATGTTTTTGATGCTATTAGCAATGCCAAACACTTGATTTACATAACGGGATGGTCGGTATATACTGAAATTTCCTTGGTAAGAGACTCAAGAAGGCAAAAGCCAGGATGAGACATGACCCTTGGAGAGCTTCTTAAGAAAAATGCCAGTGAAGGCATCAGGGTTTTAATGCTTGTTTGGGATGATAGAACTTCAGTTAATATACTATATAAGGATGGATTGATGGCCACCCATGATGAAGAAACTAAAAGTTACTTCCATAATAGTGAAGTTCACTGTGTGTTATGCCCCCGTAATCCCATTGATAGACATAGGCCACAAAACATTCGTCGAGACTTGGAGATTTCTACCATGTTCACTCATCACCAGAAGATACTAATAGTGGACAATGAGATGCCCAATAGGGAATCAAAACAAATGAGGATTGTGAGTTTTATTGGGGGTATTGATCTTTGTGGTGGGAGATATGATACTCCTTTTCATCCCCTTTTTAGGACATTGGACAGAGTGCACCATGATGATTTTCATCAGCCTGATTTTGTAGGTGCCTCAATTACTAAAGGTGGGGCACAGCAGCCTTGGCATAACATTCACTGTCGATTAGAAGGACCCATTGCATGGGATGTCTTGTACAATTTTGAGCAGAGGTGGAGGAAGCAAGGTGGGAAAGACAAACTTGTTGAACTCAGAGGACTCGATGACATAATTATACCTCCATCTCCTATTATGTTCCCTGTATAAAAAACAGAGTATGAAATGAATGATTGTTTTGTATATAGATTTGTTGGTAATCTGCCATATATATACAGCTTTACATGGAAGCATATGAAAGTTTAAAAATAGCAAAAAGATAGGAATCGGATATACACCTAACAGATATTATTTTTGAATACAAAAACTAAATGAACAAAATCAGGAACAGATAACTGGTTTCTGTTTTAAACTTGAATCTGAAATACTTCCACGATTCTCTCTAACATACCCCCGCAAGACGGAGGCTCCATTGGAGACGTCGATCTTGTGACGCAACTGATCATGGCAAACTCTGGAGAGTGGTTTTGTCAGCAGGTCAGCAAGCTGATCATGTGTTGAAATGTGAGACACGCGAAGAATTCTGGAGGCAACTTTGTCCCGTACAAAATGAAAATCTATGGCGATGTGTTTCATTCGCGAGTGAAATACTGGATTTGCATAAAGATAAGTAGCACCCATATTATCACAATAGATGGTTGGTGTGGGAGTTTTGACTCTGAGTTCCTGGAGAAGAGATAGAACCTAGAGTAGCTCAGCAGCAGTTGTGGCAACAGAGCGGTACTCGGCCTCATTTGAGGACCGAGCTACGGACTTTTGCTTTTTAGAACACCAAGAAATTAAGTTGCCCCCCAAGTAAAAGAGATAAGCTGAAGTAGATGTCCGATCATGAAGATTCCCAGCCCAATCCGCATCAGAAAAAACATGAAGGTCTAAAGATTGATTTCTACAAAAGTGCAGCCCATGAGAAATAGTATTTTTCAAGTAGCGAAGTAACCTTTTGACGGCTGTCTAATGTTTTTGAGAAGGGGCATGCATAAACTGAGCTAGTTTATTGACAACAAAAGAGATGTCAGGCCGTGTGAGGGACAAATATTGGAGTAAACCAACCACTTGCCGAAATTCAGTGGCATTAGTGACAGCCGAGCCATCATTGAGAGTGAGAACGTCGGAAGTGGACAACGGAGTAAGAGCCTCTTTGGCACCATCCATTTTGGTTTTCAGCAGTAGATCACGAATGAATTTATGTTGGCTGAGAAACATGCCTTGAGAAGTTGGAATAACCTCAACACCCAGGAAATAATGAAGAGGACCGAGATCTATTAAAGAAAACTGTTGAGACAAGGCTAGTGAGAATCAGTCCAAAAGCCGGGTATCATTACCTATAATAAGTAAATCATCTACATAGACTAGAAAATAGATCAGGCTTCCATTAACATTATAGATGAACAAGGATGTGTCCGAGCGAGAGTTGGAAAAACCAAAAGAGACGAGAAAGTCTTTCAACGCATTGTACCAAGCACGAGGTGCTTGTTTTAGTCCATATATAGCCTTGCGTAGCCGACAAACATGAGAAGAGAGAGTATCATCAATGAACCTAGGAGGTTGCAGCATGTAAACTTCCTCATTAAGAGTGCCATGCAAAAAAGCATTATTAACGTCCATTTGACAAATGGGCCAGTTGTTATTCAAGGCAAGAGATATGACTAACCGAATTGTAGTCGGCTTGACAACAGGACTGAAGGTGTCATGATAATCAACTCCGGGACATTAATGAAATCCCTTGGCCACTAAACGAGCCTTGTATCGAGCAATACTACCATCAGGATTTCTTTTGATGTGGAACACCTATTTACACCCCACCATATTTTGAGAGGATGAACGAGGAACTAGCTCCCAAGTACCATTTCTAGTGAGGGCATTAAGTTCTTCAGTCATAGCAGTCCTCCAAAGTGGGTCACGCAAAGCAGCAGAGACACAAGTCGGCTCAAGGGAATCAGGTAGTGAATGTTTGGTGGTGGAGTTGACTTGTTTTGGTTTGAAAATGTTGTTCTGTGACCGAGTGACCATAGGATGAGTTCAGTGAGATGAAGGTGGTTCGGTGGAGGTGGGTAAGGGCACACTGTTGCGCTGGTCTGGTGTTGAGACAGGTGTAAGAGTGGTCGCGGTAGTGGAGGCTGGAGCAGATGCATGTGGTGTTTGATTCTCTGTTGGAGCTAGTTGAGCCAAGCCATTGGACACCAAGGTAGAGGACATGGGAACAGTGAAGTGTAAAGACTCAAGTGAGGCGAAAGAAAAGGAGCATGAACTCCATGATGTGTTATCCAAGGTTGGCGTGGATGATAAGCTTTTAGAGGCAAATAGAAAAACATTTTCAACAAACTGGACGTGACGGGAAGTATATATTTTATTGGTGGACAGATCTAAGCATTGGTAAGCACTTTGGGTGATTGAGTATCCTAGAAACACACATGGAGTGGACCGTGGATCAAGTTTGTGATTTGTGTAGGGACGAATCCATGGGTAACATAGGCAGCCGAAGGTTTTGAGTTTGGTGTAGTTAGGCTGGGTATGGAACAATGACTCATAAGGTGATTTGTGTTAAAGAAGTGGTGTGGGAAGTCGATTTATGAGATATGTTGCTGTTTGAAAGGCAAAAGACCAGTAGGTTTGAGGAATGGATGCTTGATGAATTAGAGTAAGACCGTCTCAACTATATGACGGTGATGACGCTCGGCTGACCCATTGTGCTGAGGAGTGTGTGGAGGAGTGGTGAGATGTTGAACCCCATGAGATTGTAAGAAGGATTTTAATTTCTGATATTCTCCCCCCAAATCTGAGTATAATGTGACTAATTTGGTTTTGAAATAAGTTTTTACTAAAGCTTTGAAGGTTGTGAATATACGCACAACATCAGATTTAAAAGAGATGGGGTAAAGCCATGTGTATTTTGTAAAGTGATCCACAAAGATAACATAGTATTTGAGATTATTAACAGAGACAAGTGGAGAAGGCCCCCAAACATCAGAATACATGAGATCTAACGGACCACGACTAACTAGAGAAGATTCACCAAAAGGAAGCTTATGACTTTTATTACTTAAACACGAATTGCAATGGGAAAAAATCATAGAGGAAGATACTGGTAAAGACATAGACTCAATAATCTTATGGAGGACTCGAAATGAGGGATGTCCAAAGTGGTCATGCCAGTTCTTGAAAGAGGTTCGCACACCAAGTAGAGCACACGATTTATTGTTGAGGGAGCTTCCAAAATGTGGCCACTCATACACACCATCCCTATTCGGGCCTTGCAACAGTCGTGCCCCTGTTTTGAGATCCTTCAAAACAAAGAAAGAAGGGAAAAATTCAATTGAGGTATGATTAGATTGACAAAACTTTGAAACCGAAATTAAATTTTTCTGAATAGAAGGCATACAAAGAGTATTTGATAAAGTAAACTTGTTTGTATTGTG
The DNA here is from genome assembly GCA_017140935.1 of Hamamelis virginiana. NCBI lineage: Eukaryota > Viridiplantae > Streptophyta > Magnoliopsida > Saxifragales > Hamamelidaceae > Hamamelis > Hamamelis virginiana. The sequence continues at coordinate 2,376,886 of JAESVK010000807.1, read as the reverse complement.
GTTAACATGAGCCGAACCAGCGTGAGTAATGGCCAAGCCAGAGCCATCACCAATAAGAACTTCATCACCACCTGCATAAACATCATGCATGGAGAGGTTAGCCAAGTCACTTGTGATGTGATGACTAGCTGTAGAATCAACTAGCCAATTTGAGACACCATTGGATATGGTGGTGGCATTGGCAGCAGGTTGAGTAGAGGCATTTTGTAACTTAGACTTCAATGACCGGCAGTAACGAGCAATGTGACCGGGTTTGTCATAAAATTGGCAGATTAGAGGAGGGCCACGGTTGTTTGGCTTTCTGTTTTGGGTGAATGGAGGCCCACGATATGGATTGGTGTTTGGGGTGTTGAACTGGTTGTTGTGATAGCGATTGGGAGAGTGCCTGTTGAAGGGATGGGGTGAGGGGCGGGTGTAATTGATAGTCACAGGGGTGGGATCTGATTTGCTCTCATTTCGAGAGAGCATGGTCTCCTGCTCAACAAGTTTGTCGTGAAGCTCTTCAAAGGATATTGGATTTTCTCGTGCTCGGACGGCAGCGGTAATCTCTTTAAACTCCGGGATTAAGCCATTGAGAGAGTAAAGGATAAGATCATCGTGGACAATCGGAGAATTAATTAAGGCTAGCTCGTCAGAAATATTTTTGATTTGTTGCAGGTATTCTAAAATGGTTGTTGATCCTTTGGATATAAGATGTAGTCGTTCCTTTAAATGCATGATTCGTGACCGAGAACGATTAGCATAGAGGCGAGCAGCTCTTGTCCAAGCATCATGAGAGGTTGGTGACGATGCAAGGAGAGACATAATTGGTTCAGTGAGAGATGCGAGAATAGCATGTAAGAGGAGTTGATCATGTCTTTGCCATATAATAAGGGTCGGGTTTGACACAGCAGCACTATTCTCAGTTATGGTGGGTGGAGGACTCGGCTTGGAGCCATCGATAAATCCTAGGAGATCATAGCCGAATAGCAAGGAGTGGAATTAAGCTCCCCAGGATGGGTAGTTTGTAGGAGAAAGTTTAACAGGGAGTTGAGCAGCAGCATTGATGGCGAAGAGATTTTGAGCTGTTGAAGGTGCGTTGTTGACAACAGTGTTGTTTGTAGAGTCGGCCATGGCAAAAAAAAGTAATGAAGCTGAGATTTGTGTTTGCTCGTTAGAGCGTTGAAGGCTCTGATACCATATAAAAAACAGAGTATGAAATGAATGATTGTTTTGTATATAGATTTGTTGGTAATCTGCCATATATATACAGCTTTACATGGAAGCATATGAAAGTTTAAAAATAGCAAAAAGATAGGAATCGGATATACACCTAACAGATATTAATTTGAATACAAAAACTAAATGCACAAAATTAGGAACAGATAACTGGTTTCTGTTTTAAACTTGAATTTGAAATACTTCCACGATTCTCTCTAACACCCTGCAGACCATGAAACATGGAAGTTCAATTGTTTCGATCCATCGATGGTGGCTCCGTTTTTGGGTTTCCCGATATTCCTGAGGATCGGCTAGAGCAGGACTTGTTAGTAGAAAGGATAACATCATTGATAGAAGCATTCAGGATGCTTATATCAATGCCATTCGTCGAGCAAAGAATTTTATATATATTGAAAATCAGTATTTCCTTGGAAGCTCTTTTGGTTGGAATTCAAATGACATCAAGGTTGAGAAGGTTGGTGCTTTACATCTTATTCCAAAGGAATTGTCACTAAAGATTGTTAGTAAGATTGAAGCACAAGAGAGGTTTACTGTCTACATTGTGGTTCCAATGTGGCCAGAGAGTGCAACTGTTCAAGCAATATTAAATTGGCAAAAGAGGATGATGGAGATGATGTATAATGATTGTTAACGAAGGGAATTGGATAAACGACCCTAGCTGCCAGTTCTCTCGAGAATGGGAGAACATCCCTTCGATCACGACCTTACCTGGCAAGGTCGCGGTCCCAGGATCCTCTTTCTCTCTAGATTGATTGCACTCGCGCCCTCCCCTTTACTGGCTAAAATTGGAGAAGGCGCCGAGGAGGGCTTCACGACGCCGGTGTTCTCTCGACCTACCCCTTAACACGGTAAGGCGAAGAACGGTCCCCACCAATCATTCTATTTACAGGCAAGGGCGACAAGATGCTATTAGCACTTGTCCCCTTCCCTTCCTCCTTATACTTATACAAACATATGCGAGCTATAAAGAGAGTGCACGCCCTGTTATCAGAACAAGGTCGAAGGATGGGGGATTGGATTGGTGGTTGGGACAGAAGGTCGTTAAAGCGAAGAGACGCCCTCGCAAGGAGGCAGGGTCGCCCCTTCGTCTTAACTAGGTTGGTTTAGTGATCCCAGGTACGACACGTGGGCAATACAACAATATCCTCCCTCTCTCTTCATTTATTGACCTTCTGCCTCGGGCAGTGTGCACACCTGCAATGCGGGCTATGGCCGTCATTGCAGGGCCTAGGTCGAACATTATTGTGTTAAGACCTAGGGCGGTGGCACCTGCTGTACAGAACCGGTCAAATCATATACCCATTTTCATGATTAGAAAATGGCAGAGAGCCAGGGCATCTATTTGGTTGTGCCCTGGCCTTTCTGTCAATGATTTGACCCTTCTTGTACTCGCCATCCTTCTCCTATAAAAGGGAGGGTGTTGATCTCATTAAAAGCATCTCAACAACCGGGACAAGAGGGGAGAAGAGGACTTAATTGCTGGTGTTATTCCTGCGATCTTGCAGTCAAGGTCGCGGGGGATAACCCCTAGGTCATGTTTTGAAGTCGATCACCTCAACCTGTTCTGTTCCCCTTTCTATTCACCCTTATCATCCAGAGCATACAACTCTACGTGTTCAAGATCGTCATTTCGCGGCAGTCCTCACGATTGCAAGGACGTCTTCAGTTTCATTTGTAAACAATGATATAGTCCAGGCCCTCCGCACTAAGGGGATTGAGACAAACCCGAAGCACTATTTAACATTCTTTTGCCTAGGTAATCGAGAAAGGAAGAAGAGCGGAGAATATGCTTCTTCAGAGAGACCAAAACATGATACAGATTATAGTAGAGCTCAACAAGCCAGGCGGTTCATGATCTATGTTCATTCGAAGATGATGATAGGTAAGTTATTTTTTTTATTGCAAAGCAAGTTATTTAATAAAATTATAGCCTGAAAGTTTTAAGTATATTCATTTTCCTTGGAAATTCTTGAATTTTATAATTAACTCATATAGTTGTTGTGAAGCTTTAACTTAATTGAATTTGAAAATCAAATTCTTGAACTAAGGAACCCTTTCTTTGCAGTTGATGATGAATTCATAATCATTGGATCGGCCAACATGAATCAAAGGTCAATGGATGGTACCAGGGATACAGAAATTGCCATGGGAATTGCTACCAACGATATCACCTAGCCACCGAGCAACACCCAGCCAGGGGTCAGATACATGGCTTTCGAATGGCACTGTGGTATGAGCACCTAGGCATGTTCCATACCTCCTTCCTCCAACCCCAGAGCCTGGAATGTGTTCGAATGGTGAACCGAATTGCTGAAAAATATTGGGACCTCTATTCTGGAAAGACACTGGATCATGACTTGCAAGGTCACTTGCTCTGTTACCCCATTGAAGTTACTGAATATGGAGGGGTCACTCATCTACCTGGGACAGAGTTCTTCTCTGACACTAAGGCTCCAGTTCTTGGGTCCTTATCTAATTATCTTCCTCCAATTCTCACTACTTGATAGCTTTGCCTCATTCATTCTTACTCCAATAAAAATTTGAACAAAAAAAAAAAAAGCATTAGTTTTTCTCATGCTTTGCATTAATTTTTGGGATTCATGTAACTTTCAGCAGTAGTTTTAATACTTTTACGACTTAAAGCAAATCAAACAAATTCTGGAACTTTTGCCCCTGAGAAACCAATTTCTGTAAAGCAGGCACGAAATTAAACGCTACTGAAAATGATCGTGGCATTGAATTATATTGCATTTTTAAGACCTTGTTGCATGATTATTTTAAACTTTTTTCATACTCTTGCAAGTAACAGTTTTATTTTGGACTTTAACAAGGTCTATTGCTGACCTTTTTTAATCCAGCTTTCGTGGAGTTGATGAGATTATTTTCAGCAAGACCTAGCTTAACTGCTTGAATCAATAAACAATTTCAGTATGATATGATGCAAGAAAAAAACAGAACAATCATCTCAAGAAATACATGCCAATTGATCTATCTTTGCACTTACAAACACCTCAAATTTGAATTCTTATCTTATCCATTCACTTCATAGAAAAACTCATGAGTTCGCAGGTGGGCGGGCGACCCATGATATATGGGTGGGGTTTGAATTGGGTCAAAACATATATACTTGGAGTTAAATGGATCGTATATATTTTGTGACCCAACCTAAATCTGCCCATTTGCCACACCTACTCACAGTCCACCACTAGAATCTTCTAGTAATAACTGAAAATCCAATTATGATCGATTTTATGTCCAATTGTCCACCATTGGGATTAAGACAATTCTAAGAAATAATGTCATGTCTTATTTTCAGTTTGAGGCAGCTATATTGAGAAATAACATAAACTGTAGCTTGAGAAATAAAATAAAATAAATTACAGTTCTAAACGTACAGTGAGTACAATCTCGGCAGATAAACGTCCAATTTTTGTTAAACATAATGGGCCCAAACCACGTGCATATAATGAACTAGGAACACAGTAGGTAGCAAATCCATTCAGGGCTGGCCCGAGGGAGTGAGGGGAGGCTCAAGAGGCCTCCGCCTAGGACATCCCAAAAAAGGGTGATTTTAAGGGGCATCCATTCGGTCCAAATTTACCTTACATAAGGCCCTCAACACAAGCTTGAAAAAAAAACAATTCAATCCATTGAAAACCAATCCAACCCATAAAGCTTCAGCCCAAAAAAAAAAAAAAAATTCGACTAGCCCAATTGCCCAAATGCTCAACCTAGTCCTGCAACCCATCTCACAAATGTCCTGCAGCCCAAATGCTCAAATCAGCCCAATCATCTCTCATTTCCCCCACACACCTCCCATCTCACAAATGCCCTGCGCCCAAATGCCTAAATCAGCCCAATCATCTCCCATTTCCCCCACAGACCTCTCTGGCTCTCTTCAGACTTCCTTTTTTTTCCGATGAATCTTTCTTCAGACTTCCTCTCGCACAATCATCTTCCTATGAACTTCCTTTTCAGCATCAGTCTTTTACTTCTGGCAATTAAATGTTTTCCAAGCAAAAAATTCCTTTTTTTTTTCTTTTTTTTTTTTTAGAAAATGGTAGAATATAACTTTTAAAAGATAAAAAATTTCCTTTATTTAGGCACCGTTTGGATTTGTTTTTTATAAGTACTAATTTGCTTTTTTAAAAATTTGTAATATGTAATTTCTTAGAAAAATTTTAAAAAAGCAAATAAGTATTTATAAAAAACAAATCCAAATGGTACCTTAATTAATTTGTCCAATTTCCATAATTTTAGTGAAAAGAATTTCTCTGCACAACAAATGGAAAAAGAATATATCTTAGGTGCTATGATGGTAAAATTAGCTTTGCTAGAATATATATATCCCAAACAGACCCCAAGTGTGAAACATCAGTTTAATTAATGGATTTAACCATACGATCTAGTTACTTTTTTTTTCCCAAACATGATAAGATTTTCTCCAATAGTCGCAAAAGTTTGATAAAAATTAAATGGCCAGCGATCTTAAAATAGTAAAACAAATTCCATGGTGGTTGGAACCCCAGTGAGAAGTAATGGTGATCTCGTGAAGTGCTAAAAGACAAGACAAGTACCCAAGAAACTTAGCTCAAAATAGGCCGGGGTGCAAGAGATCCAAGCCAAGTATTGGATTTTCAAACACTGCTTCATTCTCTCAATCTTTTGTGCAGGTTAATTACTTGTTTCTCTTTTATTATTCTATTTTTTATGTGACATTCATTTCATCTCTGCTTATTTTTACGCTTTATGGTTCATATCAGCATTCTACTGTTATTGTTTGAGCCTTTACTTTAATTATTATTATTTTTTATTTTATTTTTGTTTTAAATCAAAAGTGGTAGAGATTTATGAGAATTGTAATTGGAGTGCTATAGGTGGAGTGATGGCGCAGTTTCTGCTGCATGGAACACTTCAAGCAACAATTTGTGAGATGCATAGTTTCCCCTGTAATTTCCTCTGCAAGGTTCCCTCTCTCTCTCTCTCTCTCTCTCTCTCTCTCTCTCTATATATATATATATATATATATACCTTGGCTTATGGGCCATTCAAGATGACAGATCTATCCATAAAACATAGCAATTTCATCTTCATTAGACAGATAAAACAATTAATTATGCAATTGATTCAGTTTTTTTTTTTTTCTTTTCTCATGAATGTCTCTTTTTGTTAATTTATTC
>JAESVK010000807.1:2282518-2348583 GCA_017140935.1 Hamamelis virginiana | reverse complement strand
AAAAAAAAAAAGGTTGGATGGGTAGCTTTTAAGGGTAGTTTTAGCATATGGAGGGACACCCTTTGAAACACGTGGGGCTTGAAATTGTTGGCAGCTAGTTTTAGAAGACGGAATTTGCAAGCAACTACCTCTAAGGGGGTGTTTGGTTGTCTGTAAAGAACTATGTAATGTAATTTCAGATTATATTACATAGTTTAAATAATGTTTGGCGCGTCATAGTGCGGATGTAATCCACTTTACGGGTGTAATTTACCATAAAAAATGCTGTAAAATGGATTGCGGTCTTCAACCAATGTATTTCGGGTAATGTAATGCAATCTATTTTACAGTCAATTAAATTACATGGTTATCCAAATCCATTTCTAGGTAATGTAATGTTATTCCGGAAAATGTAATGTAATCTACTTTACAGTCAATTAAATTACATGGCTATCCAAACGTATTTCTGAGTAATGTAATGTAATCTGACTTCACATTCCCTACTCATCCAAATAAGTGGGATGTAATTTGGAATGTAATTTAAATTACCAATGTAATCAAATTACACTGTAATCTACTTTACAATCAATTAAATTATATTACATTATAGGCAACCAAACGCCCCCTAAGCGATTCTTTGGATAGAGTAGGAGCAAATGAGTTGGATTTATTTGGGTAAAAAAATATATATAAATAAATAGAAAATATATATTTTTTTTGTTTATTTGATGAAGCACTTCCTTTCTTTTCATAAAAATAAAAGCAGCTTTTGATTGATAAAATTAGAAAATACCAACATTGTCCTTGTAGCATGAACTTAAACAAAATTTATTCTTTTCATGTCATAACCTTTACACTTACCTTTATATTAACGTTTATATAAAATATAGTTAAATTTATTTTATTGTTTATTATTTATGATTTATAATTTTATTATTAAATAAGAAAATAAAGCACTTTTTTGCAGAGTAATATTGTCAATTCAGGATTATAAACAGTTTTATTAGATGGTATATATCTAAATACTAAATAGACAGTAAAATACTTATAGTGTCAACAACATTTTTAAAATACAGTTTCCAAATACAACTGACTTCTTCTTCCGCTTCTGCTTAAATAAATTTATTTCTTCTACTTAAAAAGCCTAAGTATCTATGTTGTATAATTTATGTGTATTTCTTTAGTCTTTAGACATAAACCTCAATGAAATTTTTTTATATTCACATGTATTTTGTATTGGAGAATCAATGAATGTTTTTTAAAACAATCATGTTTGTGGATGCTTCCTCTCAGATTTTAAGTGCTCTCCTTTTAATTATTAGTAGGGAGAACTTTATAATTTGTATAAATCTTAAAAAAAATAAAAATAAAAAATTACTACTTGTACTAGCCCGTGGCTTCACCATTGGCATCTAATCTTGTAACCCCTCTTATAAATAATGGGGGATTCGAATTTTGACTTTACTCTATAAAAATAATAATAGTAATAAATGACCAAAAATTAAAGATAAAGTCTTGTGAGAGAGTTAATTAAGTTGCCCTGCACGTTTTGACACAAACACACCCGACACCACCAATTAAAAAAAAAAAAACATGGTCAATTATTGGGACTTATTATTATTATTATTTGGTAGAAGACTTTTTATTATTGTGTCAGTCTTTAAGGAGTGGTCTGAAGGAAAACCAAACAAATTTGACCAATCCAATTGCTCCATTTATTTATTTTTTAGCAATTATATATATATATATATATATATATATCGCTACAAGAATCACTACAAATATCGTTACAGGAAGAAAATAATGGTAGTTTTAAAAAATCACTCATGGGTATTTTTGAAAATTCACGATATATCAGAGCGATGCATAGCATTTTTCTTTATCTTTATTCATAAAACCCAAAAGCCTTTTGTGCCTAACACTTGGCAAGCAGGTATTGGAGATATACAAGTAATATATTATATATATATATATATATATAGAAAGGAGAGTCTAGAAAATTAGAATAGCATGGGCAACTGAAAATTTTGGAAGGGTTGCATTGATTTTGGGACATAAATCTTCATATCATCATCTGCCTTGTCTTATGTACGCAATTTGATGATTGGTGGGTGCACTACCAATGTTGCACACTTGCCTTGTGGAGGCTCAATATGGCTCTTCCTGCGTCCCTTGTTACACTTTCTGTCTTTCAATTGTTATATATATATATATATATATATTATTTTTGTATTTGTTTGGCATGTGCACGTACCCAACCTAATCTTTTGAGTGTTTGACCAATATTGTCCAAGAAAGAAACTGAAAAAGAGATACTCAGAAGATTATTTCCATTATCGTCTCACCCTCTTCCTCCCAGCATGTTTGAGTTGTAATTGGACATGCCATGTGAAATTTCCACAGTGTACCTCTCATATATATATATATATATATATATATATAGACACACACAAGGAGACCTCTTTAATTTAATTCAAACAATTTAATAATGCTATGAATCTCAACTTTTAAGAAATTTTACTATTTTTCAACTATTCACATCTATATCAGTAGGGTATAAATTCAATTAATCTCATATAAGTAGTCAGAACGAATTGAAATCTCAAAAAAAAAAAAAAAAAGGGGGAATATCACCATAATGTTGTCATTTAATTTATCCATATGGTCTTGCATCATGACATGGAAAGTTCTAATTAATTAAATAGACATATGCTTAAAAGGGATAGTAAATTTGTGTTGTGAGCATTTACTTCAATGCATAAATTAGAATGTTATCATAATGTTGTCATCCATTCATCAGGTCTTGCATAATAAATGCTAGTGGAAGCCAAGAAGTCATGACATAGAAAGTTCTAATTAAATAGAAATATAATGAAAAGAGAAATGAATTCAGTAAATTTCGTTAGCACTAGACATTATCTACATTGCTTAGAGTATTATCTTCAATACATTCATGTCATCTGATGTGTCAAAATTCAAATTTGATACTTCAAATAGCATTAATGCTAAAATTTAGATAGAATAAATCATATCCAATACTTTTTAATATTAAAGAGGATCTCTGACGTGACAATGACACATTAATAGATTGGATTTAAAAAAAAAAAACTTTGGAAAAACTTATATCATATATGATAGCGTACAAAGTTGGTAACAAACAAAAATAAAAAAGCTTGACGGCAGTGTTATATAGTAATTAAAGTTTAGGTGACTGCAAAATTACCTTAAAAATTAGTCAAAAAGAAGTTTGGTTAGGGAAACTCTTGCTTGGAACCTTTTGCAAATAATGCAACAATTAACTATTAATTAATTAATTAATTAAATGGAGGCTAACCAAAAACGGTTATGTCAATGCCTAATTTTTTTTTTTTTTTTCTAGACACGCAAATGGTGACATAATCCCTCATATTTAATTCCTCTTATAAGCACCCATTTTAAAATAAAATATAATAAATTAAAGTGACCAATGCCCTAATTGATAGGTGCCACATTAATTAGTGAAATTTTACACATCCCTCCACAATGATTCTCGGACATGACATCTGCAAATCTTAAAGTTTAGTTTCTTCCTAGATCCACCTTCCCTGTGACCTCATCAACTCTTGCAGTACCATTTTCTAATGTTTAAAATGGGGGTCACAGGAACATAGGGTTCTTTTTGAAGTGGCCCATATCTGTCCCTTTAGTCAATAAAAGAGCCAATACTTTTGGTACCAAAACATAATAAAGAAGCCAACCCCAATTATGTTTTCTCACCTTACCTCATTCTTGCTTGGCATTATGTTTATATTATTAGGAGAAAATGATTTTCTTATTCAAGCTTAAGCAATCAAATCACAGCATTAGTCACTATTTTCTTTTTGGTACGTCGTCTTCTTGTATGTTTTTCCATTCCTCATGAAGGAATAGCTAATCATTATAGTATTTAGTGATTTCATTCGATAATTATGGAAGAGGTGTCGGTGGTGATGAGATTAGTGATTGACGTATTTGTTAACCAATAGAAATATTAAAAAGGGCGGTCTGAAGATAAGATTAGTGACGTCAATCATTGATTAATTAATTAATTAAGTTATTGTTGGAATCATTAGTGGCAACTGAGACCTTCGAGGATGTACGTTTCTTCAATAAATGTTTGGGATATTTCTAACATATTATTATAACAACAAATGATCTACGGTCGACCTAAAATTGTAAAAGCAACATGCATGTGTTTGTAATTTAGCAACAAATATTTAGGTCAATTCTCTATCACTGTACTTGCATTATCTCAATAATACTTTGCTTGCCATTCTAACCTAAAGATAGTCATAGCTGCAATTTAAAATTAAATTTTAGGTCTCCTTTCACTAATATTATTATAGTCTCTCTCTCTCTCTCTCTCTCTCTCTCTCTCTCTCTCCTTTTAAAAACCTTCAATCATATTCATTTATCTTCTGGGCAGCATTGTCATCACCAGCCGGCAAATTTCATTATGTAATGTGGGTTTGATTAAGTAAATATATACTATTATATAAAGATAAAAGGAAATTTGGTGTCCTCACTATTTTATAAAGATAAGGAAAACTATCTTCACATATCTCTTTAGAGTTATGTTCAAACCATATCTTCACGTATTAAAATTTCCGTAATAGAAGCGATTGTGATAAAAGTTGGGGCTCGTAACTCTTGTAATAATAACTTCTAGCGTGAAAAATTTGCCAACCATCCTATCATTTCCATGTTGTCGCAATCGGGCCCCGTTTGCATAAATTTTTCTTAAAATTGCTTTTAAAACCTAAAATTCCACTTAATTTAAGAGGATATGATGATAATCATTTATAGACAACTTGAATAGTGATATGATGGTCAGTAAAATTTTAATACCAAAAGTTATTGTAACATATCCCAACTTATGCTACAATCACTTTTATTATAAAAATTTTGAATGTGAAGGCCTTGGCTGAGAGTTTAACCCTTAAAAGGATATGTCATTTAGCATGATCATGGGTTCGGGTACATTTAGCAAGGTATTAAGGGCCTGTTTGTATTAGTTTTTTTATAAAATTACTTTTGAAAAATTGTTTCTTCGTATATTTCTTTAAAGTTATGTTCAAATCATATTTATACATATCAAAATTTTTATACTAAAAGTGATTGTGGCAAAAGTTAAGGATTCATAACTTTTGCGACAATCACTTCTAATAAGAAAATTTTTTCATCCATTTTATCACCCATCAAATTGCTTAAAAGTTACCATCTCATCCCTTTAAATCAAGTGGAATTTTAAGTTCCAAAAATAATATTTTTTTAAAAAAAAATTAATACAAATGGGCCTAAATGAAACAAGGAGCACGAGTTTCAATTGCTAGCCCATCACTCCCCTTACTCTCTCAATTAATGACACAAACAAATATTCTGTTTTTTAAATGCGTTTCTGTTTGATAAGGCATGGGGCCTACATAGAATGAAGATATGTCAAAACTAACATTTATTTGTGTCTACAGAAAGGGTGGGCACTAATCACAGGTTGATGCTGGCATCACTCTAAATGAGACATTAGGAGTAACAAGTACACTAAGTTTTGGGTTGACAACTGGATAGAGCTTGGGCCTCTATGGTGTTAATCGATGGCCCTATGTGCAGGAAGACTGAAGTAAAAGACAATGAGCATGAAAGGGGATGTTGATGAGTTGTTTTGGATATGAAGGATTTAGGCCATCATGATTCCCGCATTTACAGTGTTGTAAGGGTTTAAGGAAACGAGAATGACTACCCTTTGTTGTGTCGTTCATAAGCCGAATGAACCTTCTTGAAGACCAAAAATAAAAGGCATTATTTGGATTTGTTTTTTATAAGTATTTATTTGTCTTTTTAAGATTTTTCTAAGAAATTATATATTAAAAAATTTAAAAAAAAAAACAAAAAAGTACTTATGAAAAACAAATCCAAAGGGTGCTAGAACATACCCTTAAAAACCGGCCTTTAAAGAGAGGGTGCCCAAGAGCTTATATACACTCTACATCTCCTTCATTTAGGCGATGTGATGCAATTGTTTTGTCAGTTATCTATCATTTATTTTTTTAGAATTTGGTACTTTGACTTGCGTTGTTTCCATAATTATTTAGCTTCATATATTTGCTTTATATAAGAAATGTTTTAAAAGATGAACGCCCAAACACTTATTATCAATTCATCACATACAAATATTTTCTTCTATCACCATAGGGTATTCTAACTTATTATCGTAACTTCCGTTGAATTTTGAATCCAAATAAGTATTTAAGGGGCTATTTGGCAAACTTAAAAATCTGGCCATCTAAGGATAAGCCTGTCTGATTTTTATTCAGTACTGTTTGGTAAGTGCCTTATTTCTATAAATCAATTCAATCCTGTTTAAAAAATAAGACATTAATATAGTTATTTTTCAAACCAACTATAAGTTGTTTACATAAAAATCATATAACAGAAAGAGATTATAACTTGCCAGACCCAGTTTTCAAAGTTCTCAAACAAGCCCTAAAGATGGACAAAATTACATACAAATTTTGTCCATCAAATAGTTAAAATATCAAAATTTGATCATAAAATTTTTACTTGACCCAGTTTTCAAAGTTCTCAAACAAGCCCTAAAGATGGACAAAATTACATACAAATTTTGTCCATCAAATAGTTAAAATATCAAAATTTGATCATAAAATTTTTACTTTGTGAGATATAATCTATGACCACTTAAACTAGTTTTTTGAGGTACCTAGAAAGTTTGTCCGGACTCCGAAGTCGGGTCGGGTAAATATAGCCTCCAGTCAAGTTCCGAAGTTCACAGCAGTACAGCACAGTTTTAATTTTCAATTTTCAATCAGCAAAGAGTTTGGGGAGGAAGACAAGGGCCGCCATTTCTCGTAAACCAAACAGAGTCCTATCCAATCTCAAATCAGGTACTTTTTATACGATTACAAGTCTCTATTGAATCTCATTTGATAAAATCTTCTGCCTTCTACGTCCTGAATCGATTCTAGGGTTTTGTATGGATTTGTTGGATTCAATCTTTATTGACAAGCTTATAAAACTCAAAGTTCTTATAGTTGAATCACTTGAATGCATTTAGTAACTAGGGTTTCCATTTTTTTCATTCAATTTTTTCCTTATGCATCTGTTATTCTCACTTAACACTCTAAATTTTCGATTATTCTTCTGCCCATTATACATACATACATACATGTAAAGAAATATATATAAGTTTTATTTGAATATTTTCATTGTAAGAGCAGTATTTGAAGAAGTTTACTGTACTCTGAGGTTGAGTTTTCTAATTTATTGATTTGAAGTAATATAAGCTGTCTAATAAATATCATGTAAAGATTAGACTGAAAATGCTGTGAATTGCTTCTTTCCGTGATGCAAAATGGGTTCTTTTGGAAGGTCTTGGTGTAAAGGAGAACTCTAACGAACCAAACCATTTTTCTTTCAAATCCAATTCTAAGTTCGGTGTTATGGTTATTGAATTTCTATCATGAACCCTGAAAACAAAGCACTAGTCCACTAATATCCAATCTTAGGCATCTTGTAAAAGGGGAAAAAATGATCATAGGTGGCATAAATCTCTACTTTTTAAGTTTTGTTCTTCATTAACTGCTTTCCATTACTATGTGTATTTTACTTTTTAGTCTTTTGGAGCAGACTTGCCCTTCTTCTCAATAATTTTGTTTATAATGAAAAAATGTTGTTAAGTTTGAAATATCTTGATATGAGTAACTCCCAACTAAAATGTTTGAAGTGAACTAGAGGGGACATGATTGCATGGAGCATTTGTGGGAGTTCATCCCTAGTTGGTAATTCTTGACAACTGGGTTTGTGATGAAAATTAGGTGGTTGCATCACAATTTAATCCTGCAGGGGCCTTTCTCTTTTACGTTTGTTTTGTTCTCTTTTTACATTTTTTTTTTCTTATTTATCTCTATTAGAAATTTAGAATGGTTCCTACTGACTGACATTAGTTTCACTAGTTGATTTTAATTTGTAAAATTGATTTCAATGCTTCAACTTTATATCAATCATCACCAATGTTGGTTTACACTTGATTATGTTGTATAGAAGGTGTAATGGGTTCTTGACTTTGATCTTCAGTAACCATGAAGGTGCGATCATCAGTGAAGAAGATGTGCGAGTTTTGTAGGACGGTAAAGCGTCGTGGGAGAGTATATGTACTGTGTACAGCCAATCCCAAGCATAAGCAGCGACAAGGCATGTCAACATTTGCACATGAAGGACCATTGCCTCCCATGTATGCGTCTTTCACAAACTTTTATACTTCTTCTTCTTCACCCTTTTTGTTTTTGTTTTTGTTCTGTTTTGTTTTGTTTCTTACACATGTATACTATGCATGAGTACCTAGGTTTGGGCTTATCATTTTAAACTTGGATTTTGATAATTCAGGCATCTTAAATATTCCGCATTTATATTTAAGATGAGGAGTGCTATGTGGCCAATTTGAAGTTGGTTTTAGTTATCTTTCTCACTATCGTTTTTTATAGGTAAGACACTTTTGAATGATTAATGAAACAAAATAACTTGCAAGTGTAGAAAATGGAGAAAAAAGAAAAGAAAAAAAGGGGGGGGGGGTGGCATGTGGGAAGGAAGAGACAAAATTAAATTATTTTATTAATATTGTCGCTTAAACAGGTTTTGGATACAATTAGATGGAAAGTCGCTGTCCTGTGAAAAGGATCTCCACATTGGAGGGGGGAAAAAAAAATGGATATGCTTCCCCGCGAACCATGGATCTCCTGACATTTTGAAAATCCCTTTTATTGTTTTGAAATGTTAATGGGTCCCCTTCAAAAGTCTCAAATCACCTCCCAAAGTTTAAAAGTATCTTACAACAGCCCCACCTCACCCTCCCACCTTCAAGCATGGAGAACCTTTTTGGTCCATCCCTGCAACACCGGTGCGTCACTCATAAGCTTCCACATTGGGAAAATTGTGACCCTTGTCTCCTTGTCTCCAACTTTAGAGTAGATTTAGTGGTGCTTGTTGACTGAGCGTAGATTTCATGTCAGATTCATTAGTCCAATTTTGTTATCTCCTAATCTCCTACTCTGAAGAGTAGTTTCTGTGGTTCTTGTTGACTGGGCATAGTTTGTCAGATTCACTAAGCCATTTGTGTTATCCAACCAATTATCTGATTGTTCTAGATTTTGATTGCCTGTAAGTAATATGTCCAGGCAGTGTGAAATTCCCCGATTTTGTGATGCGCCACAATACCCAATTGTAAGAAACTATGAGTTGCAGTGGTGGATTTTCCAAGTTCATGAGTGAGCAGAGATTATAGTTATTTAACTGTTCTCCCTCCAAAGAACTTGAGAAACAGTGATCAGAGAGAGAGAGAGAGAGAGAGAGATCTGATTTTGCTTGTCATTATTAAGACAAAGCTACCCCATTACCAGAATAATTTAAATTGATGACCAACAATACTGATGCATATAATAATGCTTCTCCTGGGTATAATATTTTTTATGACAATACAAGAGGCCTATATTAAACAGTGCCGATAGAATTTCGGTAATGTGTTATTTGGTATCTATTTCAGGTCCTTGGAGAGAAGTGCCAAGCAGGAGATTTCACTCAATCGTGGGTTGCAGGCAGGTCTCGCTTCTATTATACCCAAAAAGCATGAGCCCTCTTTGATGTACGGGTGGAGGGTAGGTCTGGCATCTCTCCTATTCAAACATGGCAATTAGTATCAGAAGATAGAGACAGAAATTGAACTTGATAATCAATTGTAATGGTTTAAGGCGTTTTTGAGTTGTGTTTTGATGTTTTCCTATACTTATTATTATAAAACCTTTCCCATCTGAGAACATGCACATGCACAGTGAGAGAGAAACAGGGTACGTATGAAATCAAATAAACTGGTTGATGCAGACTGTATGTAGATTGTAGAGATACACTATATTGGAATTGCCGAGTTGTAGGAAAATAATAAATACGTGGAATTTTGCATCATATTATTATTTGTTTTAGCTCTCCATCTTCATGGAAATAAAAACTCAAATCAATCCCATTGTGAAAATTATAGCTGCAACCGATTTCGAGGGCAGGGATCTTGACCTAGCATGTCAACTATTTTGGTTATACAAAAAAACAAAAAATGTGAATGGAGGACCTACCGACCCAGCAATCCATGATTAAAAAAAAAAAAAAGTTGACGGGCGGACTGGCTTTCTTCTCGTATGCTACCCCACACGCTTCCTGAAAATTGGTTAGCTGGTCAATGGTGAAGAAGGTGAGCAACCTCTAGTCAATTGCTTTCCTCGTTTCCCTAGCAATGTTCAAGTTTTTTTTCCTATTTTTCGTCTTCTCGTGCTGGTTGAAGTTTGACAACTAATCTTTTATGGGACATTCTTGAGTTTACTTGAATCTTTGTTCAACTACTTTTACTAACAGAAAATTTGAAGAGATATGATGTGGTCTTGGTTGATTAAGAGAGAACAGGCAATGGTTAGAGGGACGAGTAAGTGGGCTTTGCTATGGCCTATGGGTTACCCAAAAACTAATAATTTACAGAATTATTTATAAAAAAAACTGAAGTTTGGGCTGAACTTATACTTATTATTTAACATGTAGAATAAGAGTAATGATTTAGTCAGCTAATGCTGATGTAGATTTAAGTCAGCTAAGAACTTATGCACATTGGATCATCTCATCACATAAAAAAGCTTCCATTCATGAGATGATCCAACTGCTATAAGTCTTAGTTGACTTAGACTTAAGTCAGTATTGGCTGACTAGATCATTTCACTGTAGAATAAATCTATTTATTTTCCTTATTGACTAATATAATGATGATAAGTTGATAACTAAGCAAAATTGATTGGGTTTCTTTTATTTTAAATTTGAAGTAAACTCAAACAAGTTCATAATACATTAGTGATAGGTCAGAGTTGACACTGAATTTTAATCTACAACAATGAATGAGTGAGAATACTAACTTTGATTGACATGCGTGATTGAGTTATGAATCATTTATACGAGTAATAAAATTTTGTTTACTGCACCTATATTTGTAGGGTGTATGGTTTTAAATTCGTGAAATATCCCCAAATTTAAAGATGGGCTTGTTAATATAGCTACGAAAGTGCACTCATCATAGCTTTATCATTAAAATAATTTGTGACCCATAGTTTTTTCCCTCATGGTTTTCTCATCAAGAGTTTTAGTGTACCAAATTTCATAATGAACACTTTCTTTTTTCTCCCCGGAAAGAAAGGTGAGACACAAACCTCAACTAGGTACCAAATAACCCAAAAGGACAAGAAAATTCATTCAATAACCCAATCATAGCAGACTAAGTGGGTAGCCTTTTGTGGAAAAGCCATGCTCATCACCAATTTCAACATTGTTGATGGATATGAAAATCCATGACTATCCCTTCTCCACCTTCAATTATATATATATATATATAATACTTTTATTATATTAACATTTTGTTAACATTGAGATGAGTTGAGCCAAGTTTAATGAATAATAAATTGTTTAGTGAGATCAAACACACATTTTATTAATTATTTTGATTATTTAAAGTATTAATGAATTTGTAAAATTAAGTATTATTTTATTCTAACTTAATTAAATAAATTATTAAACTCAAATATAAATTTAATTTTAAATTTAACCAACTTAATTTACAAACAAATTTGACTTTAAGCTTTGACTTAGCAATTCAAATCTTTTTCCAGTTTTGGATTCCATTCCTCTTAGATTAGAATTGAACCATTTGATCATTCCACTAGTATATAATCACTAATTAACCCTATTGATATATATCGGCAAAAAAAAAAAAAAAAAAAAAAAGATCTAAAACTAGAAAGCTAAGGCATTGTTTGGATTTGTTTTTTATAAGTACTTATTTGCTTTTTTAAAATTTTTCTAAGAAATTATGTATTACAAATTTTTTAAAAAGCAAATAAATACTTATGAAAAACAAATCCAAACGGTACCTAATATTTTACCAAAGCTATTTAAAATAAACAAAACCCAACAAAATGATAAAACTTTGAAACTTAAGCACGAAGGTCAAAGGATTAAAGGAACCACCAAATTCAGCACTCACAGTACGTTGTTTCTCTTTTGGATAGAGAAGTTTTGTGGTGGAGTTTTTTTGACATTTACCATTTGATTAGTATTATTATTTCTATTATTACTATCCGGCATTCCGGAGTAGTGGGCTAGTGGCGATAGTTTCAGTTACAATACTCTCAGCTAAGAAGTAGAAGAAGAAGAAGAAGAAACAGCAACAGAAGACGGCTAGAAGGCGATAAACCCTTTCTTTGAACCCAAGCTCGATCGATTCCCAGAGATTTCAACGACGTTCTCAAGTTTCAAAGGTCTCATTTTACTCTCTCCAGAAACCCTAGAATTCTATAATTTCATCTTCAATTATTAGATCTTAAAGCCCCTTCGTTTTTCTCTTCACCAATTTCAGGGATTTGAAAGCTTGGGTTCGATGTCTAGCTGCTACGATCTATCTTGATTTTGGCACATATGTATTTGTATATATATGATGATGATACTCTACACTTCTTTTACAGCTTGGATCACTCAATTTATTGAATGCGTGGGGTAAGTACTCTGATTTCACTTCTACGATTGATTTGTTTCTGATGAAGTTTATGTTTGATTAAGGAGTTTAATTTGTATGTGTATGATTAGGAGTCTAAAAGTGGTATTAAAAATGTGTGATCTTTCGTTCTTGGCTGATAATTAGGTTTTATGAAGTGAACCTTTAACAGTTTGGATAAAGCTTGAATTTATGTGAGAAAAATTATAAAACTTAACTGTTATTCCTATCGATTAATTCAAAATAAAAGATAAAAAAAAGAGAGAGAAAGGATAAATTTATAGTAGTCAGCTAGAAAACTTAATATTTGCTTCATCTAGAGAGTTGAGTAGTTAGAGAAGAAAATATTTAATTAGCTACCTTGACATGGTTATAATTTCTTCGGAATAATCAATGCGAGAATTGATTTTGATGATGGAGGAAATTGGAGGGTACAGAGGGTCCTTGTGATATTCCTAGGGGAATGTGTACTGAAATACTCCAAAGATGAGGATAGTTGAGGATGGGAAGGAAGGGGATATATAAGAGTGGCAGATTTGGAGAGAGAGAGAGAGAGAGAGAGATTTCCAAGAAGGGAAAAAAGCGTGTTGAGAGGAGTTTGGGATGAGAGTGCTCAAGATGTTTTAGGTATAATGGCCTTTAAGGCATTGTATTGAGGTTAAGTTGAGACTCGGCATAATACTAACAGGTGGAGAAACATATTGGCACCTACATTTCCAACATATGGCTTGGTGTGACAGGGGAGAGATGCGGAGCCTTATATATATATATATAAATGAAAAACTACGTTCAAAATTAATTTAAAATTAGTCGGTAGAGAACTATAAGTGTGGGCATGGTCCAGCCTATGTATAAGATTTGTTGTATATTGAATAGGCCAGGACCAAAGCCTATTAACTGGCATGAGGTCCATGTTCTGGCACATGGCTGCCTGTAGAAAGGACCAGTCAATGTGATTTATCTTAGGACATAGATATAGATACTTGTATTTAATACATTATGTTTAATATGAGCAGAATCCTAAAGGAGCAGAAGCTGTGAGTGTAGTAAGTTTACCTTGCCTGTCACCTTGAATTCAAGACTAACCCTAAGTTCTAAAAGTATAGCCCAAATCTACCCAATGGTTGGGCTGGGTCGGTTGTAATCTACCCAACTTACAGCCTTGATGTACAATGAATATTATGGTGCAAGGGGCTGAACTTTGTACAATATATGTGATTTTTTTTTTTTTTTATAAGATTTTTTTTTTTAATTGTTGCGTGATTAAATTGGGTTAGATGGGAATGTCATGAAAAAATGTGCAGATTGACTAGAGGGAGGGAGTTAAATTAATTAGATCATTGTAGAGAATTCAGAAGTAGCATTGATCAGTGATGATGTTATTATTAAGATGCAAGTTCCTACATTCCGCTCTATCAAGAGCTGTCTTCCAAAAAAATTTAAAATGTCAATCGCCTCGGCGCCTCCACAACTTCAATATATACTAGTGAACCCTACTTGTTGAGCAAAGGTTTGGATGTTGATATTGGTATGAATGGGGATATTTTAAAAAAAAAAAAAAAAAAGTGCACTCTACTGCGCATGAAATTCAGAGAAAGTGGAGAGAGTTATGATTTAGAAGATAGTTGGGTACTTTTCTATATCCTTGTTGCTTGCTTGTATGCATTTTGTTTGTATATAATATGATTGTGATCTTTCTCCATTGCTGTTAGAAGAAAGAAAAACCACTTTTAACATGAGTTCAAATACATCTTAGGCCTTCTGTCCATCTTTTTCCTCCATTGTGTTACATGACTGAACCCTTGACTTTCTCTGTCTGTCTTCTGGTTACCAATCTTTATTCTATTATTTTCTTTGTACTTAACTCTTGTGTCTGAGGATTGATTTTATAAAAGGAAATTGAACCAATAGCAAATAACTTACAATGGTTTTGCTACCACAAATGTCTGGAAGAACTGTTGTCCCTTTTCACCTTGAGTTAATGACATCTCTTCCTATGAGGAAAATTCTTCAGAAATTATAGGATTTGAAGTTTTGAACTAGAGCTCGTTTCTTTCATGAGTTTAATGGCGTCCTCCACGTTTCTGATACAGTGACAGGATGCAACTAATTTAAATTGAAGAAACATATTCTTCTTTAAAATATTGGTTGATAAAGAAGGAATATGTTAATGATTACCCCACATGTGTTTATTGATGCTTCAAAATTTGTGTATTTGGCCTTAGCCATGTGTTATTTTGTTTCATGCATTTATTGTATACATGGTTAATCTTGATTTGTAACAGAACAGAGGTTGTTTTGGATGCTGTACTAAACCCACACCAATTACTGCTGTGGATGAACCATCAAAGGGATTGAAAATTCAAGGGCGGACAGTGAAGAAACCCAGCATATCAGAAGATTTTTGGAGCACTAGCACATGTGAGATGGACAACAGTGCCATTCAATCTCAGAGAAGCATCTCAACAGTCAGCGCATCAAACCAGACCCTCAGTCACTGCAGCGGCACTGGGAGCACGAGTAGCCATTCTGAATTTACAAATCATGGTAACTAATAATATTATTATATTCTACTTATAAATACTAACAGAATATGGTTGTTTTTGTATCTAGTCATTGGTGAAACCATAGTCCTCTTTATGTGCATCATTTTGATGTAGTGGAATGGCAAAAGAACAGAGATTGAAGCTGAAGTCTCCGACCCCAGATAAAATTCTACAATTCATCAGGGTCCTTGTACATGTAAAGCTAATAAAAGAGAAAATTGTCTGAAATTTTGTTAATCAAAGTTTGAATATTAGTCTCGGTTCTACTCTTTAGGACCTATTTATAGGCTCCATAAAACTCTAAAAAAACAATTAGAAACCCTCTAAAATTGACCCTCCCTAATATGGTATCCTATAAAAACTACTTGAAACAATAACATAAAGCCCTAAACTATTAAGAAATGGAAGTTACAAAAAAAACAATAAAATCTTCTAACATTTGTAATTTGCCTGGGTTCCTTGTTCTACATCACATGTTCATGAAAGAATAAGTTCTAGGGTGGTACTTCAAGTGACAAGTGTCAACCCTGGCTTGGTTCAATTTTATACATAATAATGTTATTAGCCATGGTAGTGCTCGTGACATTTCCAGTTCATTGGTTTTTGTTAATGCTATTTCTTATATTTGCAAACAACCAAACAAAAAAAAAATGTCATGTAACATTGACGGTTGTTGATTGCAGGTCTTCTTCTCTGGAATCAAACTAGGCTCCAGTGGATAGGAAGTAGAAGGTATGGAAACCGGACTCAACAAATTCAGGAACCCAGATTAAGGTGTGTACCTTGTTGTTTTCATGTGTTAATTAAATTATTCAAATTGTGCAGCAGTTGTCTAGTGAATTTGTGGAAGCAGTACCAAGTGCTTGTACTTCTCATCTACTAACTTCAATGTCATCATCCAAATCTGTAATTGATTTAAAATACAATCATCGTTCTGTTTTTATGCAGTATAGTCAATCCCTGGTAATTCAGCTCTTTTATTACATATTAATCTAAGAACTATTTCATAAATCCTTCTTGATAATCGTTCAAAGTGTTTGCATGGTGATCTTGTGTGGGGAGAGTTGTAACAGATATACTATGAACTGAATTAGATGTTTGTTGTTAACCTTTATAGCAACCCTTATTTTTGCTTATTCTTTTGCTTCTTTTATTGGCACTTATTTTTTCCTCCCATGGTGATCTCATTGTGACTTCATAGTTGGAATGTGACTTACGAAAGTTTACTTGGGACCAACAAGCCTTTTTCCCAGTCTGTTCCTCTCACTGTAAGTTTGCTGCACAACATGTGGTTTTGATCAGTTTTATTTTATTTTTATTTCATTTCATTTTATTTATTGCACTTCCAGTTTCCACTTACTGTTGCTAATCCTAACTACTTAGTTGGCTTAAACCGACAGGAAATGGTTGATTTTCTAGTGGACATATGGGAGCAGGAGGGTTTGTATGATTGAGAAAGTGAATCCCAGAAAATGAAAATTTTTCCTTAAATCAGATACCCTCTCTGTATTTGTAACTTACAATTTTTAATGAGGTTTTGGTATATATACCTTTTGTTTTTTCGTTTTTGTTTTTGTTTTTTTGGTTTTGTTTTTGTTTTTGGCAAGAAAGAGGGATGGGGGGTGTTTTGTTGATTGAAGGATTATGTCAGTTGTAATATCACATAATAATGTCCCACAATCTTTTTCTTTTTTTCTTTTTTTTTTTCCCTTTCAATCATCCTGTACATGCCTATGGAACATTTCTGTTGTGCATTTAATATAGAATTACAGGAGCAGCCACCTTCTTGTTTATTGAATAGATGATGAGATTGAGATGGATGTTGCCCCAAGTGGACTATGGCGCCGTGATAACCAATCTGGAAGAAAAATGTCCGAAAAATTAGAAGCAGAAAACGCCTTCATCCTCGAATATATATTCCTTTGTTGATTATGGAGCGAAAGTGACCCTCAAAATGGCATATGGCATATTGCATTATGCATTCTCATAAACAAGGGAATTCTTAAACTTGTCATTGAAAGTTTCACAGGCCAAATGTTCTCTTCAGAGTTCAGACATCGATTTCTTGTAATGGCAAGCCAGCTTCTGAGTACTGATCCAGCAATCGAAAGGCTTCTGAGTTCTGATCCAGCAGTGTAACTCAAATATGGGGGAGAGGATTTTTTGCTTTTTTGGTTATATAATCAAGTTGATGGTAAAAGGAGATTCGTGTGGTTAGTTACATAGAATTTTTCTTATGGGTGCATATCCTCACATAAGATGCGGGGGTGTAGCCACTATGTGATGAATATTTGAAAAACAGACTGGGAGATAGATATCCTTCATATGCATGCCAAAAATTAAAAATTATAATGATCCAGTGGTCCATTTTTAAAATACAAATGTGAAAATGTTTTAACTGTAAAATGCTGACGTAGGTTTTTCAGAGTGTAATTTTTGAAATGCATGATATGCATAAAAAAAACCATTCAATCCAACAACTGATTTTTCAAAATACTCATTCTACCTACAAGAAAGGACGTGACAAGTTATATATAATAATAATATTAATCGTTTTTCACTTTATTGCATATAGTAACTTGTATTAGAGGTTTTAGATCGAGGCTTGGAGGAAAGCAGGCTTATTTTGGACTTATGGAGTGACCTTAAGATGTCATAATTCAAGTCCAGTTAGGCACAAAATTAAAAGCGTAGACTGCTAGACCTGACCTTAAAGAGGACAAGGCCTGGGCCTAGGCCAAATTTCAGCCCTTGAGGCTAATTTACCCATGATTGCTTCATATCTCGTGGGCCTCTTACATTGTCAACTTTCACTGTTGTGCCAGGATCTTCCCCATTACGTTGGATGATCTACTGCAAATTCGAGTCATTTGTGATTAATGGGATCCACCTCCACCATGTGGATGGGACTATTATGAGTATATGTGCACAGGAAAGAATCCTTGCTCGTGATTTTTGGGATCTTCTGATTAATTCTGATAGATTTTCTAAACTATTAGGGTTTTCCAAGGCATGCAATCCATAATTTTTTAGTATTTCAAGCCCTCGAGAAGTGAAATCTCATGTGATTTATCTTTCCAACATCCAAAACCATGCCTCTTTTGCAATTATAATGCTAAAAGACACAATACAAAAATACTCCACAGTTCAAACATTATATATATACATATACATATACATATACATACAGTTGTGACAAACCCATGAATCATGGATTGATGGTTTTAATATTAAAACATCATAATATATAATAGAAAAACAAGTCGTAAATTAAGGCTACAATGAACCTGGGCTTCCCAATCTCCTAAATTGAACAAATTCATTTGACTAATCCCTGTTTTTCTGGCTAGCTTCCTATCAATTTTCTTTCTCTTATGTCCATTTGATGACGCACCGCCCTCTCTTAATTTATTAATAAAGCTTTTTGTATGATATGCATTCTTTCTTTTTAACAAAAAAACCTAATGTGAAAGCGCGCATGTGGAATTTTGACCATTTGGGTTTATTATGTAGTCATTTATGACTTGTTTGGTTGTTTGAATGGATCCATTATCATTTAAAATATTAAATTAAATAATTCAATTCACATAAAATAAACCAAACCAAACCAAATGCACCCTTATTTTTTCCATACGAGGTAAAGCTGGTTATTAGGGTCCTTGAGATGCATTTAAACCATTAAAATGTTAAAAAAGAAAAGAAAATCACAATTGATGTTGGGCAATGACAAAATTTACAATTAATTATTAGAATATTGAAATTTACTTTGCCAATAAACTATTTGTTGATACAACAATTTTATATCACCCGATATTTTAATCCGAAATTAAAAATTATCCTGATGTGTCATGGTTTGAGTGGTGTATTAAAAATAAGAAAGCAGTTTGAGAGGAGAGACCTCACTACTCAAAGCATGACACATCATGATGGTTTTTAATTTCAAATTATAGTGTCTGGTGCAATAATATTTCTCCTATTGATAATAGAAGAGTTGTAGCTAGGAAGAGAGAGAGAGAATGAAATTGCATGTGCATTGAATATGAGTTGGTATGGGAAGATATGTAGGTCCTGCTCCTGGCCGGCTATGGGCCAGAAAATAAAAACGTGAATGAGGAAGTGGGTAAGAAACAGGGACGTCAGATTGCTACTTTCATTTTCATTGGATCTCTCTCGATCTCTCCCAATGCTCTTCTCACCTTCCAAGTTTCTAACTTGTCTTGGTTTATATTACTGCTGTTTGGCAACCCTAAAAACCTGACCACCTTAAAAAATAAAATGAATCTGAATAATTTTTATTTTAACACTATTTTATTAGTCTCATTCTTATGTAATTTAATCTTGTAAAAAATAAATAGATATAAATACGTACAGTTCTTTTTTCTAATCAACTGTAAGTTGATTTATATAAAAATCAGATAGAAAAAAAAAATCAAAAATCAAAATCAAACCTAACTTGATCAAGTATTCAAAGGTTTCAAACGAGCCTCAGTAAAAAGATATAAAGATCCGTTAGAAAAGCACCTCTCTCTCTCTCTCACACCATAGCACTGATTATCCACTAAAATCATAGCCTAAAATGTCCCTTAAGGCCTTAATTATATGTTTGAGAAGTATCTTTTTTCTGGGGAACGGACCGATATATTGGATTCCATGCATGCATGGGTTCAATTTCTGTTAGCTGGAGTTAACCTAATTAGGTTGAACAAAAATGGTAATTAATAATCATTTGAAATCGAATAAATTTTGAAGGTTACATCTTCGGTCTCAATTCTGTTAGGCTTTAAATATTAAATTATGCTTATCTAAAATATATATTCCACAATTATTTAAGAGTTTCACACTTGCATAAACTTATATAAGAAAATATTATATATATATATATATATATATGCGCTACGAATCACTCAATTGATTTGCCCTTGCAGTTTGTGATGATGAAGATTTAAAGTAGGTACAATATATTTGAATTTGCTTTTCTATATTATAACATTCTTTCCCATTAAATAGGGTAGTTGTCTTATGAAATCCATTGATTCTAGCCCTCTGTTAGACCTTTTTATGCAGTCTCATTTCAATTTTAGGCCATACAGTGGACCGACAGGCCTATTCAAATTCCAAATACATTGCACCCTACACACCATAAATTCTTTGTCCAACAGAAGGGATTAACCATAAAGTAATGGGTCCCACATCCTCATTGTGACCAACTGACCGCTGCTAGGTTTTTGTCTCTCCCTCTCCCCCCTCTCTCTCTCTCTCTCTCTCCGAGTCCTAGATGGTCATTATGTTGCCCTTTCTGATGAGGCAGATGTCAAGCAAGAGTTTGGTGGGTTGGTTTGTGATGTAAAATGTAATTAATTCCTCTTCCCCCACTCCAAGAGAGAGAAAATGTAAGAAGAAAAAAATTTGTTTTAGAAGTGCCAAATACGTCGGTTAGCTGGGTTTCAACTAGGGATGTCAACCGAGCAGGTTTTTCCGGGTATCCGCCCTTATTGGAATGGATTTGAAACTAATTTAACAGGGTTAGGAGCGGGTTTGGGATTGAATTTTAAAATTCGGTCGAGTTCGGGATATGCACTTAAAAACCCAACCCGACTATATATATATAAGTGCTAATATAAGGTGCACCTGATGCTTCTTGCATCAGGTGCCCTCTTGTAGAGCCAATTGCAGTGTAAATTTTAGAAAACTAACCGTTGGATTAGATACTCCAATCATGTATGTCATGCCTGCCAAAAATCTCAGTGATCCAACAGTTGGTTTATGAGAAAACTGACTGTGAAAAAATGATAACATTTTAAAGAACAAAAAATTCACAGTTTTTCACAGTCAGTTTTCTCATAAACCAACAGTTGGATCACTATAATTTTTGGCAGGCATGACATACATGATTGGGGTATCTAATCCAACAGTCATTTTTCTAAAATTTGCATCGCAATTAACTCTACAAGATGGCACTTGATGCAAGAAGCATCAAGTGGACCTTATATTAGCACTTCTGTATATATATATATATATATATTAAATTCATTTATTTTAAAAAGCAAATTACTGTTATGCCCTTATTTTATCCCATGAAAATATCATCTTACCCATACATATGAAACCCTAAAACTCTAAAACGAGAGATTGAGAAGGAGAAGCACTCATTTCAGTCACGGGCTGCTCTCCATCGCCACTCGACCGCAAAGTTGAACGCCGCTGCTCTCCACCGTCGACATACAGTTCTTCAACCTTCTAGATCGCAACTCGCAGATCTCAAGTCCTCCATCGCCACCACCATTGCTGACAGTCATGGGCTCACAGCAAAGATGAACGCCGGCACGCCGCACGCCGCTGCTCACAAAGTCACCCCGATGTTCACCTCACAAAGTCATCTCGCTGTTCACCTCAGTCCATCTCCACAGTCCACCGTTGCTCACAGTACATCGCCATCTCCACCACTACTGCTAACAGTCAACTGAACTCACCCCCGTTGCTCACAATCATAGCCCAAAACTCACCCCGTTGTTCACCTCTCTCCGTTGCTGCTCACAGTCACGGCCATCATCGCGATTCGCCGTTCATGGTTCACCTCACCCTGTTGCTCACAGTCACAGCACTGTGTGTACTTGTATGTCTCTCTCTCTATATATATATTTAATATCAAAACCTAATGATGAAAATAATGAGATTAACTGAAAACCCCAATTTATTTCTCTTTAATCCCAACAATTGAGAAAGTGTTGAAAACCCTAATTTATTTCTTTTTGATATATTTAATATCATAACCAGATGTGTGTGTGTGACTGTGTGAGAAAGAGAGTATATTTGGTTTTTGAGATTGGTAATTTAGAGTACCAGATGTGTGTGTGTGTGAGAGAAAAACCTTCTGTTTGCTGCCTGCATGCCTCCAATTTTCTAGAGAAATTTGTCTGCTGTTATGTTGATCTCTCAATTTATTCTAGAGAAATTTGTCTACTGCCTAAAGAAATTTATTTTCAATTTTCTAGAGAAATTTGTCTTCTGTTTGCTGTTGTTATGTGTCTGTGACCCGCCTGCCCCGCCATATTAAACGGGAAGGGACGGGGCAGTAACGGGATGGGGTTTTTTAATTGGGATGGGAAACCCTGATCCGTCATGGGTTTAGGACGGGAATGGGATGAGATTTTCTTAAATGGAATGGGGTCGGGGAAGGGGTGACCTATCCCAAACCCGCCCCATTGACATCCCTAGTTTCAACCAGTGTTTTAAAATTCGGATTCTTCATTCAACCAGAAAAGTTATCGATTAAGGGTGAATCGGTTCAACCATCGGATCAACTGATTGAACCGTGACATTACCATGACATCATAAATATATTATTTATTTATTTATTAGAATAAAAGCTGTAAATGATTCAAAATATAAATTTTTTTTAAATGTTTGTATAATCAATTCATATATTTAAATTTATGTTAGTCATCAAAAATTGAAAATTGAAAATTACTATTGATCAATCTTTATTATATATATTTTTTAAAATGCAAGATAAGAATATTGTATTATTAAATTAGGTGCTTGGGTTTCTTTTTGCTATTTTGGATTTTTTTAGACTAATTTGCCTTTTTAGCCTTATTGGCTTTAAGAGATTTTAAAAAGATTGGGGCTATTTTAGTCATTTTAGCACCTTACAAAAAAAAAAAAAAAAAAAAAAAAAAAAACATTTTTTTTTTAAACTGGTTGACCGGATTTTGAAAAAAGAGAGCAGTTTTTGAATTGAATGAGTTTTTGTGGGTTAAACCAACGGGAGAGAGGACTGGTTCCCGTTTCAACCGGTTGAACCGGCCAGTCTGGATTTGATAACATTGGTTTCAACAACCAGGCACTCCTCTATCTCTCTCTATGTGTATATATACACACACACAGAATTGTGGTTGTTGAAACGGAACTGCATGATTGTAGCGAATTGAGAATATACCATTTTTTTTCTGTCAACATGTAGGATATTTTATACTTTTACGGCTTAAATTTGAATCTAGACTATCATTTAGGCCTTTAATTTTCAAATGGATCAATTTAGGACAATTTTTTGAAAATATATTTTAATGTAAGACAAAACTAGAACCCCAGTTACTTATGTAACAGAAATCTTAGGCGCGTCTCACATGGCATCCTAATTGGAACCTACATGATCATAAGCTGATGGATACATCCAGAGTTATTTTTTATTTTTTTATTTTTTATTTATAATAGTTTTTTGCTGATTGGTAAGAATCATCTGTGATTTTCATATCACATGCAGAATCCTCTCTAATGTATTGAAAATTCTAATATAACATAGATAGAGTCGTTATATGTGATTTGCAAGATCTTTTAACCAATAATGATTAGATTTTCTCCAATATCGAGGTTTTTCCAAGAAATGGGCTCCGATAATCTTCTATACTAATTAATAATTAAAGCACTACTATAAGAAAACAAGTAGGTAAAGACTAATTAAAACAAGATTACAATGAACCTGGGCTTCCTAATTCAACAAACCCATTTGACTAATCCATGTGTTTTTGGCTCCCTATAATTTTTTTTTTTTTAAAAGAATGTTTTTGTTTATAGGTATATTTGATGAATATATATACTTGATAGAACTCATAAATTATTAATTAATTAATTAATTAATCTTTTGTATATTATATTATATATATATATGGTAGGCATATGCATATTAACAAATACATTCTTTTTTAACAAAAAACAATGTGAAACCGTGTGGATGATCGAATCTCAATCTTTTCGATCAGGTCTGTTAAGATATATAAATTAATTATTACATTTAAATATATTATTTTGCATAAGACCAAATTAAAATGGGATTAGAATCAAAGAGTAGTTGGAATGGAAGCTAGCACCCAGCATTTTGTTTAATTTATTTATTAATTATTAATTTACTCATTAATTTTTCTAATGGGTGGCATGAGACACCTTGCAATCAATCATTTTAATGTTATATATTTAGGGCCCATTTGTAGTACGTATATTTTAAAAAAAAAAATTATTTTTAGAGAATTATCTTTTTATAATGTCTTTAGAGTAATATCCAGACTTAGAGCGAGCTAAAATCATTTGGACAATGGTTTAAAGCCACTGAATAAATAAACACACATATTTAAAGACACTAGCTTGAAATTTTTTGGGGCATAAATAAACACACATGTTTAATTTATGTGTTAACGAGCCAGTTAAGTTCAAAGACATTTAGAAATCTTTTAGCCGAAGAAATAAAATTTTTACACTAATTATTTATTTTAAAAAGAAACTAACTTTTTTTTTTCATAATCTATATTTTAAAATATATGTTGAGATCGGATCACTGTGACTTTTTGGCATGCATGACACCCATAAGAATATATGTGTTAAAATTTTGGATAAATATATATAGTAAAATGATCTAGTCAGCTACTACTGACTAAAATCTAAGTCAGATAAGACTTATGACCTTTAGATCATCTCATGAATGGAGGTTTTTTTAAGTGATGAAATGATCCAATGTCATAAATGCTTAACTGACTTAGATCTAAGTCAGCAGTAGCTGATTAGATCATTACTCAATATATATATCATTTTTCTGAAAAATGTGATTTATTTTTCTAACTTTAAAGTTCTAAAACTTATTTATTTTAAAGTCAAATCAAGCTATTTAAATTTATGTGTGAAACTCATACATCCTACTTCCCTACTCATATAGAGGGAAAATTACAAATTGTCTTCCTGCTGTATTATCAAGAAAAAATAGTACTTTGCACTCCTAAGTTATCAATTATATATGACACATTGATCTCATGTACTATCAATTTGCAACAAATTGTACATTTCTATCAACTAATCGGACATCTGTTTAACAGACAAAAAATCAAGTACATTCACGTGAATGTATTTTTCCACCAACATTAAGTGAAGGTATAAATGCACGAAACTTTTTTTCCTGTTAAATAGACATCCAATTAATTGACGGTATGGTATAATCTGTCACAAATTGATAGTACATTGGGTCAATGTATCACAATTAATAATTCATGGGTGCAAAATAATTTTTTCTAATAGTACAGAAGTGAATATGTAATTTCCCCTTTAGTTTATGAAGTACTTTGAAATATTTTAAAATAAAAGGTACTAAAATGAATTCCAACCTAAACTTCAAGGCTATTTTCTCTAATTTACCCTAATTAAAATTTACTGTTGCTTGCACTCATGTGGTCTCTCTCTCTCTCTCTCTCTACCCTAACACTGATTATATATCCACCAAAACAATAACGTACCTAAAATATCTCTTAATCACGCATGCACCCATGTCATCTGTCTCTCTCTCTCTCTGTGCGCTAACAGTGATTATATATACACCAAAACAATAACGTACCTAAAATATCTCTTAATCATGCATGCACCCATGTCATCTGTCTCTCTCTCTAGCTCTCTGTGCGCTAACAGTGATTATTTATACACCAAAACAATAATGTACCTAAAATATCTCTTAATCATGCATGCACCCATGTCATCTGTCTCTTTGTCTGTGCGCTAACAGTGATTATCAACCAAAACCATAACCTAAAATTGCTCATAATTAATCATTGTTTGAAAAGTGTCTCTTTCGTTGAGGTGATGCAGGAAAACGTGGCGTACCAATGGGGAAGGGGACCAAGATTCATTGGAAGAGATTCGATGCATGATCTATCTATATGTTAGCTAGAGAGTAGAGATAATATTTCATTGTCGGTACGTACCATTCCCATTAATCACGTCATGAAAGCAATCAAATTTGAACCATTAACTTCTGGTGCAGCCTCAGCCCAGATTTTGTAATTCTGTTAGGCCTTCTATGGGTTGGTGGTCGGCCTAATTTCATGAACATTGCCCTGCGTTTCTCGATCTCTATCAAATTCCCCTTGCATGTCTTTTGCTTTAAGATTTTGAAACCGAGAGTTCTTTTCTTGAGATATATATAAGTTTATGTAAGGATTTTGATTTTTAACTAATATGGGATAGGTATTTAATTTGAAAAATTGGTTGTTGGATTAATTACCTGTTTAAAAAATAAATAAATGTCGTGTATGTCAAAAATTACAATAATTCGAAAACTTATATATGTACGCATCCATTAGAAAATTATAAAATATATGAATTTCGCTTTTTTACATAAATATATATAAATTGATCAAGTGCATATATACTGCAAACTAGGTACACACAATACAATTAATCATCCGATATATATATATAAGTGGGTTTTATTCAAGGGAGTTTTGTTTGACCTTTAAGTTCCAATTTTTTTTGTAAAAACCAGGGCGGAACTAGGCTTTTCCAAGGGGGGCCATGACTCCCCAACTTTTTACTTTCTTTGTATGTATATATATGTATACATTATATGATATGTGCATGGTGAGGAAAGATTGGTCAGGGGTTTGGCCCCCCTAGACTTCACTCCTGGTTCCGCTACTGGACTAAAAACTTACCTATAATTTAATAAAATTTTGTAAATTAAAATCATTATATATAATAAAAAAAAAAAGGAAGAAGAAGAAGAAATGTCAACATGAGAATTTATTATATCAAGTTCAATTACGGCAAAGGAAAGGGGGACGAAAAGGTGGATGGTTGGCTAATTCATTGATTCTAACCCTCTGCTGAGGCCTAAGAGGCTGAGACCTTTTCTGCAGTCTCATTTCATATTTTGGCCATAAATTGGACCGACACAGTCGTATCCCAAAATTCAAATAGACAAATACATTGCACATTCTAATCATTTGTCCAAGAGAAAAGAACCAAAAAGGACACACATATGTCATGGGTCCCACACGTTTTTTATTTAAAAAATCCCACACCGGCCCTCTATGAGACCAATGCTTCATTTTTAAGTCAACCAACCAAAATGTCTCCTACTCTTTATTGTATATTGTATAGTGTATACAATAATAATTGAATTACTATTTATCTAGTGATGTATATCTCCTACATTCATTGAAGAAATTTCAGTTTTGAGCACCTGAAAATGCATTGATATTCAAAACGAATAATTTAAGACCTGGTTAGATTAGTTTTGTTTAAAATTATTTTTGGAGTACTATATTTTCACATATCTATTTAGAGTCATGTTTGAACCATCTTTTCAAATATGAAATTTTTCGTATTAAAAGTGATTGCGATAAAAGTTAAAAAATTCACTATTTAAATCGTCTAACAGACAGTAATTATCACCCCACCTTTTTAAATCATATGAATTTTCAAGTTTCAAGTGATTTTTAGATAAAATTAATCCAAACGAGTCTTTATATAGTCAAGATTAACTAAGATTAATCAATGAAAATACTAAAATTTGCTTTTAT
Organism: Hamamelis virginiana; assembly: GCA_017140935.1. NCBI lineage: Eukaryota > Viridiplantae > Streptophyta > Magnoliopsida > Saxifragales > Hamamelidaceae > Hamamelis > Hamamelis virginiana. Next base: position 2,321,125 of record JAESVK010000807.1, on the reverse strand, counting down.
TAAATTAATTTGATATAAGTAATAATTATTGAACAATGTTCAATGTTAGACCTAACATAAGTGCACTCAAATACTTTATTAATTGGATTGACATCATACCATTACATTGAAGTTATTCACCAAATAAAAAAGCCAATATGTGGTAGCTCTTAGGTTTTCTCTCTTTCTTTCCCTTCTCAGAAAGGTAAAACCTCAAAATTTATGAGAGTTGATTTTTATTTTAAAATGTAAATGAAGAAAGTTCGATCTCCTTCCCCAACTCTAAGAAAGAAAAATTGTAAGAATTAAGAAAGAAATTTGTTTTAAATTAACAACCAAGAACTTTAGGGTACGTAATTTCAACTTTCAACAAACCCCACTAGTCTATATACATGGTTGTGGTTGTTGAAATATAATTTGAACTCGTTTTCGTGTAAGCTTCTTCCAAACATTTGTATGGAGAGAGAGTCTAAATCTTCTACAATGGAGTCGCATGAGTGTATGAGAATATATCATATTAAATTACACTTTTTTATTATGCCATAGAGAATATCCCATATATGTTACAGTACTCTTCCTTGTCATGTCATAGAACTCCCACGGATGAAACTTGTCTACTATTCTTGCAGTTTACATGTTAATTAAATTACTTTTAGAGCTCAAAATTTTACTTGATCAATTGATAATTACTTTCAGACAATTAATTTGAGAGGAGTGATAGGATGCTGCAGCCAAAATTGGGAGTGAGCATTATATTCAACGGTCAGAATTTGGAACCGACCACCGGAATACAGCTAAATGGCCGTGCAGTATACTTACAGTCCGGACTGCAATTGATCACCATTATATATATATATATATATATATATATATATATATATTGGAACATAGAAGATGTTGTTCTAATAATCTATATTTTAACTCACTGATAGGCCCATGCTGTCGTCACATGGCATTAAATAATTGATGACCTTGGTGTTGGGAAGGAGCAGTACGTGGAAGAGGTATGTGGCTACTATGATCCCAACGTGTATGAAGCAAAAATGTTCAATGAATTGTGCACTAAAAGGCCTTTGTAATTAAACGTACTGGCCATCTCTGACAACGTATATATTCCTTCCCCTTCCCCTTGATTAATCAATGAAACATTGAATTAAGGTAAGGGTGGTTGATATATCATACTATATATCATCTCTTCAGCTTTTGCCGCTCTACACTCAGCTGGCTTATCAGTTTTCATGACTGCACCAATTAACAAGACTAGCTTTAATTGAATTCATCTTTTCGTCACATCTTGATGTATATGTGTAGCTCTACTCTACATATTAGCTGATGGCTGCATCCACAAAATTCTTATTAATGCCAAGAACTAGCTTGTCCCACAATGATTCTTGAAATATTCAATGATCTTACAGATTAATAATACATTACGGATCTATCTGGATAACTTCCCTTTAAAATAAATATAAAAAAAATGAAAAAAATTTATAATTTTTTCTAATGCAGACAATTGATTGTTACTTTTAAAAGTAACCGTATGTACACTTAAAATTTTCATTTAATAATAAAATAAAACTAAAAAAATAAGAAATGATAACTAACATAATAACAAGAAGAATCCACAAATCTGCAATTTTTCGGTGGCCACCAGAAGAACGAATGAGGATCCTCTGCTTGGGTTTGCTTTGTACTTGGGTGATGCTTCATGATCTAAATCATCTGCACATCACCCAAATGAAAAGCAGAGCATCCAGATCATAATACATCACCCAAGCATATCCAAACCCAAACAGAGGATCCAAACTCCTAGAAGAACACCAGGTCAAAAAGGGTCACCTTCTAATTTTGATGCAGGAGGAGGAATGGGTAAATGAGATTAAGTCCCTCAAAATAATATTTTCTATATATAATCATGATTAATACCAACTAAAACTTGCCAATTGTATATATCACAAGTAATTATATTGTTTTTTGACAATCTGATTTACATATATTACACTCTTTTTTTTTTTAACATTTCATAAAAATAAAATATTCATCATCGTTATTAAAATAATAATAATGAGAAACAAAATCGATCAAGTCAAACCAATTTTTAATAAAAAAATTCACAAGTAAAGCGCCAAATTTCTCTACTCATTAATATTTACTTCAATATTTCTTTTTAACGGATAGAACTATGCCGCTTTGGCAAAAATGGTAAATTAATAATAATTCTCACATGCAATTTGATAATTTATATCCAAACACCACAAAAATAATAATAATAATAATAATTAAAATGAGATTACAATGAACCTGGGCTTCCCCAATGTCCTAAATTCAACAAACCCATTTGACTAAATCCATGTGTTTCTGGTTTCCCAACAATTTTTTTTTTCTCTCTCCATGTAGAAATGGTGACGCACCTCCCAATCTACATTTATTAATTAAGCTTTTGCATGTATGTAGTGTGCAATATATATATATATATATATAAATGTTCTAGTGAGCATATGCGCACTTTAAGTTAAAATAAGCAAAGAACACAAACCCTTGGATTGGAATCTTGAGATGAATCTTCCATTAAGTGAATGGGAATTCAAGGGCTTGTATAATTTGCTGACTTTAGTATAAAGTGCACATATGCTCACTAGATCACTTCTCAGATTAGATATTTATCTTATGTTTGTCATGTAAGAAAAAAATTGGAGTGACCCGACGGTTAGTTTCTGAAAAATATCATTTTGAAGAAGTATTATTATTATTTTACTAATTATAAACATAACAGTCTTTTGTAGTGACATTTTTTAAAATCTAACCGTTGGATTACTATGATTTTTGGTATATATGATATGCATAAGAAATGTATTGAATACAACGGTCGGTTGGTCAAAATATTTATCATAGGTAGTGTTTTGAAAACGATGTGTAAATTATATGTGTCCAAATAGGGTGTAAAGGGAACGTGACCCATGTATATATATATATATATATATCTCTGTGTGTGTGTGTGAGAGAGAGAGAGAGAGAGAGAGAGAGAGAGTCATATGGCATATCAAATAATCAGCAAATAAATACATTGTTTTTAAGAAACACAATGTGAAACCGTGTGGAATTTCAAACGCGATTAGAATCAAATTAAAGAATAGTTGGACTTGGAACCGTACTTATTTATTATTTATTCATTAATTTTCTCTACGGTTGGCATGTGTATTGTGTAGTGCATCAGACGTCTCACAACCAACCATTTTCTTCTCCATTTTTATTTTCATAGCCGTGGTTGTTTAGGTCCTTATTCTCCTGTATTTGTATTATTAAAGATTTCTACTATTAAAAAGCAGAAAAAGGAAAAGAAATAACTTGTTATGTAAAGATAACTCAGGAGATTCATCATAAAGTGGAGGTTTTAGGTTGAACTTTAATACTTTGACTATCTGATGGACTGATTTTGTAGATGATTTCATCCATTTCAAATGACTAATCTGAGTTTGCAAGGCCTAAAATACCCATTATTGTAAAAAATAAAAAAATAGAAGAGTATAAGTTGACCCCCTTAACTATAGATTGTTTTTAAATTGCCCCATGTGGTATCAATTGAAGTAATGTACTCCGTGAACTATTGGTCATTTTCAAATTACCTCATTCTCACAGTTAGACTTTTTTTTTTATGCAGTATTTATCATTGCTAATGGGTTTACATGCATATTAGTGAAGTTTCATGATTTTTCTCAATATATTCTATTTATTATGAATTTTATTTATTGTTTAGAGAAAATAATTCATAAAAATTAAAATATAATGAGAAAAATTATAAAAATTCACTTATTCGCTTATATATACATTAGCAGTTTAAGATAAATATTACACAAAAAATAACAAATCTAACATAATTTTTAACAGACAGAATGTGACAATTTGTTACATTAAAATAATTTAGACTAGGACCAAAGAATAAATTTAAAAACAATGTATAAGTTGGGGGATCAAACTATAATTTCTCCAAAACAATAAGACTATTATTTATTTTATTTTATTTCTATTCCAGGTGTTGTTTAATTGGCACGACCCATTGAATGCTGGTCCTCCATCTGCCGCCTTCATTTTGCCATCTTTTGGTCCTTCCTTACTTCTTACAACGAACTTTCTATTTTCTTAGTATCAAAACAATTCAAATATGTATCAAAATGCCTATAGGCCATGTGTCATAAATTGGGCAGCCTTTAAGCAAAAATCAAGTGTAATACTTAAGAAGGCTGAATTTGGTCACCTGAATTTCCCTTTGTGTATTTTGCTTCTTTTTTTTGGAGGGGTGAGGGGAGCCGCCGGCAAGGTGTTTCACGTTGGTTGTTTCAGATGTCACAACACGAAAATTTTTTTTAATAATAAAAATAAAAAAGAGGATATCTTGAGCTTACTTTTGGATCCAGGGTAACTAATTCTTAGGGATGGACCCAAAATTTTCATTAATTAAGTTTGAAGCCATATTTTTCGTTTGTTTATAAGAGCTCTAAGACCTCTTTTGTCTATATGCACCTGCACAATCAATGCTAGCTTTATAATATAACTTAGAGTTTGGGGCCCAAGATTAATGAAACCTCTACCAACTGAGATGGTTTTCCTTTTTCTGGGTGCATGGTTCATATCAATCAGACATACATGCACATTCCATTTGAATGCAAGAAATATTATTACAATTCAAATAATCAACTTTAATTAAGAGAGAGATTTGATGGGTATAATCTTTATTTCTTCTGTTTAATTAGAACCTCGTTGCATTAGATTTTCTTAAAATTATATTTGAAACTTAAAACCACTTGATCTAAGAGAATGAATGATAATCACCTACTTGTAAACAACTTGTGAAGTAGTAGGATGGTTGACAAAAAAATTATCATGAAATTAGTTGTGGCAAAAGTTAAAGGATTCTAATTTTTGTCATGATCACTTGTAATATGAAAATTTTTGATATGTAAAGAAATACTTTTCCAAAAATAATTTTAAAGGAAGCTAACCCAAACACGACAACAATCTAAAACTTAAACCCAAGATATTCGAGAACTTTGAAGGTGAGCAGAGGCTTCCAAGAGAGATACAAATCATACTTGACAATCTTTCTTTCGTGCCCACTTTCTAATAAATCACAATTTAATTTTCCTCCCATGCCCAGTTGGACCCACGTACCAACTCATATTCATTGCACATCGATCTAATTTCATTTTCTTCAAGATACGTTCTAAAATTGCCATGCATGCACCCATGTGATCAACTCTCTCTCTCGATCTCTCCTAATTGACACTGATTTTCCACACAAACCATAACCTGAAATGTCCCTTAATTAATCATATGTTTGAAATTAAGGTGTCTCTTTCCTTGAGAGGTTATACCCAAAACCAGAACACGTGGCACAGCACGAACCAATAGGGAAAGGGACCGAGATTCATTGGATTATATTCCATGCATGATGCATGTATGATCTCTCTTTTTAATTAATGTTACCGATATATCACCTAATTAGGTAATTGCATTGTACCTTCCATTATCGATCCGTACCCTTAATTAGTTGAAAACGAATCAAAATGCACCTAATAAAAATGGTAATTAATATTAATAATGTGAAATATATGTGTCCAATTTTGAAGAATTAACCATTACATACCATCTGAATATTTCTGGCACAGCCTCCGTCCTGATTCGATCTGTTAGGTCTTGAATTAATGGGTTGGCCACTGCTTGGCCTAATTAATTAATTTGAAGAACGATGCACTACGTCTTTCTATTTTCCCTTTCCATATATATCTTCGTAATTAACATTATGAGTTAATGATACAAATACATGTACAATGTAGGGTGCATGGCAACGACTTCCTGGCTGGGGCTAGTCTAGTTGACGAGCGTGTAAGAAAAAAAATAGTTAGGACTTAATTAGGTTTAGAGGGTGCACCAATTCCTTCCCATCTAACTAAAAAATAAAATAAAATAAAATGTAGGATGGTAACTTTTGTTGTTGCTTTTGGACTATCAACTCCTTAGCCAGTATTTTAAAAACCAATTGTCGGATCACTGCAATTTTTGGCATAAATGACATGCATAAAAATAATATTTAATCTACCAATTGAAAATTAATATATATATATGGAATTGAAACTGTAATATTAATTTTTTCCGTTGAATACTGTTACAATTTTTTTACAGTCTGTATTTTAAAAATTCACCGTCCAATGACTATGATTTTTGACATACATGATATGCATAAAAAGAATATCTAATATAAAAGTTAATTTTTCAAAATACCTATTTCAGGTTGGTTAAAACTCCATGTCCTCACATAAACTGGTATAAAAATCTATAAATGAGTTTCTATTTCCTGCACTATATAAATATAATAGTTCAAGTTGTTCTTAAGAAGAACGAATATACATCAGCACCATGTGTAGTACACAAGTAGGATGACAAAATTATTCATATGCACGATATGAGTTGAAAGCATAATAAAATTCACAAGTAGGGTGACAGATAAGAGGGACTGTGATTTTCTTATGAAAGCATTTTAATAGAAAAGTGCTTTGAAAAAATAAAACTATGTCAAGTGGATGAAAATGGGTTAATATATATATATATATATATATAATCGATGAACATCTTCAAGTGGGCAGTTTTAAATATTTATATACAAATATGTTATTATTAATTATATTATTATTATAGTGTATTTTTATTAAAATTAAAGGTATATATATATATGTAATTTTTCTTTTTCATGAGTCCTGGTTTGGCGTACGAGGATGTTTTTGCAAAGCAAATTGCAATTTTTATATGGTGAAATCATTTTTGACTCAACAAACGTGGCTTTGTAGTTGATCCAATGGCATCCTCATGCGGCGCACGTGGGTTGAGGATTTTGGTCCCCTCTAACCCTTTAATTTAATTAGTCCAGTTGGTATGTGTAGGTGATAGCTAATTAATTAAATATTATGTTCTACTATATTTGTAGGTGTTGTTGATCCGCAAAATATATTGTACCAATTGGCTTTGATGCTGCGTGCCCAAATGTCACCTGCCCCACTTGCACTGATTAGGAGCTTGGATCATTATGGTGGCCACAACAGCATGTCTAGAAAAATAAAAAATAATCAAAAGGTTTTTGTTTTTTAATAACTATCATTTTAATTATAATTAATTTAGATATTACATTTGATAAAAAATAAACAATGTACGTAAGCATTACAAACATAAATTTATAAATGGTCTATTTTTCATTGTTTTAAAACCTGGACCGTTCATCAAACCGGAAAAGTTATCGGGTTAAGGGTCAACCGGTTCAACCGCCAAGTTGAACCGTGACGTCATAAATATATTATTTATTTATTTATTAGAATAAAAGCTATAAATGATTCAAAATATAATTTTTTTTAAATGTTTGTACAATCAATTCATATATTTGAATTTATGTGCAGTCATCAAAATTGAAAATTGATAATTACTATTGATCAATCTTTATTATATATATTTTTTAAAATGCAAGATAAGAATATTGTATTATTAAATTAGGTGCTTTGGTTTCTTTTTGTTATTTGGGATTTTTTAAGACTAATTTGCCTTTTTAGCCTTCTTGGCTTTAAGAGATTTTAAAAATATTGGGACTATTTTAGTCATTTTAGCACCTTTAAAAAAAACCTAAATTTTTTTTTTAAACAAAAAAAAACTGGTTCACCGGTTTTTTAACCAGTTGAACCGCCGGGTTGAACTGTTTTTTAAAAAAATGGGTTTTTGTGGGTTAAACCAACCGGAGAGGGGACCAGTTATCGGTTCAATTGGTTGAACCGGCCAATCCGGTCTGGGTTTGATAACAATGCTATTTTTCACTATCAACTTTAATTAGCAGTAAACAACATGAGAATTTTATTTTTTTTATTTTTAATTTTTTGGTGGGGAGGGGAAGAGATAGAACTAAGAGATAAGATCATTAGCTACCTTAAGTAGTTAATAACAACTCTATTCCTCCTCTCTTTTTATCATTCTTTTTCGTCTTCCCTCGTGCATCTAATCAACTTGGAACAGTTATTTTGAAAAACCGATCATTGAATTTGTTGCTCTACTTTTACATATCAAGAATACAAAAAATCGCATTGATCCAACGTTAGTCTTTCAAAAAATAAACTGTGACAATTTTTGATAATTTTTCATAATATTTAATTTCTTTCAAAATTGAAAAAAAAAAATCGACCATTGGATCAATGTAATATTTTTGCATTCATGATAAGTATAAATAGAACATTAAATTCAATAATCAGTTTCTCGAAATACCTATTTTAAGTCAGTCAAATACATGATGAAGGACAAAAAGGAAAGATGAATGAAATTTTCTATTAGTTTATTAGACGCTATCATACCGCTAAATGACACAGTGTTCGTCACAAAAAGGAAAAAAAAAAAGAAAAGGGGGGATGAATAGTTGGATGGTGGGCAATTTTGAAAGAGTCTAGGTTGATGTATTAAAAAAAAAAAAGAGTAATTAAAGCACAAGTTGAGTTGAGATCCATTGATTCTAAAGAAGGTTCGAGATGAGATCCATTGATTCTAACCCTCTCTTAGGCTTTCTCTGCACTCTCGTTTTCAATTTTGGCCATACATTGGACCTACAGGGACCTATTCCAAATTTCAAATTCATTGCACACCATAATCATTTGTCTAAGAGGAGAGAACCACAAAAGGAAACTTATGTCATGGGTCCCACTCCGATCCCTCTTTCATACCACTGTTTGGTTTTTACAAGTCAACAAACAATTGTGTGCATCTCTCTCTCTCCCTCCCTGTTTGTGCGTGTGTGGTGGTGAGAATTAATTTTGACTGCTAATAACTCAAAGTTGAACTGAGTTGACATTTTATTGGAGTTTTGGCAGTGGATATGGAAATTTGTTTAATTTTTTTTTCCAATATATAGGTATTATAGGCCTACTTTTTTTTTTCTTTTTTCTTTTTTTTTGATGAGATTTAAATATTAATTAAATTAAGTTATAAATTGTATTCAGTCCGATTTAAGATAAGTTAATTAATATTAGAAAGCTTATGATTTACTGCCATTTTTTATTCTTTGAATTTCAGTTTTTTTCAAAGTCAGTTTTCTAAGAAACCAACTGTCGGATCACTGTGATTTTTTGCAGGCATGACAAGCACTACATGAATAGAAAATCCAACAGTCGAAATGTGAAACCGTGACCTGCATCACCCCTTAAACGGGAGTGACCGGATACAGCCTGATGGTAGCCGGCCTGACTGTATCATTTCTATATATATATATATAACAATTTTTGTCATTTCTTAGTATTTTACTTTTTGTTATTTTCTAATATAATGATATTTTAACTTCATATAACACAGTGGCCCATCTTACTAACGAGAACAGTACATCAAGCTGATGAAGTAACTCTTTTCAGGCAACTTTCAACCTTTGAGTTCACCTTTTAATATTTGGATTTTTTTTTTTTAATATACTAATATAGGTACTTTAAATCTATTTTAACTCATATTTGGGTCAAAATTAGGCCTTAAGGATGGACAAAATCATATATAAATCCCGTTCAATTCATCACGACATTCAAAGTTTCAAAATTTAATCTATGAATTTCGACATTTTTAAATCTTGATTTCTACCCTAATTCTCTATCACCTACGTATATATTGATAAAAAAATTCTATAATAATTCCAAAAGTATACACCTAAAACTAGTAATGACCACTAAAAAAATAATTAAATATATAAGAGCCAGAAGATTTCTTAATTAAAATACATCTTTCTACACAAGCTGGATCTCAGGAAAAAAAAAATGATAGGAAAATGATGGAAATGAGAATATTAATAATTACTTAGAGAAAGATTTCTTCCTTAAAACATTTTAATTTTTTTTTTCTCAAATTTTCTAAGATTCAAATAGAGGCTTAGGAAAGCTTTCTTTGCTAGAATTAGCTTGATTAAAAAATTGTCACACTACAAATATATCTAATTAAAATGATGGGTGCAATGAGAAAGTTATAAGCAACATAGTCATATATATTATTTTTGATAAGTTATTTTAGATTTTGAGATTCAATTTATACAATAATCAATAATATTTTTGCTTGCGATGGCATAACATCATATACATATATTATCATTTTTAGAGGAGATATTTAGGGCCCGTTTACTTCGTGAAAATTTTCGCAATTTTCGTTTTTATTTTCAATAAAAATAGAAAATAGCCTAAAAAATGCATTTACTTGTAAAAAATGGAAACTATTTTCAATAAAATAAAATCAGTTTTTAAGAAAATGTGAAAACATCAAAAATCCGTTTTTTGTATTTTTCACGAAAACTGAAAACAAAGATTATATTGTGGCAATACTTATAAACATAGAAAAAATATGTAGACCGACTGTAAAACCAAAAAATAAAAATAATAAAACATATAAAGATAATATATAATTTTAGTAAATGCATTTAGACTATTTTTAGATTTTGAAAACAGTTTTAATTTTTGCAAAGTAAACACATTTTATAAATTTTGAAAACTGAATATGAAAACTGTTTTTAAAAAATTTTCACAAAAAATAAAAATTGTAAAAATTTTCACGAAATAAACAGGCGCTTAGGGTTTGAGACTTTAAGCACATAAAAGAACATATATGAATTGTTTGGAAAAAAAATATATATGTATGCTTACTTGTCATCAATTTATTAATATATAATTACATTATATATATTTTTTTTATTATGTTCATCATTAGCTAGAAATGACATGACTACTTGTAGTCATATCAATAGTTCCTATAAGGAAGGCATTATATATTAATCCTTAAATTTCATTACTTAAGATAGAATTAAAGCAACCATGATGGCACTTTTAATCATAATTATGTCACTTAAAAGGTGATTAGACAATTAATTGTGCGAGCTTGTTACATGTCAAAATCTCAAATGGCATTAATGCCAAAAATTGTCCAAATTTGGCGTCCCAAATGACACGGAATGGCATTAATGCCATTTTCTGGCGTTTCGCATTTACAAAGTTTTGGTATCCCAAATGGTTTCAAATGGCATTAATGCCAAAAATTGTCCAAATTTGGCGTCCCAAATGACACGGAATGGCATTAATGCCATTTTCTGGCATTTCATATTAACAAAGTTTTGGCATCGGAGCAATATTGATTAAGGAAATCCATCTATGAAAGTAATTTTTGTTTGGAGGAAGGGAAAATAAAAATTTTCCTTTTCCAATTATTATCACAATCCACTAATTAACAGCACATATTAAGCTTGGTTCAGACTTTTAACCCATAATCACCCACTTAATTAACAGCACATATTAAGCTTGGTTCAGACTTTTAACCCATAATCACCCACTTAATGCATAATTTGTTCTTATCCATAAAGCTAATCCATACTTCCACCACAATTACTTTTACATCAAAGTCATTATGCTTGTTGTTGACACGAAATACAGATGAGATGGCACTCTTTAATTTAGAAGAGTAGACAAGGATACCAGCCCCTAGCTAATCCCCCATTTTCTTAAACAAGTTGTTAATCATAGTTGATTAGGAAAAATAAATCAAGTTGTCTAATATAGCCATATAGGTTGCTTTCCAAGGACATATTGTACCATAAAGTCTTACCATCCAAAACCAAACTATAGGAAAAATAAATCAAGCTGTCAAGTGTAGGTATCTTCTCAAGGACAAATATCATATCATAAAGAACCTTACCACTATCCAAACCCAAAATAAGAAAAAATGTGTTAATTTTATCCAAATTGTGTATTAATTAGAACTAAATACAATTAACCAAAATGATGAGAGTACTACTTGCAGAAATTGTCCTTCCAATATCAAGGTCAACCATTTTCTTAGAGTGCTCACAAATATTTTGTTTGGAAAAAAAAAAAATTGTAATTAAGTTATGTTTTAATTTTTTTTTAATAATGTTAAAAAAAAAGAATGATAAAATAGTAAATTATTCTAATTAATAGTGAAATCCATTCCTCTCTCACATTAGAATGCAGTATTTAAGGTATTGTTTACACTTATATAGTGTATGCCATCATCTTTAAATGTACGCATTATTTTGAAGGTTGTGTTTGGATGAAGTTTATGTATGTGATAGTGTATTTATAATTTTTCAAAAAACCAAAAATAAAAAAATAAAAAAAAAATGCATTAGAGGAATTGACATTATGAAAGCATATAAGTTATTTTAATTTATTACCCCCATCCTTTACTTATCCATAAATTATTTTTTAAGATAACTATTTGTAATTACAATAACATCTATTTGTAAGAGTTAACTTAATAACTATAATATAAAAAAGAAAAATACTATAGCACCGGACACTTTAACCCGAAATTAAAAATCATCTTGATATGTCATGCTTTGAGTGGTGAGGCTTCTCTCTCAAACTGTTTTTCTCTTTTTCACACACCATTCAAATCACGACACGTCGGGGTGGTTTTTAATTTCGGGTTAAAGTGTCGGGTGATATAGAATTGTTGTATAAAAAATATTGATTATATGGCTTATATGCTTTCAAAATGTCAATTCCTCTAATGCATTTTTTTTTAGATTGCATGCCAAAAAATACTGTTAGATTGAATAGCAAAAAACAAAGTGATTGAAGATTAGAACTACATCGGGATTTTTTGTTGATTAGAAATGTGAGTTTATGGATCGAATAATAACCAATGTCCGATCGGCTTGATTTTTGGCAAGAATGGTATGATTAAGAATGGTGTTTAATAGGAAAGATTTTTTAAATACAATTTCCAAGTATATATTTTGTAAAAGCGTTATAAAAATTACTATAAAAAATAATGGTCATATAACTTATCTCAATATAAAAATGGGTCACTTGATACATAGTTTTTACTCATGGTTTGACACGAGTTGCAAAATCCAACATGCATTAGGTATTTTGATAAATCAACCGTTGGATTACATGTTCTATATATACACATTATATATACCAAAAATTACATTAATCCAACGACTATTTTTTAAAAAATATTTCATTTTACAAATGCACAGTAAAAAACTATGTGAAACTGTCACATTTTTCACAATTGATTTTCTAAAAAATCAGTGGTTGGATGAATGTAATTTTTAGCATTCATAATAAATAAAAATAAAAGACTTGTTTCTATTTAATAAAGTTTCTTTCAATAAATAAATAAAAATAAAAAGAAAGAAAGAAATAAAGAAATAAAGAAATAGAGAGCAGATTCCGGTTTCCGGTATTGGAAAGAAAAGATGGTGGGGATGTGGAATAACGGGAAAAAAACCGGTTTTGGGGAAAGATACATTGCATTTGGAAAGGGGGATGTGTCGTGTGATGTATCTGAAGACGACACCTCATAATATAAACGTTTATACATTTGCAAACTCAACAGAAACTCCACAACACAAAGCCATCTTCTTCTTCCTCTCTTCTTTTTCTTCTACTTCTCTTTTTTGCCCTACTTGTTAGGGTTTCAGAAGCACTTCAGCTCTCTATTTCGGTGATGCATTTATCAGTTCAAGGACTATTGTATCTGCTTTGCTTCGCATCTTTGGTGCTAGTGAATTTGGTGTGTCTTTTTGCTCTCGATCGAGGGTTTTTTGCCGAGAAGAAACAATCATGCCTGCGCTCGTCAATTACAGTGGTATGTTTTTATTTTTAGTGGGTTTTTGGTTTATGGGTGTTTGGTTGTCGAGAAAACCGGGGGCCTAAAAAGGAAAGAAAATTGAATTTTAATATTGTGTAATATGTGTATTGGGTGGATTTCAAATGATGAAGACTCTTAGATCTGTTCGTTAATTTAGCTATTGGTACTGATTTATAGATCTGATTGCCACTTTAGATTGATGTAGATTAATCAATTGCTGGGTTGTTGAAATTGTAGTTTCCATTTAATTAGTTCTAGTCAAATCCCATGTCTCCTACAAAACCTATGGCTTCGTTTGTTTCATGAGAAAATAGTTTAGGAAAATTTCGAGGAGAAAGAAATGTTGGGTGTGATGAGATTGCATTTCCTTATAGCAAATTGAAGAGACATCATACAAGATAAATTTTCAATTGAGAGGAAACCTTAAAAAGAAACCTTTTTTCCCCTAAAAATTTTCTTAGTCGAAACAAACGGATACCATTATTTTTTTGTTGTTTTACTGGGACTGCTTTAGAAAATTGCCCTGTAGAACTCCTTGGCTGGAAAATGTTAATGGTTGCTAGCTCTTAATTGTTCTCTTCTAGAATGTTTTGGCTGATAGTAGTTCTTGTTATTGGTTTCTTCAGGTGACAATGAATTCTATGCCGGAGGTTCATTTTATACAAATCCCATGGACTCTGGCCTCTTGTTTTCAATTGGTAGTCATGTGGATGTGTACTGCCCTCCTCGCAAGCGATCGCGCATCAGTGCCCCATTTGTCGCCGGAGTTAATAAGTTTGAGCAAGAGAAGCAACCATCCATCGAAGTTCTTCCCGATGAATGCCTTTTTGAGATTTTCAGACGCCTTCCTGGAGGCCAAGAGAGGAGCTCTTGTGCTTGTGTCTCCAAGCGGTGGCTTATGATACTGAGCAATATCCGAAAGGCTGACAGGCTAAATGAGTCTTCAAAGGTGGACAAGGAGAGACCTCTTCCAGCTACTGATGACATTGAAATGATCTCTAGTAATGAAGAAAGTGATGGGCACCTCACAAGGTGTTTGGAAGGGAAGAAAGCAACAGATGTAAGACTTGCTGCAATTGCAGTCGGAACTAGCAGCCGTGGGGGACTAGGCAAGCTTTCGATCCGGGGAAGCAACTCTACACGCGCAGTCACGAACCTTGGTCTCTCAGCAATAGCCCGTGGTTGCCCTTCTTTGAGGGCTATTTCTCTGTGGAATGTTTCTTCTATTGGTGATGAAGGTTTATTTGAGATAGCTAACGGATGCCACACGTTGGAGAAGCTTGACTTGTGCCAGTGCCCTTCAATTTCCAACAAGGGTTTGATTGCAATTGCAGAGAAGTGCCATAATTTGACGGCTATAAGCATTGAATCTTGTTCAAAAATAGGGAATGAGGCCCTGCAAGCTATCGGGAGATCCTGCCCCAAGCTACAGTCCATTTCTATTAAAGATTGCCCACTTGTTGGGGATCATGGGGTTGCAAGTATGTTCTCATCTGGTACTTTTTTGACAAGAGTAAAGCTTCAGGCCCTGAGCATCACGGATTTCTCTCTTGCTGTGATTGGGCACTATGGCAAAGCCATCACTAATCTTAACCTCAGTGGTCTACAAAATGTTAGTGAGAAGGGATTTTGGGTTATGGGTAATGCTCAGGGTCTACGGGGACTGGTGTCTTTGACAATTACTTCCTGTCGGGGGATAACGGATGTTAGTCTTGAAGCCATGGGCAAGGGTTGCCCGAACCTAAAGCATATGTGCCTTCGTAAGTGTTGCTTCACATCCGATGATGGCCTTGTAGCTTTTACCAAAGTTGCAGGATCTCTCGAGAGCCTACAATTGGAGGAGTGCAACAGGGTCACCCAATCTGGGGTTATTGGTGCCCTCTCAAACTGTGGATCAAAGCTGAAGTCTCTTGCTTTGGTAAAGTGCATGGGAATTAAGGATGTGCCTTTAGATGTACCTATGCTCTCTCCTTGCAAATCTCTTCGATCCCTGTCGATTCGAAATTGCCCTGGGTTTGGCAGTGCAATCTTGGCTTTGGTGGGGAAGTTGTGCCCTCAACTACAGCATGTTGATCTGAGTGGGCTTTATGGAATAACTGATGAGGGGCTTCTCCCACTTTTGGAGAGCTGTGATGCAGGACTACTTAAGGTGAATCTTAGTGGCTGCTTAAATTTGACAGATGATGTGATTTCAGCCATGGCTAGGCTACATGGTGGAACCCTTGAACTTCTGAATCTTGATGGTTGCAAGAAGATAACCGATGCAAGCATGGTGGCGATTGCTGATAACTGCCTATTACTCAGTGATCTTGACATTTCAAATTGCGCAATCACCGATTCTGGAATTGCTGCCTTGTCTTGTGGAGAGCACCTCAGTTTGCGAATCCTTTCCCTGTCAGGTTGTTCCAAAGTCTCAAACAAAAGCTTGCCTTTCTTGCGAAAATTGGGAAAGACTCTGGTGGGTTTGAATCTCCAACACTGCAATTCAATCAGCAACAGCACAATTGAGCTGCTTGTGGAGAACTTGTGGAGATGTGATATACTCTCCTAAACAGGGATGAAAAGATACACCTATTTGCTGAATCATACGGGCAAATCTGAAGGTGTTGAACAGTTAAACTTGACAGATAGTAGAAGCATTAAGATCGTACAGTCAGTTCACACGGGTAGCGGCACTTGGCTTGGTTTTTCAGCTCAACGGCAGCGGGCTTGCTTGTAGTTCAGTGGCTCGGTTGTTTTCCAGGGGACGTTGGCTGGTCTTTTTTCCATCCTATTGTTTTTGCAGGTTTTCTGGTCATGGAAACCTTGTTGCAACTGTTTAGCCCCCCATTGATGGGAGGCCTTCTCTTTCACAGCCATGGTTCCCTGAGAATACAATTACCCAGTCCTGGATTTTAGGTTTCCGCTTGTGGGTGTTCACCTTGTTTCAATACCTGGTGTTTTAGCTTTGTCACACATTCCTTTCAGGTTGTGCTTGGCCTAAGCTTTCTCTATTTTCAGTCTTGGGAAGTCTGTTTTCTGAGTCGGTACATGTTAGTTTTTAGTGTCTTATGAGAGTCTTCAACCGTTGGTAGCCCATATTGAGGGTTAGAGTTCGTGTCTTTTTTATTTGTGAGTTCTTAGCTTGTGGTTGCTTTGGGAAGTTCCTAGGCTGAGTACCTCAAATTCATGGGCTTTGGCCATGGCATCCAGTTCATTGGTTTGCCATGACAACCTAGCTTTTGGTTGTTTTTTTTTTACACCAAGCCCTAGTTTTGGAGGTTTCTCATGTTTATGAATTGTACTCTGCAACTTCTTTATTATCTAGTAAAGGAGTGGGCTCTTGCTCTTTTTGTGTTATATAATGTTATATTTTTCTTTTCTGTTGAATGGATGGTATATGATTGATGATTAGATTTCTAAACCCCTTGAATATTCTTAAGAGTTAGGGCATCACAGCATAGCACATGTGAAAGTGGATATAATATTTCCAATATACGACTAGGCAAATTTGTGTTTTCTCACCATAAACCCTGTTTTTGCTAGTTTAAACAGAGACCACATGCCTCATTACTGAAGAGAGGAAGCTTCCTCCTCGTTGGACGTTTATTATTTAGAGTCTGCTGGACGCTTAATTGGGTCAATTGGAAAACCATTTCCTTCCAAATTCATGCATAGCAGACTAAAAAAAGGAAAATTGAAGGTGATCAGACCTGTTGTGGATAAAATATTTTGGGCAGTGAGGATGAAGTTTCCCAATATCCCATTGCTCTGTTTGGAAAGGGTGAGGAAAAGAAAAATAATATGAAATAAAATTGTTTAGAATGTCATTCCCTTTTCAAAGTAAATTTACACTTTTTTTTTATTCTTTCCTTGACTTTTCCGATATCCAAATAAAATTTTAATGTCATATTTATAGAAAAGAAGAACAAACAGTAAAAATTAATTGTTTGAAAAAAAAAAAAAATTGCAGAAAGAAAGATAGTAATTGGATTGAATTGGCTTGGTTTTGCTCCTGTCTTGGTTAGGAAATCAACATGAAAATGTTATAATACAAGAGTTCCCTGTTGGTTCATCTAGAAATCAAAAACAAAAGCTGCTTTGAAAAGATGTTTTAAGATTACTGTGATGCTGCATATTGACAAATCATCATCAAATTGAGTTGGCATCTATCTGGAAACCATGCTGGCTGCTTGACTCGATTCAGCACTCAGCAGTAATATTGGAAAGTTTGGGTTTGATGGAAAATTGGTAAATGCATGGTAGATTAGTTGAATTCTTTATTTGTACTTATTGAAAACCACAAAGCAAGTTTGGCCAGTGGATTGGAAATATAGGGTCACGATTCCCTGTATCTTGGCTATTTGTCCACCTTACTATTTACTGTTCAAATGAAATCTCTCTTTGCCTTGGACAGGCAAATAGTGCAAATGGCTATTGCTATGTCAATTTAGGAGGGAGACAACTTTTTAAGTCTTTGAGTTCTCTCTCTCTCTCTCTCTCTCCTCGCACAGCTATATATCACGGATTCACCAGTTTTTCTTTTGGACAATTTGAATTTTGGAGGTAGCGACAAGAAGTGGCAATGGCAGTGACAATTTTTCAAGGAATTGATGGTGGTGTTGATGTGTGGTGATAATGATACTGATAGGTTTTAAAACTATTTCAATATGATCTCTGCGATGACTAACTCACCCAAAACCAAGAGGAGAGTGGATAGGTTATGGTTTAATTTTATTTAATCAATATAAACTTTTAATTAAATTAATTTTCAATCAAAATTAATATCATAAGCACATTACCCATAGCAAAATTTATTTATTTATTTATTTTTTAAATTATCAGAGTACGTGTATAGGGAAATACACCAATCCAACTTGACCATAGAGGATAAGTATAATTGAGGTTATATCATAACGTATTCAAAGTAAGTTGGATTGATATATTTAATCATTCAAAATCAGATGCAATATCAACATAAGAAAGTTTAATTTCTAAAGGCTTAGGTTCCCTCCGTTTGTGTTAACTTTCTCTAAAATTACTTTTGAAGAACTATATATACATATAGAAAAATGATCCAGTGAGCATTTACTGACTTTAACTAAAATAAGCAAAGAACGCAAACCCTTGGATTGGAATCTTGAGATGAATCTTCCATTAAGTGAATGGAAATCCAATGGCTTATGTTATTTGCTGACTTTAGTTAAAGTGAGCAAATGCTGATAAGAGCATTTCTCTAGGATATCCTATCTTTCGCCACAATCACTTTTAGTATGAAAATTTTTTCAATTAACTATCCTTTCACCCTTCAAGTCATTAATTTAGAAGTGATTATCATCGCATCTCTTAGAAAAAGTAAAATTTTGAGCTTCAAAAGTGATTTAAAAAGAACTAACACAGACAGACCCTTACTATGTGCAACGATTCACATTTGCGAATTATGGCCATACTTGTCAAAATCTTCAAATGAATCCTTGATAGGCCAAAATTTGATGGCATGCACAATCCAAGCACCAATAGCACTCATGAGTACTCATACATATATATGTATCAGCTTCAAAAAGCTCAAGACCTTGACATATATATGAAAACCTTATATATATATATATATGTGAGTAGGGTATATATATAGTGTCTAAGTAGAAGTATATATGTTACCATGTTCCAGTTCATAAACCTTAAAAATCTCTCTCAATCTCAAAAGAAAATTCACAAACGTCTATAACTCACTTTGCAATAGTGAGTCGCACAAATTTCATGGCTCAAACCCTTCAATTAATAGGTTTCTAAAACCTATTAATTGAAGCTAGGGTTTATCAAGTTGAATTTCAATGGTTCTAGTACTGATGCCAAGAAAAGAAAAGAATTTCAATGGTTCTAGATAAAACGAGTATGATAGAGCTACTGGTAGTTGAATTTTGCATGATAGGAATTTTGGAATTAAGAATCTTCAAATTGAAAGGGACTCGATCTCAATTGGTGATTAATGCAGTAATGGGAAGAAGCCTGCTGGCCTGTGGAGCAGGGTATGTGCGACTTTAGATCAAAAGCACGGAAATGATGCTACTTTTCACGAAGTTTGGGCCTAAATTAATCTTTAAAATGGGCGAAATCACCCATAAATTTTATCCATCTGGTAATTTAAGTACTAAAATTTGATGTCAAGACTTCATGAAATTTGGTCTTTAATCGCTTTAATTAGGTCGAATTATTTTTAGGGTGTACACTAAGAGCATCTCCAAGCCTTACTCAAACCCTTAAATTTAAATTTGAATAAAAATGGTCAAAATCTCTTCTTCAATCCTTACTCAAACCTATACCAAATTTGAGTTTACTCAAACTTTTATCTAAAGTGAGCTTGATTCAAAAATATTGAGTAAGAAAAATATAACCGTTGGGGGTTGTTGGATGTCCTCTTCCAATCGTTACCCAGCTTTTTTCCTTAACATCCATGACCTTTGTCCTCACCGGCCTATGCAGCTAGCTCCAATCCAAAACAGAACAGTAACCTACTGCAATGTGCTTTGATCTCTCACTCTCTCTCTCTCTCTCTCTCTGATCATAGTCTTCTCCAAAATAAGGGAAGAGCCAAGAAAGAATTATGTTTAGATATGCAAATAATAATAGATTTGAGTGTGTTTAGTTGTGTTTAAGCTCCTATTAAAATAAGATATTTTACTTTAATTTTTACTCATGATTAGAGATGGTTCTAGGAGGGGTAAATTTTGTAGGTACGGTGTGCTTTCTTGCGTATGTAGTGAAAGGCGATTTGTCCTACCAAAAACAAAATGAGGGCAGCAGTTAGCAAACAGTGAAACGATGCTTCCTCTTCTGTGAAATAGCCAAACCAATTGTACCTGGACTGACACTCTCCTGAAATATTGTCAGTGCAAAACAATTCATTTATCATATCATGTGCTTCAAATCAGAGTTTGTTCGTTATTTATTTATTTTTTTTTAAATAATTCATTTGATTTGCAAAATTTAAGATAAGTTGCAAAATAGATTCAAATATTAGAACAAGGAATAAGGAAAAATAGAGAGCATCAAACTTTAATTTATGCATCTAGTTTTAGCATATTGCTCTTCTTTTAAAGGCTATTTGAGCAGTTATTGTCAAAATTTAGTATTGACACTCAAATAGCTTGCCCTAATGGAGTATCATTTCAAATGCCAAATTTTGACAGTGAAACAAGGACCGTCATTTAGTACCTCAAATAAAACTTGCAATTTATACCATATTATATTTTCTTTTAAAAAGTACAGAAAATATCAAAATATAGTATTTATGCATTGGAGCACATCTGTACAAAAATTTAGTATTGATGCCATTTGCTAAATTTTAACTTTAACTCATTAAATTATATAAATGCGTCTTTATCAACATCTAATTATTCAAGTAGACATTTATATTTTTTTGTTTTTTATCGTAACACAATTCAATGGACATATGGGAAGGTTAAATAATGGAAAATTATGACACAGTTTCCAAGGGGAGCATACCCCTTGAATTAGAGTACTGTTGTCTGTTTGCAAGTGTAAGCAGACAAGTAAAAGACTAAAAGCCGCATTTGCAGTTTGAGTTATTACAGTACGTACAGTTTGAAGCCGCATTTGCAGTTAAAGAGTCTCCACCACGGTTTATCTTCCTAAACTAAACTAGGGTCATTCGGTCGGCTGGGTTGCACATCTTTTCACTTTTCACCCTCACAAGTTTTTTTTTACCCCTGCCTGCCTCCAGCTGAGGTAAGAAACCAAAAACAATGATGTCAATATGCCAAATTATTTACCACCATGCTAAAAATATGCTAACCTTATTTTTTATTATTATTACTATCATCATCCAAAGAATCCCACATAACAACAAATCTATCACCATCCAACTACTATCTGCATATGTAAAATGTAAAATTCATCACCCTTATCAATTTTCACCACCAACTGTCAATCCATCCATCACCAGCACCATCACTATCACTACTATTTACTATCCTAAGTAATCGCGTGGCTCACTCACCACTATTACTATCATCATCTAATATTGCCGGTCTTTCAATATTATCAATTAGTCACTTATTGTTACTACCCACTTACTACTATTACCAAAGTTAATTTCCAGAACTGCTATTTAAATAGGAAAACTCGTGAATGAATGTATTTAATTTGAACCCTATGTATCACTTTAAATCTCTTATAAATTTTAAATATCTCATCTAAACGAAAATTTAGTAATCATTCAATCCTTTGTAAATAAATAATAATAAAAAAGAAACACATTTATTTTATTTAAATTCAAAACAAAAAATTATAAAAATTGAGGATTAAAAGTATTTCAACAAATATTATTAGCAAACAAATATAGAGTACTTCAATTACTACAATTGAAGTTCTTCTAAGGAAGAAACAACCAAATATATATCATCTTACCTTTTTACAACAACTAAATTCTCTATGCGACTCCTATAAAACAAGTACTTCACCAAAACAGGCCCTAAGTTAATTACCCTGTTACAAATGAAAGTAATTATTAAAGGTGACAAAATTCTCCTCCAAAACACATCAAATGGTGTCTACTCTCTCTAATCCATTACCCTTAGTTGTCTATGAAGCAACTTCAACAATACCTTGTTATACAACTCTCTAGGATTAGAGACACAATCCCTGTTTTGTAACTGTTCTCCTCTAAAGCCCAAACTTCCTATAGAATTATAGGCCATATTATTATCATGAGAGGTCCAAGAGGGTAGAGTACTTCAATAATTTCAGAAGATGGTAAAGGGGCAGTCCAATCAGGCCAGACAAAGATCAAACTGACCCACAAAAAAAAAATTCAAAAAAAATTCAAAAAAAAAAAAGAAGAAGAAGAAGAAGAAGAAGGAAAAAAAAAAAGTTAACAAAGCTGTGCTTCAGTCATTCACACTGAAAAATTGAGGACAGAGACTGTTTCCCAAAAAGACTGAGAAGTAAAGTTATTCTATTGGGACCCCCTCAAACTCTGAGACGCATTGAATTGGTGAACAAGCGATCCCATCATATGAAAGATGTCTATATGTATGTTACAGATTTACAGACAATGCACAGCCATTGTCTCACAGGCTTTACAAATTAACCACATCTCCCCCACCAATACCCTCTGTAGATCTTCATGTTCTTTCTTTATGCTCAAATTCTCAAAGATAAAGACTGATGGCTTCATCAAGAAACCTCTCAAATGGGCTAAAGATAGCAGTCATTATGATGCTAATCTGTTCTCTTTCTTCCATATCAGGTAAAAAGAATCAAACCCATTTATGTTCAAACATTGTACGCTCTATAATGCCTCGTAAAATCCATGCTTTCTTGTAGTTTTCAGGTTTATTCAAATTTAAACATCTGCACAGAGAAAGTAATATTGTCAATGTTTTTTTGTTTTTGTTTTTTTAACGAGCTACTTTGGCAGGATAAGTTATGGGTCAATTTTTCTGAACTCGTGAACTTCCTAGTGAAGCTGTGAGTTTTGACTCCTAATGATCGATGCCAAAGGTTGTACATATAGCTGTTAAGTAGGATGAGTTTAATAGATTCTTGAGCCCTTATGGCATGCAAGAATATCTCTCCTCGTTTGGAATGTTTGGAATATCTTTGTCTAAAATCGCTTTTAAAGGTCAAAATTTTACTTTAAACTACTTGAGGGTTGAGGGATGTAGAATGCGTAACCAAAGTGATACTCGCTAACTTTTGTCAAAATCATTTTTTAGTATAAAAATTTTACTCGTTGATTTAGACATACTTCTAAAAAAATATGTAAAATGAGACATTTTTCTAAAAATGATTTTAGACAAAACTATTGCCAATAGAGATTTATTAAATCCATAGCATAGCCCAAAAGCCCATTGTGCTCTTCTTAAAGACTTGAATACTTTATAATTATGAAAAGAGCTTGATGAGTAGTAGTGGTATGCTTTGGTTGCATAATTTCTTAAACATTAACTGTCTAATCTTGCTACTCTGTTTTTGTAGTTGAGTCAGTGGGGCTAAGAGGTGGTGAGATCATTTGGAAGCAAAGGAAACCTGTGTTGGGCTCAAGGCCACCTCGGTGTTTGAACAGGTGCTTGAGTTGCAGACCTTGCATGGCTGCTCTTGTCATTCCTCCCCACCGTAAAAAGGGTTTCAACGTATCATCTCAAGGAGATGAGACCTATTATCTCCTTTCATGGAAATGTAGATGTGGTGCTAAGTTGTTTCCACCTTGAAAAACTATACACATCACCTTAATCTCGATCAGGATGATTTCTATTTTTATGTACAGTAATTGTAGCTATTATAGAGGCTTGGCAACGAAACCCCCCACCTCCCACCCCTTCTCTCTCTCTCTCTCTCTCTCTCTCAAATGATAAATGATAATACTATATGACATTTACATTTAATTTTCTGCTTTCCATATTAGTTATATGGAGCCAATGTCTTATTTCCTTCCAACCAACAAGAGTTGGCCCAGAGGCAAAGGAAGGAACTATAAGGGAGGAACTATAAATCCAGACATCTTAGGTTCGAAATCAATCAAACTCTCTTGATCAGCCACCATCACATTATATGAGTTTCCTTTCGTTCTTTATATGATTAATTACTGAAGAAAAAAAAATGGGAATAAGGTTTCACTCTTTTTGGATTTTTCTTTTTCTTTTTTAGCTAAACCCACTGGTTAGGTTAGTTGACTAAAACTCTCGGCCCGTGAAGGAGATGTCTGGTTACTCAAAAAGAATCAAGGTGAACCTTTTTTGAAGGGACAAGTTTCAGAACCCACCCAAATGACCAAAGACCACTATTTCAAGAAATTTTGAACGCCGATTGATTATGCTTCTTGGAAATACTCGAGGAAAGTATAGAAACAAGAAATAGGTTTCTTGATGCCAGACAAATTAAAAAGCAGATAATGGATCAGCAAGCTTTTATGCCAAATTTTTACTTAATCAGAAATAGAGGTGGTGGTGGTAGAGTCCATTTGCTGCAACAATAGCAGCAGGAGCGGGAATGGCAATTTAATTGGGGATTGGTGCATTGGTGAAGATAGTGACTAGGAATGTGCGTGGATCGGTTGAAAGTGTGTCCCTTGTGCAATATTAAAAGTTAGTATCACAACCAAAATGACCCTTCCAAGACCAGATAGTTAACCGTTAATAAGAAGATATAAGCAACATGGTTGCTCATACACGAAGACGATAATGCCATCACAAGCATACACGACAAGAGCATAAGCATGCAAATATGCAATGTAGGATATAACCAATATAAAAAAGGAAGCAACATGGACCTGCATGCGACAATGACTTGGAATAGCTCTACAAAATAGCTATATATATATATATATACACACCCGCGCGCACATAAATAGAACCTTAATTATCATATTATTCTCCGTGTAATCTGAGATGAGCACATTTGACCTTCTGGTACAAACAGCTTATACTAAATACAAGGGGAATAGATCTACCCAAGGGTAGATCTTCTGGTACAAATAGCTTCTACTAAATACAAGGGGAATAGATCTACCCAAGGGTATCAACGAGGAGAAATACTAGATAATATTTTGGTATAATCTCATTTGTTGCTATATAATAATGTTGTTTCATACCTATAGTTTAAAAAAAAAAAAAAAAAAAAAAAAGGCATTTGTTGCCTGCAGGAATTGTTCCCTCCAAAACCGATTGATCCCAGCTGGGAGGAATAGCTTCCCTGTTGCAGTCTGCTCGCTGATCTGCATCACTTACAGAACTGAATCAGCAGGTCATTGTTCTATGCAGACTGGAATTCTGCCATATCTTATGTTGGTTTCCAGATGATATGCTCAAGTTTAGCACAGAAGTTCTTGTAGAACTGCAAATGAGAGAAATGATACGTTCATGAAATGTTGAAATGAGTATTGTGAGATGAGCATGTTGAGATGGATAAACAGCAAGATAAGAAGAAAACATAACTAGAAATGAATCTAATTGTAAGAAAATAGACTGTTAAGAGGTAGCATCAATTAAGAACAAGGCCAGAAAGAATGTGATTGGGAATATGAGAAGACACACTAGTCTACAATTCTATAGAATATACTGTCCTAGATAGAGCAAAATGGCAAAACAGGATTCCTATAGCAAACCCAAATAGTTGAACTCCAATGAGTTCACAAATGAAGTAAATCTTACACGCATATATGTTCCCAACACATGACAGCAGTTTTGATTAAGAATCCAACTTTCTTTAATTGGACAGATAATTATGCTTGATTAGCATAAGTCATGACCCTCAACCCATCCAAGTGTCAACAAAAAGTTGGTATCACTTGGCTGATGTCAACACCATGCAAACTGCACAGTATGAAGTCCAGTTCTAGAAACTCAATGCACTATTTGATTTATTCCAGTAGCTGTAAATGTACAACTGGGCAGAAATTCATGGCGGCAGATGTGAGTCAATAAAATCTAGTGCAAGCTAACCTTGTGATATTCAAGAGTTTCCCCAGCAGCCTTC
This sequence comes from Hamamelis virginiana, assembly GCA_017140935.1. NCBI lineage: Eukaryota > Viridiplantae > Streptophyta > Magnoliopsida > Saxifragales > Hamamelidaceae > Hamamelis > Hamamelis virginiana. The sequence continues at coordinate 2,295,019 of JAESVK010000807.1, read as the reverse complement.
CGAACATCCACCATGAAAAGGGATGGCGCAACTTCAAAAACCTATAGATAAAAAATAGAACTGTGTTAGAATAAGTGCCCATACTGAAACCAAGTCCTCTTTGTGAAAAATAATAAAAACAGGATTGCAGGAAACAAATCTAGAAAATGACCTCCAGCACAACTGCAAATTGTCCAGTTCTATTCACAGATATTCCTTCCAGTCTTGTCTGCAGGGACATAATTATGGTAAGAATTAAAACACGTCAAATTTGAAACAAAGTTGAATAAACCTAGGGTTAGCAATTCCTGTATTTTTATGCATCCGGTATTTCTATCGCATATCCAAGATATATGAAAACTGTAAATAGTGAAATTTGGGGCTCTTGAGACCCAAAGGTAAAAGTCTCAGGCTTTCCAAAGAAACTAATAATGACACCTTTTAGTTAATTCCACATTCCCAACAATATTTAGCTGATTCTGTATGAGTCACTCATGTAGTCATGCCTAAGAACCTAAGATAAGGCAACTCTTTCTTACTACACAAATGATGAAAACAAAACAAACTGAAAGGATCCATCACACATCTCTTCCACAATAGACAGCATAAAGAAACAAATGAACAGTTACGAAACAAATTTCAAGTTAATCCACCTTCAAAATTCTCCACAATCTATAAATTGAATACTCAATCAAGATGTAATAAAACTGTTGCAGCAGAAGGGGACCATTTCAGCAAAGAATAATTGAATGAGATAAATATAATTATTAGAAGTTATACCTTATAGTTACGTGTATGGACCTTGAGATTCATCAATTGTGCAACAGCTTCTATAGTTGAAATTATAACTTTTGCTGGTTTTCGAGAAACAAAACGAGTTTGCCGCTTAACATAATCCTGTCAAAGAGAAAGAATGTCATTTGGCCATAGAATCATTATCAAACAGATACTAGTCAGTAAACTTGTGAGATGAGCATGGGAAATCCAGAGAAAGTATGTTAACTTATGATTTAGTATATTGGAGGCATGCTTGTGATTGACAGACTTCATTTAATCCAGTGAAAATGCTGCACGTTTTCATTATTTCTTAGTTTTTTTGTGTGTGTGTGTGTGTGTGTGTGTGTTATTGGGAGAAAATGCATTTTCCTTCCTTCTTGTTGATAGGTAAGTTCTTGTAGGGAGTGAGAAAGGCGAACAATTTGGGCCAGTGAATTCCAAGTTGATTGAAATAGCAAGACAGTGTTGCAAAGGGGAGACCCAGAGGGAAATCTTGAGGTGTGGTAGGAAAAGAGGATCCAGAGAGAGTGGTAATGCTCTTAGGCCACCATGCCAGAAGCTAGGAGGGCAGCTTTAGCCAACCATCCTATCACCCCTCAAGTCATTTAGAAGTGATTATTACTCCATGTCTTTAGATCAAGTTGCATTTTGAACTCCGAAAGTGATTTTAGGCAGCTAATTCATACGGACCCTCAGTCCTTGTAAATCCCAAATTTCCAATTTGAATTCCCTAACTCCCTAAAACGAGCCATGGATGTCCTATATATATATATATATATATATATATATATATTCAGGGCATTGGTGTGACAAAAAATATCTTGGTTGAATCATTCAAGCCAATAGGAGCCCTTCCCACTCATAGTGTTTGTAGGCTTTTATAACTACAAGGTCCATGAGTGAGTCCATTTAATGGACCTGCATAGAATGGCCCGTGTTTGATGGATAATATAGACCTTGGTCCCCCCAGGGTGTTTGAGGCAAAGGGTCGCCTCCCCAGTTATGGGGCCGACTAGCTTAATTAACCCTTACTCCAGCCATCAATCTAAGACCCTCTAGCTTTCCCAATAGAACGGGGCTGGAGTGGGTGGCTTCTTTCAGCACCCCAGCCAACATCAAACCCTATGTAACATCCTCCTCGGGTCCTGCCACCAGCATGGATGGATGTCAAGTAAGGGGTGCAAATGATGGCCCCATCAGGTGTCAAATTACCTTTAGACCAAACCGAGAGAAAATCCTTAGCCCCAAATATGCTCCTTCTAAAGGAGAAAAAGGAGAGAGATTAGTTGACATAATGTGTCACATGTCACCAAGTTTAGGATGTCATGTGTCAGACTGTCATTTCCTTGTCAAATGTTAATGCCTTGTAGACACTTTTGTTTACATAAATTTATTATCAATCATAAAAAGTTGTACACTAACAATCAACACTATTTGTGACGCTAGACTAACAAAGCCAAACCAAGTGTTGCACCGATTCGAATCCTGGGCTTCCGCTTGGGACTGAGTTTTCCATGTGATTGAGTTTCACCCTTTCTCTTAGTTTTCGTGTGGCTATTACTCGGACCACTTCTTGGGACTTGGAAAGAGAATTTCAACAAAAAGGTAGACATGGCCGTTGTAGATCCCCAAAAGACATTACCAAAGAGCCAAAGAGCACCCAAACCAGAAAATGGAAAGAAATTTATGCCCCTGTGAAACTGACTGCATAACTCTTGGCCATTAGAATTATGATCCAAATATATCTCACCAACTAAAACTATGTTGCCAGAAAATAACATACAAGTGAATATTTTTATAAAAGGTAAAACAAAAAGGAAAAACAGTACCATTTTCTTTTGGGGACTTCTAGATGTTTTAAGATTAAAATATCCATTTTATTATACTTTGCATGTTATGAACAATTACAACATAGACAGCAAAAATTTCCACCAAACTGTGGGTGCAATGGCATGGCTATGACTGCCTATGAGTAAAATCAGCCACAAACAATCATGAAAATTATAGAGAAAGTTGAGAACACTTGCGGACAAAGTAAAATAATATAAGCATATCAAATGTCATGAACATGAATTTTTAGAACATTAACAGACTGCAACATAATAAAAAGTTATCCGTTGTCTAAGCACGTGTAATGGGCTCATAGGATCAATTTGGGACATATCCGTAAAACTATATCACTGTACCTGTCGCCTGTCAAACAGTGCTGATAGATTCAACCCTTGAGACAGGGTAATCATCTCAAATGCATTCATTATTAAAGGACCCCCGTCATTTTTTTCTGGCTGCTCAGCTACATATTGGTCCTGCAAAATACCAATGGCTACCATATCTCAATTCTCAACTAAATAGAAATGAAGTCCATAGGAATTTCCCAAAGGAAAAAGGTGCATGAAGACCAACAGGTTATATTTCCTGTGCTGAACTCTAGCAGACTTGCTTACTGTTTATTGGTGATATTACAAAAATCATAAAGCTAAAAATTAGCATCGCAGAGTTTCTAATTCAGACAAGAGAGCCAACCATACAAAGTATAAAAGAAACAACAACCAACCTCAATGTCGTCAAAAACTGCACGGACATCATCCAGATTCACTTCTTCATCTTCTATATGTCTGACAGCCACATAGTTTTTCCGAAACCATGGATTATTTTTAATCCCTTCAATCTTGATACGCTGCATTAACACAGGAACCAATTAAAAAAAGTGAAGGAGAAGAAAACATTTTATTTTTTTTTTTAAAAGACCCTATAGTTTACAGTGGTCATATAGTGTAAATTGGTCAATACTTTTCAGAATTTTTTGAAACTTGGCCAAAGAATAAATATAAAGTTACTCTTTCATTCTCATGAACAAACTAACCATTTCTGATAGGGATGCTCAAACTATGGGTTAAGACCAGATCACACACTAACAAACACTTGCTCTTTGGTTTGAGTGTTACGACATTAAGAGATAGGCAATGAAGCAAACTTATCATCAATTAATTTATCATCATCTAATAGGTACTAAAGCTAATTTGAAGTCATAAAACCGGATCATCACCCTGACAAACTCCTGCTCTGTTGGTTAAAGTGTTGCGATGGCGACATTGAATGATAGGTACTGAAACTAATTTACGATCATTTAACTTTATCACCATCTAATTATGTAATGAAGCTAATTTGAATTCATAAAATCGCCAAGTGATTCAACCCGCTGAGAAGCAAATAGCACTTGATGCACTTTTAAAATAATGAATGCATATAAGAAGTGTATACGTTAATATTCACATCAGTTGTATAATTTATTAATGGAAAAATAAGAAATGATCTGTGTACTCACAGTTTCAGGATTGGGATCCAGTATTCTATGTATCAAAGACGTTGCCCCAGGAGAAAACCAAAATGGACAGGAAAATTCTGCAGCACTGATCTACACATTAACCAGAAGAACAGTTAGAATTTCCCCCCACTCATACTTTTGCAGTACCAAATGTTCACATATATAGTCCAATAAGAAATGTTACTCTTAGTTTGTAGGTGGGGTAAAACCGTTAAAACGATCAGTTTTGGCAGCCCATGCCCATCTACATAACAAAGACATGGGTTTCAGTGTCTCGAACAGGTACATGTCCGACACAGTGACCTCCAAAGCACTGAAATGGTACACAACTATGTACACATATGGATTACCCAAGGAAAATAAAAGGGAAAAACTAGGAGCGTCCGTGCTAAAAATACAGATGCACAAATTAATAGTGGAGGAAATAAATTGTTGAATTTTGACAGTTTCCTAATTATTCAATTTTTCCAGGAAAAAAAAAAAAAAAGAAAGGACAGCAGCATACCTTTTTGTACAAGGTTGGAAGATCTATCTCATTAAATGGAAGAGATCCGGCCATTAGAACATAAAGGATGACTCCACATGACCACACATCAGCAGCTGCACCATCATAACCCTGGTGGCTGAGCACCTAAAAGGCAATGATTTACTTAAGAAATTGCAGGTGCATCAGAAGAAACTGAGTGTAGCACTTTTGTAGCATTTTTTTATATTATTATTTTGAATTAGAAAGAATCCCAACAACAACAACAAAGCACAATGTCCCAACTCTTTTAGTAAAAAAATAAATATTGAAAAAGAAACTCGCTTTCATGATTGAACCAGTGAATGTCAAGCAAACATAGACAACTTGCTAAAAACAACAAGGAAGCTACAGAACTTCACTGGTTACCACAAAGCTGAATAAAACATCGAGAAATATCATGGTTATAGTCAATTGATAAATTCCAAGGAAAAAAATACATAAACTAGAGACATAGCACCTTGGAAAAAGGGAAAGGAACAAAGGACGAACAGGAGTAAGTTTCACTAAGCAGATCAATTAGGACATGAAGAAGAACAAAGCAACTCGTATACACAATGAAGAAATACATTGAAACTTCTTTTTTTCTTTTTTGATAAGCCACAGTGAAAACATTCATTAAATCATCACCTTCCTTCACCACTTTCCTTCAACCTATAAACAAGATATCAAACCCCGCCCCCCCCTCCTCCCTCCTTTTCTCTGGGCTAGTTATCAGTTTTAATGGTGGTACATGGTGATGAGTACATCCCAATAAATATGAATCGACATGATTCTTGTCTCATCAATGGATTTGTGCTATAATTTCATAATTTTATTTACTAATATTGGTATAATTGATCCGAATCCAATACCCTGACAACTCAACAACTCATAGGAGCAACAATGCAGTGCATCTGCTTCTAGAACTAGAGCATATAACAACATTGTCAATATAATTTATCAGAATGATACAAAAAAACTCAATAAATTTGAAATGATACATCCCAGCAATAGAGGTTGTGTCTTACAGTTCAAAATGCATAACAAATACTGGTATGAAAAGTACATACGTTGGCCCAAGTCAAAAAAAAATTAAATTGTACACATATATAGAGAAGTCCAAAGCAGCAGTAAAGCATGCAAGACCAAATCAAATAATTACTGCACAATCTTGAAGTTGATAATCGAGAGTGTACCTCGGGTGCAACATAATTTGGGGTTCCACATGTGGTATGAAGAAGCCCAACCCCCTGTTCATATATATGCCCAGTACATAGCTGGTTAAAGGTAAAACTTACTGGTGTTAATAAATGCAGGGGGATGCAATGATGCTTACTTGTTGGGGCAATGCACTGAGTCCAAAATCAGAAACCTTCAAATCTCCATGAGAATCAAGAAGAAGATTTTCAGGCTATACAATACAAGGAAAAGAAAAAAGAATTGATCAGGATCAAAGCATGATATCATGAAATCAATGGCTAAAAGAAATGAGTTACAAACAAAATATTGCTGTGCACCTTCAGATCTCTGTGGTACACACCCCTACTGTGACAATGAGCAACTGCATCCATAAGCTGTTGAAAGTATCGCCTAGATTCATTTTCTGGAAGTCTTCCTTGATGAACCTGTATATCCAAAGCAAGTTTAAACAAAAAGATTCCTGGCTTCAAAAATAGTACATAATTGGAGTGAGCAGATAATTTATTACTAGTTTTCGAAAATGGTCAGTAATGCTGTATCACACCTATGACCCCAAATGAAATTAACTACTCTCCAAATTAGCACTATTCAGTAAAAGTGGTTCTAAGATATTAGTTGGATTTCCACAGGATATTGCCAACAGGGAAAGCACCAGATAGTAAATTACTTTTGTCATATCATCTGTGTAATAATTCAAGTTTAAGCAAAGTTATAACGTCCAACTGAGGAATATCCATATAAATCTACAAGCCCTAATTTTCAGTTTCAGTCAATGCGTCATATTGCATGTTCAGGCAAGACTTCCCCGACCTAATGTCAGTTGGAAGAACTATAAGCAAGAGGCAATTGGATATATATCAAGAAATTGTTTGGGGAACTGAATTACATCAACATTAAAAGTTATGACGACACAAGCTTCTGCATTCTAAACGATTACACTAAAATGAAACATGTTCAGCCCATTAGATTTCTTATTCCTCTGGGAGAAATTAAAAAAAATATATATTATATTAATAGCCTAATGTAATGAGCGCAGAAAAACTAATCAACTCTGCTCATTACCGTCCAAATAATCCACTTAATTGATACATCACTATTAAGCAATTAAGATGGTCTCGTTTCAAAACTTCTCAAGCAAAAAATAAGTAAATAGAAGATTATCATTCTCCATGCATGTGAGGATAGAGGAAACCATACAATTCTATCAAACAGTTCTCCTCCAATCACAAACTCGAGAATAATATATATCTTTGTCCGGCTAGCCAAAACCTAGAAAATGAAAAAGAATATCAGAAAATAAAATTTTATATATATATATATATATATATATATATTCTCTAGCAACCTGTCAACAACGTTACCAAAGAAAGCTTTAGCACGACAAAACTTTAGCGTAACAATGAACTGATACAAAAGGAAGGTCCTCGATATCATGAGATACATTATGAAGAGTCTTAACATACCTCATGTAACCTAACAATATTAGGATGCCTGACAATCTTCATTATGGATATCTCTCTTTTAATCTAGAAACCAAATCACAAATAAGTTAGACAGTATAATTTACAAGAAGAAGGAAGAAGCATGAGTCAAGCTCGTAGGCATCACTGTACAAATTCATACCCATATCAAGCACATAAAATGCTTATTGAACTTATTATACATAATATTTAACGCCAAGACATGGCACCACTACATGCCCTTTAAATTAAACACTAGTTGATATATACAACCAACAAAACTCCTTATCTGTGTTCTCACACTAATAGTTGGGACTAAGAAAAGTTTATGTGTATCAGAGCCACTAAAAGAAAGTAAAAATACAGGTTCAGGAAATTTTTATGTATCTCAGAAAAGGGATATCAATATATACTTGAGATCAAAATTGTTATTTCCCCAGAGCAGCTAGGTGCAGCTGCTGTATTGTATGATACATAATATGTATTGTCCCTCACATAAAACAGCGTGTCCTAGAGGAATATAGATACAGCACTCTCGAGTGTATCATTCAATACACCATATGATAAATGGGTTACCCATGATATGCACAACATGAGCAGAATTTTTTTCTTTTTTTGTTAGTTTTTACATAAATTCAATTTTGAAGCTTTCCATTGGAATAATACTAGTAGAAGGCGGTTTCAAAGCTGCTTAAGGATTGGAAATCGATAGTTCAAAAGTAAACGTGGCTAAATAAACATATCAAGTGAACGTGCACGGAGATGCTTATTCATTCAACAGCCAGTAAGAAGTAATTACCAAAACTAAGATGATTTTAAATTGACCGCTTTCAGGAGAAAAAAAAAGAACCAAAAGTTAGACCAATACTAACAATGTGAAAACAAACGCAAATAATTAGGTAAATAAAACAACTATTTCATGGCTAATGCTAACAAGTAAAAAAGAAAATAACAGATATATCAAAAATTAGAGGACATTGACGCGTCGAAGCATACACATACATTTTATATACACAACTCACTCCTGAATTTGAGAAATGAGAAGCATATGAATACCTGATCAACCATTTTGTGCTTAAGTATGGTGCTTTTAGCCATAACTTTCATGGCGACACTCTCACCCGTTTCCATGTTCTGCGCGAACTTAACCTTAGCAAATGTTCCTTCGCCGATGGTTCGGCCAACCTCATACTTCCCGACCTTTCTCGTCAGCATTTTTATAGTCAGTCGAATGTCATTGCCCAAAACGCAAAACGTCACTCGAATTCTTGAAAAAAATTATAAGAGAATTAGAAACTCATAAGAATCTGTCAATATAGAGAAAATGAACATTAACAATCCGATTAAAGACTCTGCAAATCAATCACAAATAATTCGAAGGTATTTACATCAAAACTCAACCGTCCGTTTGGTTGCCTAGAAAATGGAGTCAAAGAAAGGAAAATGAAGTCGCGAGTTTTACGGTTCCCTTTGATCTGGTTTCCTAAATATCGGTTATGTGGAGACTTGTGTATTCTCGGCTCAGAGCCGGCCACCACGGCAGGACTAAAAGGCAATCGCTTGGGCATCTATCTTTTTTTAGTAAAATTTAGGGGCATTAAATTTGATCTTAGTAGTAATATACTACATACATAGACAGTCAATTTTTATTCAAGGGAAGCTCAAAGGGCCAAATCTCAATATACTATATATGTTCTACTATTTAGCATATATTTTTTGTTGTTGCATATTTTTTTAGAATATAATTTTTGTTAATTTCTTAGTATCATTGTTTTATGTATGTTCGACACATTTATGGAAAATATAGTTGAATTATATTCATTTTAATGAAATTATATTCAAAAGTTGTAATCAAATCTTATTTATTAGCTTGATGTATTTGTAATGATGATGGGAGATTTCGGGTGAGCCTATTGAAAACTTTCCTTGTTAATTGATTGTTTATTTGTTTCATATATTTGTAAGGAAAATTTCATTCGTTCTCTCTTTTTGTCTTTCCTTGTGCACCTGACCAACTTGGAACAGTTATTTCGACAAATCCACCATTCGATTTTTTGTATTCTTGATACGAATAAGTGGAGCATCAAATCCAACAGACGATTTTTCAAAATAACTGATTGAACTTTCAAGTTAGTTAAATGCAAAAGGGAAGACGAAAAAGAGAGGACAAAAATGGTGGACAAAAAGAATTGTTGTATTTGCAATGATGATATGAGGTTCGGGATGACCCTATTGAAAACCTTTCTTGTAAGTCTTCTTTATTAGTTTAATTATATTTGTAATTATGATAGGAGGTTCGGAGCGAGCCTATAGAAAATCTTTTTTCTTTATTAGTTTAATTATATTTGTAATTATGATAGGAGGTTCGAAGTGAGCCTATAGAAAATCTTTTTTCTGATTTGATTGTTATAGGTTTTAGCTTCTTATATATATATATATATATATAAAATAAGGCGGGTTGAAGCGCAGACTAGGTGGCTCTCACAAAGAAAAAAATCTGATACAATAATTTTTAGCAAGTCTTCTTTAGAATAAAATAAGCTCAAACACTTACTATTATTTTCTCTGAGCTTGTACAATTAGAGAAAATATGAAACTCCACACAACACCCTTATTTGGTTAAAGAAAAATTCATAAAAATACTTAAAGAAGATTTGAAAATTATAGGGAACCAAAGACAGAAAAGAGAGCTTGTAAATTGGTGAATAAAAATGCTAAGGAGAGATCCCTATTTATAGGTGTAGTAAGATATAACATACACAACATAAATTAATAGGTAATAATGAATGAAAATGAAAATTATGAAAAAATTTAAATTAGATTTGAAATCTAAGTTGAATAAATTTCATAAAGCATGGAAGTTACAAGACTAAATCAACATGTTAAACAAAACAAATTAAATTTGAATATGTAACAGATAAAAAATATAAATTATAAAATGAATTCTGGAATGTTAAGGTAAGAAAGTATGTTTTGCTTTTATTAAAACTAGACACTGCGCACAATCAACGCGGTGCCGTTTAAAATTAAAAAAAAATTCAAGTTAATTTTTTTATTTAAAAGTGTGTACATTATAATCTTAAAACTATCTGCTAAGTATATCCATATTCATTTAAAGCCATTCATCATGACCTTCATATATATATCAATATTCATCATATTCCAAGATGCACTAATATGTTGTCCATGATAAGATATGATAATCTTATAACAATTTTATTTTTTTTCTATTTTTTTTTCTTTTTTGGTGAAAATTACATTATCTTAAAAAAATCAACTTTAAATACAGCTAGTATGATCCTAATTGTAAATCTTAAAATTGATCATGTTAAAAATAACCAAGGGAAATTATAAAAAATCAACACATAGAACAAATGAAAAATTTTATGGAAATCAAACATATGAATTTTATTTTCTTTTCCTCTGCTCATTTTCTCGAAAACAAACAGAGTGTTATGAAAACCAAATTGCGATTCGAGAATCAGAGAGACGACATGCGAATGCAAAGAATTTGAAGATAATTCTGGCATAATTCTTACCGGAAAAGTACCCAGAGAATTCGAATTGACGGAGCTCCAGCAGATGAAACCGAGCCGGATTTCGTCAGCTCCGGCGAGACTCCGACAACACTGATCAAGAACAACTGGAGAGAGAGAGAGAGAGAGAGACAGCGAGTTGAATTGCCCAATTTTAAGCTCTCCAGATCTTGTCATCATCTTTAAAACGTCAAGGAAATTCTTACCACTGGTTTTTTCAAACCATTTTTTTCCCATATGCTGTATCGCCACGTCAGCAAATCATCTTCATTATTATTATTATTATTATTTCATTTTTATTTTTTCTAATATAATAATGTGGCTGGTTAATATAGCAATATTACATTAACATATTCCCTCAATTGTGATTGATATGTTAATTTCATGTTACTAGATCATATATAGTATATATGCGTATCTTAAAAATTAAAGTAAGTATGATACCTTTAATTAATTCTAAGATGAGTTTTAAAAATCAATCGTTGGATTAAATATTTTTCTTATGGATGTCATGCATGTCAAAAATTAAATTGATCAAACATTAATAGCTCCAAATATAATCTGTGAAATATTGTGATCGTTGAAAATTGTTCGTTGACATTTTTGAGAAACCGAATGTTAGATCATTGTAATTTTTAACTTGCATAATATTTATAAGAATAGTATCTAGTCCAATTGTCAGTTTTTTAAAAAGTATATCCCACAAGAGTAGTGCTAGATGGACCAAATCTTAGACTAAATTTTTTAAACAAAATGATGTGTCAGAATATAAAACAGTATTGATTTTTGTGTATTTCAAAAATACAAAAAATAAAAATAAAAATTCAAGACAATGTGATTCTAACACATCTTTTGGATTAAAAAATTTAATCTAAAATTTGGTCGAGTTAGCATTTTCCATCCCACAATTACCAATAAGCTTCATATTTATTTTAGTTAAAGTAAACATGCGCTAACAAGATCATTTCTCTCTCTCTTTATAATACTATGGTACTACTAGATCAATCAATTTTATAAAAAAATAATTATATAATATTTTAATTATGAAGTACTATTATGACAGCTTCATATCTATTATTAGGTCAAGTGACTTGTTGATCTAATACATCAAGTTGAAAATAAAAGAAAAATAAAATTAAGGCACCGTTTGGATTTGTTTTTTATAAGTACTTATTTGTTTTTTTTAAATTTTTCTAAGAAAATAAAATATGCTTTTATTAGTTAATTAACGAATAAACATAATTTTATTAATTATTGACTGTGTTTCAGGCTTATATTAATATAAGTTAGGAGGCTTATATTAATTATTGGAATCATAGTAATAGTTTTAGGATAAGGTAGCAGGATAAAAATATTTTTTTCAAAAATGGTCGGATAAAAACATTTTTTTTTTTAAAATAATACATCAATAATTTGGAATTAAAAAAATAATTTTAGATTATTTTAAATTGATAAAAGGTAATTTATTACTAGTAGTTGCTAGCTTTTATTGGTAACAATTTACCAAGAATAGTTAAGCATATTATTATTTATGATGTATATCATAGGCAGAAAGGCAGAAGTGCTATGGTCAGGTGCACCTGATACTTCTTGTATCAGGTGCTCTCTTGTAGAGCCACTTGGGTTGCAAATTTTAGAAAACTAACCATTGAATTAGATATCTCAATCATGTATGTCATGCTTGCCAAAAATCACAATGATCCAATGGTGGATTTCTGA